>CM059208.1:16085461-16382961 GCA_030347435.1 Clarias fuscus | reverse complement strand
AGTGGTATAGACGATGAGTGAGTGAGATTTTAATGAGAAAAAGTTAAAACATTAAGAAACTACTAGATACTGTAGTACGGCCTGTATTTTGACTGATTATTTTTTCTATTCTATTTGGAATATTGTTTTCTATTCCATTATACTATTGCAGTAGAAATCAGAGTAGAAATCATTTTTAGCATCAAGAAAGTAAAAAAAAAGAGGAAATTTTGTACTTAAAAGCACATAATGATTAATTAAAGCTGTAAACAGAAGTATATGTCCTGCAAAAGTTTCAACAGAATTAATTTCATTTATGCTAAAAGCAAACCAGTAGGCTGAAAAAATAACATTGTGGCTTCAAGCGAGCTCAATTCCACAGGAAATCTAGAGACTTGGCAACCTTGGTAACTGAAGCCTCAAGCAAAATCATGAGAAATGGAACAAAAGGCCATGAAAATGTCTTATTCTCTCGGGTTAAAGTCTCAGACAATTACACTTTAATGCAACTGGACAGCTGGACTCTGTGGAGACGCAGTATCTTTCTAGAGAATTTTACAACACTGACCTCTGTTGAGAGGAACAAGCATCACAAGACACACATTCATATTGAAATTCCTTTTTATTATATGTATATGATTATACCAAATAAGAATTTTGCAAGTATGCCTTTACAAAATTAACAGTACGGCTTTAGTCTGTTATTACTTAGTATGCACTGTACATAAAAGGAATATACATGATTCGAAAAAATAATAGCAAGCACCAACAAAGCTGCAGAGATTTTTTTGTGACTATTTCAGCTAATTAATTGCTCCAAGATTAGCTGGACCGGTGATCAAACGACGGATGAACGGTGAGTCTTCTAGTCCACCAGCTGGGTCACATTACTGCAGGTAGAAAGTTTTGTTAAGATCTAAAATCATTTTCAATCAGATATATGACTAATCATTCTTACCTTGACTCTGGAAGAGGACATGGGTCTATAAGACAAGAAAATATTCGTCAGAATGGTTTTCATAACAGCCAGAGATAAATGTGAAGGCTTAGTACTGGTTAATTGGAAGTAATCTGTTTTCCATGTGGGAAAAAGGTTCAAACTTCTCTTTGAACCAATACGGAGAATCAACTTTCACTACGCAAAATCAAATATTAGCCATATTAACAAACAATGAAGCTGGTCAAATTGATCTTTATCCTATTGCACATGGATCATTTCTTCAGGACAGGCAGGCAATACGCTTTAAATATATGCTATGTAATATTTTATCTTACACACACTATACGAACACACTATAATGTAAAATGTCCAAAGGGTACTAGAGAGATCGCTCTCATAATGTTTATTCTCTCTGTCCAGCATTATATTTGCTCTGTAAACATCACAAGGCCTGCAAACAGATGCCACACTTGGTCGAATGTCTTGTTTACTTTTCGCTTTGCATCAAACTCACCCACAATAACTGGTGTAACGATGGCCTCCTCAGGAAACCCAATAGACAAAGCAAACGATTTAAATTTTTCCATGACCTCCGGCGCGAGTTCGGATTTTCGCCCTAAAGCATACATAGAGGGTTTACAAAAGTTGTTCGTGAGTATGGGAATGTATAGCTTCTATTCAGTAGGAACCTCGTAAGCTCACCGTAGAGAGCCACCTGAGTGTATTCTTTGTTCATATTCTTGTATTTCAGGACAATCCCATAGTCAGTGTAGTTAGTCTCCACCACAGTAATGTCCTTTTCAATCATGTGCCCTTACAATAGAGAACATTTTTATTTCACTAAAAGATTTGTAGAAGGAAAAACAATTATTTATATATATATACATACACACACACACATACATACATATACACACTATATAAAGAAAATTGTTCTGTATATATGATCACTACTTTCTCTGCTGTATTAAAAAAAAATAATTTTGGAACATATGAGCCAACGTTATAAAAATAAAAAGAACTTACTTTCACTGAAATAAGTAAAAGCTCCAGGAAGCTCAGTCTTCTTATACATATAAGAACTTACATCACAAGTCTTCTGGCTATGGGCAGAGAAAAAGATGGCTGAACGATAGCACCGAAATGAAATTTTGGTTTAAGCATAATGATTGTCTTCTATTGGAAAAATGTTCTTTTCATCATCATTTTTCTTGTTTGGGTTATACATGTAGACTCTTTAAGGATTCCTAGTTTTAAAAGCTTTTTTAATTGTTCAAATGTACCCTACATTAGCTTGGGTCGGTTAACAGATGAGCTAAAAATTATAGTATGATATATTAATAGATAAATAAATATGATATATTTAATAACTCAGCACCCATGCTGAAAAAGAAGAAGAAGAGGGAACCGTACCTATTCATTGTCCACATGGTAAGATTGGCTCCTCCATGTTCATTAACAATCAGATGGCCTCTTGAGATTAGAAATTTGCTTTTGTATTTAATAATTAATGGGTGGTCATAAGCCAAGCCAACACGAAACCAGTCACCTGCAAACTAACAATACGATTAACAGTAGTTAATTAGCAAGTATATGGATTATGCATAAGCAGACAGTGATCAAACAGAATCATTTTAATTTAGCAATAGATTTAGAAGTTATGCCACACATAACTGCTGGGATCAACAACACAGTGAAACAGACATGGTCTGAATTCTGCAATGTTTTTGGCGTTGCTGTGCAACTGATACTGCAATAGAGGAGAGGTATAGTTGAGAATGCAAGCACAAACATTAAGGTCTATGGTCTTCTATAATTGATATAATTATCAAAAAGTGTCTGCTTTTTTTCCCCTTCATCAAACCAATAAATAAGAACACTATTCTGACTCCTTAAGAATGTTTAAAAAGGCTATTAGAATTTGTACAAAGAGATTTATGCTGAATGTCACAAATGTAGTAATGAAAGTAAAGAATACAATACGATTTCTGAATAGAAGCGGCATACAGAGCCACAGGCTTCTTAAGCAGTGGAAGTAGTCAGTTAGTGATTCATTAGTGTATTTAACCAGAGCAAACAGGTTATTGAGTTAAAGGTAAGTGAGGATTTGAGTGCAGTAAAATAAGAAAATATTTTTAAAATTATATTTATTTATTTATTTCATTGTTGCTGCCTTATAACAAAGGCATATGACAAAGCAAGACATTAATTAAATATGCAGGCTGGGAGTTATTGCCGCATCACCCATATAGTCCTGACCTCACTCTAAGGCATGTCCACATGTTTAGGCCATTAAATGAGTTCCTGGGAGGCAAGTGTTTCAGATGTGAAGCAGACAGTCTGATCATGGCTCTGGCATACTGAGAAAACTTTTGACCTTGATGGTGTCCAAGCACTAGTGAAAGTCCCAGTTTGAATTGAACACACCTTGTAAAATAGTAATATGAATGGAAAAGGACGGCTTGTCTTTTCATTGTTTTGCTTGTTTTTGAAGAACTAAAGTCATAATGGGACCAAGATTAACAGGGTTGAGAACATACATGTTATCTTTAAGTGGTTGCCATTAGAGCATTGATAAGTCCAGAATTCAGGATATCTGGCACCCAGTAAAGCATCTGTACAAGCAGATAAAGGTTCATTAAGAGGACTTATGAGTTAAGGTTCTCCTAAGAGAATAAATCAGACTTGCGAGATCGATATAGTGTTCCAGTACAATGGTGGAAACTGGCTATGTTGCCAGTGGTGGCTCAAACGGTTAAGGCTGTGAATTACTGGGTTACTGATTGGAAGGTCGGGGGTTCAAGTCCCAGCACCACCAATTTGCCACTGTTGAGCCCTTGAGCAAGGCCCTTAACCGCATCTGCTCAAGGGTGCCTTATCCTGGCTGACCCTGCACTCTGACCTCAGCTTCCTAACTGGGACATGAGAAAAAGAAGTTGCATGCGACAAATGATTTAAAATATAATTACATAAAAGCCTCTGCCAGAGTGACGAGGTTTACAGATGCGGCTAAAGTCCATGGGAATTGTTTGATCAAGTGCTGAATCTGTTGGTAAAGTTTTATGTGATGTAACCGTTCTTTTATCATACTTATCTTGTACAATTTCCTAATTTTTAGGTTTTTAAATAGAAAATCTTACTATTTAAATACATTCACTTAGGGATTAGGCTCCAATTTGGTATATTTTATGGTATAAACTTAACATTTTATGATATTATTAAATCCCAGTCGCCTGGCTCCATAACAATTGAAAGGTCTCTGTATGTGGATCTCTTTATATACATATTTAGGTCTGCAAACACAACTTGTATAAATGTAATCATGTGAATATCTCACTTACCTGTTCCATATCAAAATCCTGCTGGGGCTGAATTTCAGTGGAGTTCAATGAGTGCGTCCATAGCACTACGCTGCACAGAACCGCCACAGCGAGCAACATGTTAAACTGTAATCCAGGCGCTCTCTCTCTCTCTCTGTGTTCCAAAAGCAGACCTCAGGCTGCAAAGCTGTGAAGCCTTTTCAAGGACCAGGAGGGGGTTTTATGCAGGCCACCAACAGTGGGCAGGCCAGGCCCCCAAACGCAGGCGCATGCACCGCTCCAACCCAGTGAAAAGGAAAATCAAGTAACAGCATGTTTCCTGAAATCTGGTGCGCCCCCCAAAAAACAAACAACAACAACAAAAAACCCCTCTTATGGAGGTTATCGTATAGCACCCAAACCACAAATAAAGACAGGCAAAAAGGACATTTGGAGGGGGTTATAGTTATGTCTACTGTCTTAAAACAAAAGTTTTTCACTTCCTTTTTATTTTTTTAAAGATATTTTGGGAAAACAAAATTGTCTGTGCGTTTATGCAATTATAGTTTATTAATTTCATTTTTTTATTTACAAAATACATTTACAACAGCACACATACATGCATGTGTTATCTTTATCATAAACCAAAAAAAAAAAAAATGGGAACGATTCTAACCATAAGATATTACTGATACATATGTTAAAGTATGACATTAGTTCATTTGCAGTTGATGGTGTTTTGATTATCATTAGCTTATTAACTCATTTAACCTGCGATCTAATCAAGTCATCCAACCTTCATCTAATGTTTTATGGCACTGAACTCACAAAAAGTCTCAAAGTTTCAAACCCAGTGGCAGTGTAACATCACATTATAAGCAAGTACCATTTGTTAAAGATTCCAGAAGAACTAAAACTACAGTATATGGATGTGATATTAAACATTAAAGCAAGTCCTGAGAGTCCCTGTAGTATCAAAACAAAGTACAAACGCAGCCCTGGTACACCTGCACAGAAAGCGCAGTATCAGCGCCAAATTTTAATATCCCTTCTTGAGGACCTTTTATAGGAAGAGAATTTTGTAAATAGACCTCAATAGTAATCTTTGGAGACAAAAGACCATTTGTTATTCCGTGGCATGTTGGTTCAAGAAATCCAGCGAAGATGTGCAAATTTGTAACTTTTGGTGCTAGAAGAGAGAACAGAGACTCGAGCTTAGAGAGAACGACTTCCTTTAAAATAAGCCTGAATCTCCTCCAGTGTTTTGCCTTTAGTCTCTGGGACGAAGAAGACCGTGAAGATGACATTGAGGGCACAGAAACACGAGAACATCCAGAATGTTCCTGCACTGGTTAGGAGATCCTACAACATAACAGATTTATATTAATTTACTCATACTGATACAGTAACCTGCAAAAGTATTCAGATTCACATGAATTATACAAATGACGCATACAAATTGCTCCAGGAAGTATTATTATTATTATAATCCTGTATGTACTTAAACAGTCATTATTTGGTCATTAGATCTTTTAAAAAGTTAAAAACTGATATGCCTGCTTGTACAAGAATTCATTACTGCAGTAGGGTTTGCCCATTTTTCCTAGCAGATTTGCTTCAGGTTCTTCACTCGGCTTGTTGACCACAGTGCCACAGATTCTCAATGGGATTCAATATTCAATATGGACGTTCACCTTTTTTTCTCAACACGTCTACAATGCTTTGGCCTTGTGTTCTAGATCACTGTTCCCCTGAAAGGTCACCCCCCCACCCCCAGGCTTTACATTCTTTAGACGACTGAAGCAGGTTGTAGTAACCCCTCTGTACATTTCTCCATCAATTATTCCCCATCAAGTCCTGTTGATAAGAAGAAAGATATTGCCGCCACTATATTCCACTGTAGAGTTTTAATGAGTGTTAGGGTATTGTCTACATCACACCAAAGAACATAGTTTGGGACGGTTGGGAGAAAGAAACCATCTTAAATTAGGGCTTCCTCTCCCTATAGTGTCTTCTTTTTTTTTTTTTTTTTTTTTTTGAAGGTTTGAGTTTTGAAGAACAGCCCTGTCTTGGTGGCATATCAGCTTCCACTGCTTAGATGTCAAACCTCTTAGAAATAATTTTACCTCCTATTACCTCCAATACATACAATTCTATTACCTTAAACTACAATTTTATTAAATCCTGACCTTCCATAGACAGTCCTTCACACTGACATTCTCTTTAATGGAAGAGACTGAGGTGCTTTTTTTTGTCCAGATAATATTTCAGAGATGAAGGTCAGGTTTAAGTAAGCTAAGGCTACGTTCACATTAAAAGCCACAATGCTCACTTCAGATTGTTTTGTAAGGTCGGATTTTCACGTCATAAACGTTCACATGCACACATCAATACATGGAAGTTGAATACTTTTGCAAGCCACAGTACATTATAATCCTCATTCAGAGGCAAACTGTACAGTGGACAATATACATGATCAAAAATGTAATAAAAATTGTTTAAACATGATTTATTATTTACAAATACAAATGTAAAAAAAAAAATTTAAACGCTTTCGATGTGGAAATGCTTATTGAACATTTATGGATTAGGACCATCGTTAGGAATTGTACACTTGAGCATTTGATGCTATACAAGCATGGCTCATCATATTTACTTAATACTTAACATTTTTTTTTTTACTTTATACTCTTGGGTAACAACTACTCTTCACTGTTGAGTAGCCAGTTAAAAACCATACTATTTATTTTAACAAATAAAGAAATTTTTTACCATGAGATTCTGGAATGTCTTGGTAACAATGAAGGCACAGCTCCAGTTAGTAAGTACACATGCCGCACTTCCGAGCCCTCGAGCTTTGGTGGGAAATATCTCGGACATCACGAGCCACGGTATAGGTCCCCAACCCAATGCAAAACCTAATAAACACACAGAGGTGTCTGAAACCCAGGTCTATATGGATAACGCTTTCAGATTGCATCCACAATTTTAAATGGAAATAAAAGCATTAGCCGAGGTACCTTTTACATTGTAGTAAGAAAAACTTAATATTGGTGATTCATAGAATTTAGATGAACTTATATTCTAAATAATAGTTATTTTCAGATAAACTACTTTCAGGAGTGAGTTAATAAAGAACTCTCTCAATGCATTAAAAAAGGCAAATCTTTTTGCTTAAAAAAGCTGTGATCTTAATCATCAGAAGATTTTAGTACATTTGAGTTACCCAGGAATATCCTATATTACCTGTTATAAAAATGCCCATACTAGCAAGTGCGAGCCAGGACAGATCAGTGTGTGTGGCGTCACCGACTGCATCCTGGGCTTCCATAATTGTGCTGTACAGTGTAGCGTTACCGGGCTTCGTAGTAGCCAACTTGAAATAAATACCAAAAGCTGCTTCACTCACACACATGGCAACACCTAAACAGCATAGTAGAGATGAGGAAATAATTAGTGGCTTATGGCTCAGAGTCATGGAAGTGTATAAAGAGAAGAATATGTTACACGCTGACCTGACAGGATGAGGAGAACTTTTCTTCCAGCTCGGTCCATGATTAGAGCCGCGACTGCCGTGAAGATTACCTGAGTGGCTCCTACGATCACTGATGCAACATTGCCATTCTGAGGATGTAGAATTGTTTTTCATTAGAATGCAGTATATAGCATTTTGATCATTTGTATGTGTGCGTCTTTTTTATTGAAATTGTTTTTTTATGCAGACCCTAGACTAAAAATCCTGAAAAATAAATAATACGGTAACATAGGCGCCATCTCACGGGAACATTGGGTCATTATTAAAACGCTAACATGGATGCAGTGGTAAAGTGCTCGCCCCATCATCCGGAGATCGTGAGTTTGATTCCCGGGTGATGCGGTAACCTCTCGCAGCCGGAGGTCTAGAGAGAGCTGATTGGCCGAGCTCTCTCAGAGGGGAGGCATGAGAGGTACTTGGTGCTCTCATTTTAATCACAGCTCTACAGCCAATCAGGGGCGTGTGTGAGCTCACGCAAGCGAAAGGAACGGATAGCGCTGTCCTCAGAGTGTGTTACGCCGCCCCCAACGGTGGATGAGGGAACAGTTCGAAAAGACGCGGCCGGCTGACGTGACGTGGTTTGGAGGAAACACGTGATAGTCTTTGGCCCTCCCAGGCGGAGAGGTAGTGACAGGGAGGAATTGGTCACGACTAAATTAGGGAGAAAATCGAAAAAAAAAGAAAGAAGAAAATAGCAATGCATTGTATATATAGAGCAGAGTTTGTCTCCGAATGTGTGAAGCGGGCATCATGGCAAATGAATGGTTTGAACTGAAATGTTACTAATATTCACACCATTGAATCAACAATTGACTAGATTGAATAGATTTAACAATCTTGCAACCTATTATACTTATGCGTCTCACTTTAACAGCTAAATTATAATCTCTGAACACAAACAATTATTGTTGGTGGTAAAATGTAAAGTGGGGCGCACTGATGCAGCTGTTTTCCTGGACTAAATGGTGAAAAACGGATATTCACGTCTCCTGTGTGCGTGCGTGCGTGTGTGTGAAAGAGAGAGAGAGAGAGAGAGAGAGAGAGAGAAAAAGCGAGAGAGAGGGAGGAAAGGACATGGTTTAGCCCAGTTGGCAGCATGTCTAACTCACACGCTAAGAATGTAACCCGACACCAGAGTGCAAAATGAATGTGAAAATTCTCCTCTATTCAAAGTTTAAACAAGGCAGGACACCAGGAGGTCTGTTTTCTGTGTGTGTGCGTGAAACATTTTGAGCTAGAGAGATAGAGTTTTTTTTTTTTTCCTCCCTCTCTGAATCAGTGTGTATCTGCTTTAGAAACCCCATTATACTCAATTGAGTGATCTTGGAGTGATTTCAGGGCCATTTGGAAGGAGTTAATTATTTTTGGTTGACATGAATTTTGCAAATGGAAAAAAATGAAATTTTGTGTAAATGTCGAACAGATGCATTAAAAAAGTAATTGCTGCTGTTGGGGAGAACAGATTGGGGGTTGAATTCTCCAAAAATACAATGATTTTTATGCCCTTTTTGTTTGAATGGATGAAAAATAAATAAATTGTATTTATTTATATAAAACCCAAGCTTTCCTTGTGGCTTGACTAAATACTTAGATTACCAGAATAACTAAAGATTTTCAGACTTCCTACCTGGAAATGCGCTTGTTCAAATATAGTTTGTGCGTAGAACATGATGGCGTTGATGCCTGTGAACTGCTGTAAAAGCATCATCATGATGCCCACTCCTAAAGGTTTATACACACCAGCATCTTTCATATCAGCCAGACTCAGACTTCCTTCCTGTAATTAAAAGGAAATGTTAAGTGCTTGTAATGTGCGCAGACATGCACCATTATAAACCAAAATATGTGGATATCATGCCCATGTTCTTGTTTCATCTCATTTCAGATTTAGTTCCACGCCGTTAAAATAGACTCTTCAAAGAAGGACTTCTACTAGATTTTGGAGGGTGGCTGTGGCACTCAACCACAAGAACATCATTAAGTTCAGGCACTGATTTCGGATGAGGAGCCCTGGAGTGCCGTTGGTGCTCAATTCATCCAAAAGTGTGGTTGAGGTCAGGACTCCGTACAGGACACTTGAGTTCTTCCACTCTAATCTTGGCAAGACATGGCTTCATGGAACGCGTTTTTGTGGACAGTGGCATTGTCATGCTGATACAGGTTTGATCCCCTTAGTTCCAGTGAAAGGAAATCTTAATGAATTGTGTGCTTGAGGAGGCCCACACATGGGATTGATGGACAGGTGTTTACGAACCTTTGGCCATATAGTGTCAATTTCTTTCTTACACAAGTTAATTTAGTTAGTTCATTTTATCTTTTCTGAAGATGATCTATTATGTCATCATCATAATAGCATGCATTAGTCAGTGTTTAAATAACCACATTTCTTAAACACGTCCAATTAAATTAATATTAATTTCGAATCATTTCAGTTTAATGTTACCCTAAATAATTATAATATTAATGCATTAAATCATGCTATTTACATGTACCTATATAACCTTGTACCTATATAATCTTTTATAATCAAATAAATGCTTCATAAATGAGACCACATGGCTATAAACATTATCCAGTCCATAAAGTTTCACCTCATATCGAGAGGCTGCTTCTATTCTGGCACATTCCCACTCGACTGGTGTGTCCCGACCTCGAAGGAAGCGCAGTGCCTCTTCTGCTTCATGCCTCTTCCCCCGAGACAGCAGGTAGCGTGGCGTCTCTGGCATGAAGCACATACACACCAGCATCAATGTAGGGGGAATGGAGGAGGTGATGGCCAGCCATCTCCAGTCAAGGAACAGACCTAAAACAGCGTCAAATTCAATGAATAGAGCTCCAGACTTGCTCCGATTTAATAACTTTGTTGTGTCTACACATCTTGGGTTCTAAGTTTCAAAACATGTGTGGCAGTTTTTTTTTTAACCCAGAAACCTGGAAGAGCAAATACAGTGACAATGATTTTGTTAAAACAGACTAAATCGAATCAAAGAAATTCCTGACTATATGCCTTTTAGGGCGAAATGTCTTTTTAAAACACACAGACAACAAAAGACCATGTGTTGAGTGCACCGACTATTTCATTAATGACATACGGATGGTGGAAGATGCAGCACAATTTGAAAGACTCTAACTCTATTATAAAGACAAGAGGAGCACTTGAGCACAAGCTGAAGCAACTAAATGATAAATGAAAGGAAGGAATTTTAGCTTCTGTGTGACGCATTTCCAGTTTTAGAGCATCCTGTAATGTTTTGTTCGTGAATAATCCTATCGGGTGGCACAGTGGATTGATGTCTAGTACCGTCGCCTCGTTCCTCCAGGATTGAGGATTTCAAATTTCATCTGGTCTGTGTGCGTGGAGTTTGCATGAGCTCTCTAGTTTCTTGGTGGATTTTCTCTGTGTACTCTGGTTTCCTCCCACTATCCAAAGACATACGATTTAGGCTGAGGTTTAAGTCCATAATGTATGATTGGGTGCGTGGGTGTGATTATGCCCTTCAATGGGCTGGCACCACATCCAGGTTGTACCCCACTTTATTCTAAAAGTTCCCTGAGAATGTGCCAAGTACCCTGTGACTCTACATGGGATAAGCGACACATAGACAATGGATGGATGAAAGAATAATCCTATTGAGGATAATATATTTCTTGATCGCAATTGTAAATTAAACATTATCTTTCTTTGAATATATTTTTTAGACATAAACAAATTTTAATAAAGCCTCTTTCATGTCCATTATGTGTATTGAGAGCAAATAAATAAATAAATAGTGATACCAGCTATATAGGCTCCCATGATTCCAGTCACTACCATGAGCTGCACACAGGAGCCCATTGCTCCTCTTACACGCTCATGAGACGTTTCTGAAATGTAGATCTAGAGGAAAGGATACACAAAATAACGACATTTTAATTCACCGTCATGATAAAAAAATTTTTTTTTTCTTAAATCGCAAGACCAGAGTTTATCGTTCACAAAAGATATTATAAAAGATATTATAATTCATATAAAGCAAGCAATGCTCCAGAAGGAGGTCTATTAAATCAAAGCTGAAGGCCACTGGCTTATATCAGGTTCATTATGGACATTCTTTCAAAAATCAAAACACCAATCTTAGCTTTGAAAACATGAGAATTTACATGGAGGAATAAAAATAATCCAACGTCTTCATTTCAGTCATTCAAATGGAGTGTTGAGACAATAAATTGCACACAACTCCCTTCAATTCGGTGCTGTTTAAAGCTAGTTTAAAGGTCTTTCTGATATGTCAACAGACTGCTGGAAATGTTTTAGGGCAGACTCTGGGGTTCTACTTGAATAAAC
Organism: Clarias fuscus; assembly: GCA_030347435.1. Classification (NCBI taxonomy): domain Eukaryota; kingdom Metazoa; phylum Chordata; class Actinopteri; order Siluriformes; family Clariidae; genus Clarias; species Clarias fuscus. The sequence continues at coordinate 16,370,884 of CM059208.1, read as the reverse complement.
ATTAAGCCATAACAGGTTACTGTGCTATGCCTTTTACTCAGTATTATATTAGATCGTTTTATGGTCATTACAGTCAGTATGTGTGACATTTAAATGTCTGCTGACTGCAGAAGCTTACTGTCAGGATGACAGTGTACACCGTCATGTGACCTGCCAGGGAGAATACTGAGTAATATTTAAAAAAATAATACAGTACAGAAACACAGAAGTTTATCACGCTTATGGATATGTTTTTGAGTGACTGTGTAGTCTGATACATCCTTTGTTTGGAACAACTCTTTACTAGGGTAAGGGTTAAATATTTATGACCTACAGGCACAACAAGAGACGTAACTCCACTGGCTAAGCCAGTAAGCACCCGTCCCACATACAGCATCCAGTGGTTCTGAGCAGCGATGACGATGGTGAAACCGAAAATGAACGGCAAAGAACAGAGCATGAGACTCAGCTTCCGTCCAATCTTCTCCACCAACCAACCTCCCAGGAGACCTCCGATCCCAGCTCCAATCGTCACCACAGACTACAAAACAATAAAGTTCAATGTTAAAGCTGGTATCTGATGTTGTAATGCTTTATGACACAAGAGCAAATGTTGCACAAATGGTAATTTTTAGTATGCTTTTCTAGATACTATATGAGGCAGATACCTATTAAACATAGAAAACTCCTACTGCAACAGGACGTAATACATACTGCATACAGTTTAATGTTCTTTCCAAATCCTAAACCTGTGTCCCTTGAATATATGGATATTTCAGAGCTCAAAAACTGGAGACATTTCAGAACTTGACTTACTAAACAGGTTATAAATAAATAAATAAATAAATAAAGCTACAAGATATAAAGCAGGAAATGAGAGCAGGCTCAGAGAAAACAGGTTATACAACTCTCACATTGTGTCTTAGCCTTATAGTTTCTGCAAATGGCTTTTACCCCAAACCACGAGGCTTCTTCAGTGGTGAGTCTTAGCCTTGGATCAGGGATTTGCCTCAGCTCTGGTATTGCAGGAGAGCTGTATCCAAGCACAAAGCCAAAGCTAAGGGGTCCAAGAACAGCTGCAAACGTAGCCATGTACAACTTCCCATTTTTTACTTTGCTAAAAAGAGAAGAAGGTTTCAGAAAATCAAAACATTGAAAAGGTCATGTTGTATGAATTCTTTTGTATCATTAGCTGACTATATCCAGACAATGAGATAAGAAGTAATATTTTTAAAAACATGGAGGATACACACATTCACATGAAGCATAATTGTTCCACAACCATCAAGTGTTTAAACGTAAAAAGACGCATTTAAGATGACCCTTGAATATATAGATATTTTAGACCTCAAGAACTGAAGACATTTTAGAACTTGAGTTACTAAACAGGTTATAAATCAATCAATCAATCAATCAATAAATAAAGTATACACAGTATAAAAACACAAAAATTGGTCTTGATACTATAATAAAAATTATAATATTAGTAAAATATTAGAATACACTAATAATTTGGTTATCCTGCTTTGGCTTTGATAACAGTGCGCAATGCTGTGGTCAGTGATTCTCCCAGAATCACTCTCTCTCAATTTGAGTCCTAGAATATGCTTGTGCATCCAGGGAAAAGAAAAACAAAACCCATACATGAGATAACCTGGTCATTCAGTACATTCAGGCCTTCAGCTGACATTTTATTGCCATATTACATTGCTATGCCAACCTGTAGTTCTGAAACAAATAAAGGCAACACATAAAACATGCAGTTCCTCGAATGTCCACTGGGGGCTCCAAAAGTGAGTCAATTTCCATAGAGCACAAAGTTAAAATTTTCAACAGAAAAACTAGTTTACAGCCTGGTACAAATAAGGTTTTGGTCTCAACATCTAGATTTCTTGTGCAGGATAACTGTATCGTGTGTGTACATATGCATGTGTGCGTGTGTGTATGCATGTGTGTAAGAAAGAGAAAATTGTTTTATGTACATTAGTTAAAATTATATTAAGCCATAAAGTAAAAAAAAAAAAGGATGTGGCCAATTTGAGTGACTGCAAGAGTTAAACCTGCCTCAAGATATGGAGGAGTTGACGAGGGATGATGTGTACTGTATGGATGTTTGAGTTCAATCAAATGCTTTAGCATATAAATTACCATTAGACACCAAGGCATTTATCTAAGCTAAAGCTAAGATCACAAGATTGTGGGTGGTAAATTAGTCCAATAGGTGTGTGCCCATTTTCCCCATTTATGGATTAACTGGGGTTTAGGTGGAGTCAGCTTCTGCCAAGATGGTGATGACCAGAGCCCTCATATTTGAGCTTTAAAACTCACTTTAGAAAAACTATGGATGAGGTCAGAGAGGGTTTGTCCAGTTCTTTTTATACAGTCATTGGACTAAGTGCAGCAACCTCAAATTATAACATTGCCTTCAGAGGCCTGTACAGTGACCAATATGCATCTACATCTATATCTAGGCATTTGGCAGACGCCCTTATCCAGAGCGACTTAAATTTTTAAAAAATCTCATTATACATCTGAGCAGTTGGGGTTAAGGGCCTTGCTCAAGAGCCCAACAGGGACAACTTGGTGGTCGTGGGACTTGAACCTGGGACCTTCCGAACCGTAGTCCAATGCCTTAACCACTGAGCTACCCATGATGGATGCATCACTTCAAGCACTTAATTTCTTACGATGACACGCCCATTACACTAGAATAGGATCAATCTGGACTCATCAGATCACAAGACCCTTGTCCATTGCTCCAAAGTCCAACCTTTATGCTTTTTTTCATGATACTTACTATCTATTGGTTTTCTTATGGCCACACACCTATTTATTCCCAATCCTGTGAGGTCCCATCACATGTTGCTGTTACTTTCACTATTAAACATATGATTACTACTATTTTTTACAATGAAACTTCAAGTGTTTAAGTGACCATTTATGATTTGAAAGCTGACGGTTCAGCACCATCCTTCCAGGCCATTTTAAATCTCTGTAGTTGTTTTCACTTGCCTGTTGCAGGCACCCGACACATCTACAGATGGAGAATGTTTAAGCAGCTTGTGCACAAAACCAGAATTATTCCAGAAGTAAAATTGTTTAAGTGCCTTAAAATCATGTGATGTTCATCTTTCAAACAGCTGCCCTGTGTGAACTCTGCTTTGAATAAAAGGTGTTTTAACTAAACAAATATCTAAACATTCAGCCATTAACATTTGTGTGCTTCTCTAAGGTTAAATACAAGCCAAATACATATTTAAAACGTAGAGAGAGGTTAAGGTAAGCCCCTTCTTCATAACATATGAACGTTTGTATTGGTTTGTAAATACACATAAAAAGCCAAAATGAACTCCTGAAGTAGGTAAAAACAACAACAATAATAGATAAAATGAGTAACAAAATAGTTCTCAGTGTAATAATAATAATAATTAAACAAAACTCGATGACCCCAAATCCAAATTGATTAGCACTGGGTATTAAACAAACTTAATAATAATAATAATAATAATAATAATAATAATAAATGGAAATATTTTTGGTCAGTAACATTTATTAACAAGTTGAGTTTGGGTTTTTTTGGTATACAAACTAAAAGTGAACTGAGCGAAGCAAACCTAGTTGTTTTGCTGATCTAAAACGAAAGCAATCAGTTGAAGTATGGAATAAATAACTGTTTATGTTGTTCACAGACTTTTTCAAAGCTGAAAGTGAATTCCTTACTCCAGATAGGCATCAGTTTCAGTCCTGATCTCTCCTCTCTGCTCACTCTCCTCCTCTGCCAGCAGTGGCCTCGACTCCTCTTCATAATTCATCGCAGGTTTTAAAAGGTTTTTACTTTTCTACACAGTTCTTAAACATTACTGTATGTAATGGGATTTCTGCCCGGTCGTTCTAAACCTGAGTGACTGAACACATCCCGTGAGTGACTGAACGACGCGCTTATATTTGTCAGCTGATGGACATACCGACATCAATTCACTTCCGCATTCATTTCCAAAATAAAAGTCTTTAAAACGTATTTATTGGTGTCTTTATGAAACAGTAATTGAGGTTCGTTAATTAATGCGCCAGATTTGTTTGTTTGTTTGCTTATTTGTTTGTTTTGTTTTTCTTGCTCAATTTCAGCTTTCTAATATGCAAACGATTCATTTTTCGAATTACTTTCTAATTACTTTTATTTCGTATTTCGCTACTCATGACTTTTTTTTTTTAGTTTAGGCCCTTAGACAAGGAGTGTCATTAATCATTTTAAGAAGCAGTATCCTTAGTTATTAAAGTTGCTAATAAGTCCAAATTTGAACTTTAGACCAAACGAATCATTTAGGCAAATGATTCAGTATCGATTCGTTTCACACGATTCATTTAAAACGATTCAGTTGCTCGTTCCTGGTTCGTTACCATGGCTACAGTGTTACTGTAAATGCTTGGAAGAGTAAACGGTGAACTGATTTAAGTTGGGTGTTAAAAAATATCTTTAGTTGTAGTTACAGATATGTTTGTTTGACTAGTTTTCTTTTAGATTAATCAAGATTTTCTTTTTTAATATAATTTATATAAACCAGTGGCCCAGGGAATATGTGGAAAAACCTGTCAGAGGTAATGCTGTACTCTTCACTTATTATAGTTGTAGTTAGTCTAACATGTTCACAACCTGACAAGTTGAGGTTGAGAAGAGGTGATCTATCTAAATAACTATTAAATGTGGGTGTATAATAAAATAAGGCTTGCACCTCCAGGGTTCAGTTTCAATTTCGGTTTTGTGTGCATGGAGTTTCCATTTTCTCCTCATGCTTGGTGAGGAGAAGCTGGTTTTCTCCCACAGTCCAAGGACATGCATTAGGCTAATTGGCATTTCCAAATTGCCCGTATAGTGTGAGTGTGTATATTTGTGCGTGCTCTGTGATGGATTGGCACCACGGCCAGGGTGTTCCCCACCTCGTGCCCTAAGTCTCCTGCGATAGGCCATGTATACAGGATTAAGCGATATAGATGATGAGTGAGTGAGTGTATCATAGAATAAAACATAAACATTAGCCCCAGACCTAACTTAAAGAGAATATTTATCATGTACACAATAAATTAGAAAAAAGTTTTTCTTATTAATATCAACACGCACCTATGCTGGACTGGCATTAATCGAATTCTGTAGGGGCGACCATGCTATCATATCATAAAAATTGTAAAGTGCTACTGTTTCATTTACTGTATTATTCATCTAATGTACCACTTTATTTCATTTTATCCTGCAGATATGAAAATGTTTTTTACTTAACTGTAAAAGTTCAGTGTAAAATGATTATTTGTTATCTTATCCTAGATGGCTGTCTCGAAGGAATCTGAGGCACAATGTCCATCTTCTCAAAAACCTGCAGTTCAAAAACCCTTTGTCTCCAGAAGCATTTTCCAGACTTCAGAGTTCAAACAAGATGGACATTTGCAAGGCGATCTTATAATCAAGGATAAAGCAAATTCTCAGTAGGAGGTTTTTTTTTTTTTCAAAGAAACTGTTCTTTTTGAGCAATTTAATTGAGTGCAAGTATATTGACTTGGCTTGTGTGTTTTTGTAGTCAGCAAGCAGGCATGAAGGCTGTAGATCAGCTAGAGTTTGAGAGGGCTGTCACTTGCTTCACAAAAGCCGCAACACTACAACCAGAAGAGGTAGAAACAAAAATACAAATGAAGAGTATATGTATTAACAGTTATACAAAAAAACAGTGTACATAATTATATCTACTCTATATTACTGTAAAGACTTGGTTTTATGTAGCGAGAGCAGAGGCCTATCTTCAGCTTTGTGATTTCAAGTCTGCAGCCCTGGACTATAAACATGCCCGCTACCTGGAGCCAGAGAAAAAATCTTATTTGCATCGCCTTGCCTTTATTTATTACCTGCAGGTAACTAAGATGAATTCTAAATCTGATATAGTAATATATATTATATAATCTTGAATCATGTAGGAGACAGTTTTTAGTATCAATTGTGCTTGTTGTTACTTATCTGCATTTTAAAAAATCTTATTTTAAGGAGATATGAAATTAGCTGTGATAGTTTCGGATTACAGCTCCGAACATGTCCCAAGGTATGGTTTAATTTCGGATGTGTTCTTTCTACCTTCAGGGCCAGTGTTATTATGACCAGGGAATGTTCTTTGAGGCTTTGGAATCTTTTGCCAAAGCTGTTGAACTGAAGCCTGACTTTAGGCCTTATCACATGAGAAGGTTTGTTGACCCCTGAGGGTGTCTGATGTTAAACTTTTGAGTACTATAAAACCTTGTGTTAAGATTCCTAAGACATACTGTACTGTATATATGACTTTACAGTGTTTTGGTGTAAAGCTCATCTACCAGCAGGGGGAGCTGTAAGTCTAGTTAAGACTTTCCTGTGACAGTTGTTCTGAGCCTCCATTTAGGTCCCCTATCTTGATCCTAAAATGCGAGAAAAGTGAACTTTGGTGTGTCTGTTGTGCATGGTGTATGCTTTTATCCTAAATAAATGTCTCCCCATAGCTTGGCGTGTCTGACTGCGCTAGGCCGTTATTCTGACGCTATTCGGCTGGTGACAAAGTGCCTTGAGAGTGACACTCCATCCAGTGACCTCTACACTCTAAGAGCGCGTCTACACCATCAATTCCATCAGGTTCAAATTTGACCTCTGTTGCAAAATAAGTAAAGTTTAAAAACGAAGCAAACTACTAAGTGAAAAAAAAAAAGATTCTCTGCTATGATGTTTATTTCAATGTGACTGTTCTTCCTCAGCCCTTGCAATGCTACTATGACCTGAAGGCAGCCCTGAGGCTTAATCCGAGCTGTCCGGAGGCGCAGGCCTTGCTGGATATAATGGCGCAAGGAGCCGAGTGCTCTCATCAGCAGGCAATGACTAATGCTGTAGAGGGAGAGTTGTCTGATGCCCTGGAAAAGATTTCCACAGCTCTAGAGCTGAACCCTGAAAAGGCTCAATATTATGTTTTTAGGTGAGGTGATCCTTACACAAGCTTTTTATTCGGGTCTGCCAAATCTTTTGCTGCTCTGTCATTTTAGAATTAGCGATAATAATAGTGTTAACAACTAATCCCTTCATCACAAATGGTTTTTGTAAAAAATAACAAGAGGACACATACTTGTATTTTTGAGAATAAGAGGAAAATGAATGAACTTAACATTTCAACATTTTAATGTGAATATTGATCCCCAAATTCACATCAGTGCATGCTGAGTTATGGTTATATTTTGAACAACCATGCTATTGATTCTTGATTTCGACTGGTCAAAATATTAATGCATTTTTTAAGGTATAAGTCATAGTTATAGCTACAACCTACACATAATTCTAAAATGCATACTGTTGTAGTTAATGAGGATTTCAGCAGGTTTAGGGAAGGAGTCTCCAGTATCAACACTTTTGGTCGACAAGTTTTCAGTATGAAGTATGAAGATTTACAGTTTATTATTAACAGGTTAAGCATTTAAATCCAGGACACAACGATACATGTTAACTGACTTTTGGCCAACATTAATACTGTTCCAATAACAGCATGCACAGTTATGCTTAGGCATATTATTATCATATATCGTGCAAGTATGTATCTTCACAGAGGGACCCTTTACCGTAGACTGAAAGACTTTCCTTCTGCCATTGAGGATTTGATGCTTGCAGTGGAATTAAGTAACGATGAAGCAAACCATATTGATGGAGAACTCTCCAAGGAGTCTAAGGATCTGGACCAAGATGCTTACATACAACTAGTCCTCACATACAATGATTTTGCAGTCCACTGCTTCAACCAAGGCTTCTACAGCGATGCCACCATGCTTCTCAACAAGGCCATCCAGGAGCAGAGTGATGAGAGTAGGCTCTTTATTAACCGAGGAGGTACGAGTGGAGGAGTGAACAGAGCAAGCATAGTGTTTATGCACTGTACATTTGGTATAGATTAAGTCAATGAAATTGATGTTAAATTACATTATTGAAAAGAAATGAATCCATGTTCAATTCCATGGCTTAGTCTTATTGCCTTAAATGAATCCTGTGTATCAGCCTTGAATTAATATATGAGCTTTAAATGATCGTGCCACCATGATTATCTTAAAATAATCTTAGAGTCAACAGGAGTAAAGTATAAGAGCAGATTAATATTTGGATTCGAAAAAATTCTCAGTAGAAAAATGCATTTGAGGTATTTTACAATATATTGGATTTAAATTCAGGACATTACTACATCATGTATTTCCATTTGGAATGCTCATGTCGTGTAAATCAATCACTTTTATTTGTTTAAGATCAGGTTCACCCGCCAAAACCATTGCTCATTGTGTATACCCATAACCATATTTCTCCTACTTCAGACTGTTTCTTTAGGCAGAAGGAGTGGCTTCTTGCCCTGGATGATTATCAACAGGCTGAGAAGTTGAACCCCCAGAATACAATCATTTGGCTTCGGTTGGCTGTTATTCACAATACACTGGGACTGCACAGTTATGAGGAACTGTAAGTTTACTTCATCTATAAAATAATGACATATTTTTAAACACATTGATTTTGTGGTGCATTTTAATATCAACTCAACCTTATTCCACAGCACTGTTGAATTCTCAGTTCTGCCTCTTCAGAAACTACAGCATGGCTTCATTTTCAATAATAGCAGCCCTGACAACAGTGTAATTGTAACTAGAATCAAGATTCTATGAATGCAATTATTTTAGTACATTATTTCCAGGACAGAACTACAGCATCAGAACTGAATTTGGGTTGTCATTATAGTGATGTTTTCTGCAAGGAAACATTTAAATAAGTAGCATGGTCTTTCACAGTTTTGTAGTCAAATTGTGAGTGTCAAACATATTCTGATGTTAATTAAAAAAAAGAGAAGATAGTACGGGAATGACTTTATAGCCCCTATAATGTAGGTTCCAATAGCACCTAACTTGAGTTCTTTTGTCTAATGTTTATTAAATGTGGTGAAAAATCATAAGTAACAACATCTTTAATCATTATCAAAGTTTACTATTGGTAAATTGCTGTCGTGTCAGAGGAATAAAACACTTCGGGACCTGCAGTTTTTGGAAATGAATACACTTTATGGTAATTAAACATCAGACGTCTCTTTTGTTGGCAGTACATTTTGTCGCCTTGTACAGGCCATGTTAGAACCTTTTAAAATACAGTATTATATTCTGACTATGTTCTATATTCAATATTGCACTTATTATGGGAGTTTCATTATTCTTGTGTGGCATGTTTAGGAATTTTCAGGAGGCAGCAGACAAGTTCTCTGTGGCCATTAAGTACAATCCTGGGGTGGCTCAGTATTATGGGAATCGGGCTAAGGCTCTCAGCAGGATGCAGCGTATGGAGGAGGCTGAGCAGGATGCTGTCTGTGCTCTTCTCTTAAGTTCTGCTAATGATGAGGCAAGTTCATCTTCACCTGTTCACTCATGCAGAATGAAGCATAAGCTTACAACTGCATGTGAAACTCAACTATAGTGTTGTTGTTCATTTTAAGGTTCAGACTCGCAGCTTCATTTCAAGGGTTCCTTTATTCACATTCACACAAGGCATCTTACAACTGAAAAAAGAAAAGGCTTGCAATAATCTGATTGCTTCAGTGGGCACCTCCTTTTATAATGGAGTATGCATTTAAAATAAACCACAATCACAATCAAGTTTAATGCTGCCATGTCAATGTTTTACTGTGGGTATGACATATGACCCTGTCTTGTATATACAGTATACTACCACTTAAAAGTTTGGAATCACTTTTGAGATCACGTAGAAATTAAATTAGATAATATAGCTGACGTGCTGAAATTGTCAGAAGTAGAAATAATGATTTTGATTACAATGATGAATGTGTTCTTTAAACTTTGTTCATCAAAAAAAAAAAAAAAAAACTTTTGTAGCAAATTACAGATTTCACCCCATGCTTCCTGGAGCATCTCCCACAAGATGTATTGGCTTGATGGAGTCTTCCTCCATACCATACGGTCAAGCCGCTCCCACAACAACTCAATAGGGTTCAGATTTGGAGACTGTGCTGACCGTTCCATTAGTCAGAATTGGTTGTGAAATGGATAAAAGTGTTTGCGAACTGCATGAAAATTAGATTTTCTCTGGAAAAGAAAGAAATTTGTTTACACTTGTGCAGTACAGACCAAAAGTTTGGACACACCTTCTCATTCAAAGAGGTTGAATTTGTATTATGGCAAGAAAAAAGCAGCTAAGTAAAGAAAAAGGAGTGGCCTTTAAGTGGTTACTTTAAGAAATGAAGGTCAGTCAGTTAGAAAAATTGGGAAAACTTTGGAAGTGTCCCCAAGTGCAGTCACAAAAACCATCAAGCGGTACAAAGAAACTGGCTCACATGCGGACCGCCCCAGGAAAGGAAGACCAAGAGTCACCTCTGCTGCGGAGGATAAGTTCATCCGAGTCACCAGCCTCAGAAATCACAGGTTAACAGCAGCTCAGATCAGAGAGCAGGTCAATGCCACACAGAGTTCTAGCAGCAGACAGAACAACTGTTAAGAGGAGACTGTTTGAATCAGGCCTTCATGGTAGAATATCTGCTAGGAAACCACTGCTAAGGACAGGCAACAAGCAGAAGAGACTTGTTTGGGCTAAAGAACACAATAAAGAACACAATAAAGAAAAGTCTTTGAATGAGAAGGTGTGTCCAAACTTTTGGTCTGTACTGGATATATACTTTTTTTTTTTTTTTTTTTGCTATAAACTTGCAGTTCTCTACATATCAGAGGCCAGCTAATGCAGCACTCATAACTGAACTGTACAGTAGATCTAAATCCTATTGAAAATCTGTGGAATAACTTGAAAAGGGCTATGTACAGCAAATGCAATTTGATAGGTCTGGAGCATTACTGAATAAAAAGACCCAAATGAATATGTGCTAAGTTGTTTTACACGCGATTTTTCTTTTAAATTATATTAAAGGTGGGGAAAAGAGCTCACCATATATGTATCACAACTTTTTTTATATATCACAAAATTTGTAATCACTTTTTAATAGGGATATGTGGACTTTTTAAACTTACTGTATTTACTGAATATCACAATCTACCATTTCAGGGACTGTACAGTAAGTGTATGTGTGGACTCAAATAAATGTATGCATCTGGCTCATAGTTAAAGATAAATATACTGTATATAAAAAGGGCAAAATCCAATTCACTGAGCTGAACAGTGGCTGGTGTAGTCAGTCTTATCCATTAAGGTTCTTTATTCCAGCCAAATTCAAGCAAAAAGTGAAAAAGTTCTTTAAAAAACAGACTTGGAAGTTCAATTCATTAAACAAGCTCTAGGTGATTAAGAGTAATGTCCCATTGGTCATGGGCTTAACAGAGGCTGTCTGTCAGTGCTGGGATTTCAATTCACCCACATGTGAAATATGTGCATTGATCAAATGTAGTCTTAAGACCATTTCCAGTAAAGGTAAAAAGCCACCCACTGAAACGTTTTGAAGCATTTGTTTGATTTTGAACATTTCTAAACTGCTCCTGTGTAGTTCTGAATTCATCTCGCTTCTGCAGTTGGCCTCCTCATCTTCAATAAAGACAAGCAGTACAGTTCCACTGGCAGTCAAACTGCCGATATCACCATGCTTCACAAATGAGGTGGTATGCTTTGGATCATGATCATTTTCTTTTTTCTTTTTTTTTTCCCTCCAGACTTTCCTCTTTCCATCCCTCGGGTACAGATAAATCTTTGTCTCATCTATCCATAATATTTTGTTCCAAAAACTCAACAGGTTTTTATGCTCTTTTTTTTTTTTTTTTTTTTTAATGGCAGACTGGCCTTTTTATTCACAAGACTTAATGTTTTGGCTGTGTGGCCTTTTTATTCTTAAGGCTTAATGTTTTGGCTATGTATATAAGTGATTTATTGTGATTTTCCAGCCTTAAGAAGGTCTGCTTTACTTTACTCCTTATGTTGAAAGACACCATAAATAGAATCCAGATTCAAACTCCACATCTAGAAGCAATGCTGGACCTTCATTTAAATCACTTGTATGAGCATTATGAGGAGCCAAATTCTCATTTACTCATGGTCTTCTGAAAGAAGAGGGACAACGGAGCTACAGTATATGGAAAAAATGGTTCATCTAAAGGAAATGTTCTTAAATTATGCTGGCATTTTTGTATGTTAAAATCAAAGACATTCCTAGATTTCAAAGTAAGTGTACAGACACACACAAAAAACCGTGGCGGTACTGTCCAGTTATTTATGAACTGTAAATAATGCTTTGAGTAAGGACTTTGTTGAGTTTTGGCATGGAATTTAGTGGTATGTGAAAATATATTATTAAATATTGGAGAGCAAGATTGGGCATTCTTGGTTAATGTAATGAAAAAAAGCGAAAAATGAAAGCAAGCCTTATGCAGATGAAATGTGTATTAAGTGTGTTATGTGGTGTGTGCTATTCTGAATGTCTGTGGTCAGCTCGTCCCTCTGCTGCTCAGACTGTTCCCAGGCTGCTCTCTGTCAGATGTCATATCCAGTGGCACTGCTCAAACAGTCAAAGCTCAGCTGATGGAGCGAATCCAGACCTGGAAACTAGCAGGCTTTCCTGTGTCAAGGTGGGAAATGGTTTTCTTTGGTTTACGTGAGCAAATTCACACTTAACTCACAGAATTGTTATTGTATTCTGTGCCACAGTGGCATAATTCATTGTGGTTACCTGTATTCGCTAACTGCTGGCGTCGCATTTTCAGGCTGTCTAATGCGCTTGAGAAGATGGTCCTCAGACACGACACTGACAGCCAGTCGGAAACAATCTCTGAAAAGGCTTCAAGCAGGCAGGACGTGGAAGTGAGATTTAATCCTGTTGAATACACTCAAGATCTGATCGGGAGCAGGGAACAGGTATCCTAGCCGAATGACCAATCACTCATCTAACTGTCAGAAATGGAAACTAAATAAACATTGCCTGTCTACTCAGTGGCACATCTGCATTATTAGTTACTGCAAGTAAAAAGCAAAAATCATTTCATCATAGAACAGCAAAGATTCATTAATCAGAAATCTGTGTACTGTAATATTTTGTATTAGGTGAGTGAAGCGGTGAAGAAGCTCCTGCATCACAGGCTGCCTCTAAGTTACACCGGACCTCGAATTGCCCCTCGTCACATCCCACACAACTTAGAGGAGCAGGTATCTGCTCGCTCTTCTAAGCGTCCATACTGCTGGAAGAATTTTGGAGGCCTGGGCCTTCACAGCTAACAACATGCCTGAATGTACAAGGAAAGTTACATGAAATGTCTTATAGAGTCTTATAGATGAGTGTAATGTGAAACATGGCAATCGTTATGCAATCATAGTGTGCAGATGTTTCTATTTTAATTGTAACTTGAACTGCAGATTTACAGCATGGGTAGAAAAGGATCATAACACTCTTGCACCTCCGGGGTCCGGGACTGATTCCTGCCTCGGATGAGGTCTGTGTGCATGAAGTTTGCATGTTCCCCCATTGCTTGGTGGGTTTCCTCCGGGTACTCCGGTTTCCTCCTACAGTCCAAAGACATACAGATTAGGCGAATTGACCAGAGTGTGTGAATGAGCGTGTGAGTGTGTATATGTGTGTGCCCTGTGTTCGATTGGCTCCCTGTCCAGTGGTGTACTCCGCTTTATGCCCTAGGTCTCCTGGGTTAGGCTGCAGGCCCCCCGTGAACCTGTATATAGGATACAGTGGTATAGACCATAAGTGAGAATGAGTGATTGAGTGAGTGTCTTATTCCTTTATACAACAATTTTCCAATGGATTTAAAGTTACTTTCAATGGTATGAAATGTCTGCAAAGTTGAAGAGTCAATTCCGCTAACCAGCCATCTTCTTTCTTTCTTGAAATGAATAATTCGTTTATTATTAGTCTTAGCTCAAATGGAGAATGTGCCATACAAGTTTTTGTGAATAAGCTGTTAGTTTATTATTTTAAATAATAAAATATTCGAATAAACGGATAAATCTATAAGCGTGTGATTTGCCTTAAAGCTGGTACTGCTGTCAAAGCTACTGTTATCGACACCTTCTGATCAGTCACACACACACTATTGTAATATAAAGCCCCATGATTTAGACAGATTGAAAAAAGTGTGGGTTAGAGAGTGAACGAGAGAGAGAGACCGAGACAGAGAGAACAAGGCCAACCAGTTCATTGCAGTATATAAACGTCCATCAAGGGCTTCTTTGGACAGTTGCGAGATTTTATATATTGAACATTCTGTTGTGCAAACTGAGCAAAATAAATGAGAGCTGCTCTTCAGACAGCTTCTGTGGCTGTAACAAAGCCACACAGTGTGTTTGTCTCCTACATGTTTGTTGTGGGGAAGACATTTATAGAAAAATAACCTACGGTTTTGGAAAAATCATTCCTTAATTATGCTCGCTCCATGGCATTGCTGTCTCAGTGCAGTTGCAAGAGATCTTGTTTTGTTCACAGCAGCTGTTCTTCAGCGGCTGGGAGAGCAGCTGAGAGAGAGAGAGAGAGAGAGAGAGAGAACGAGAGGAGGGAGTTGTGATGCTGTCTAGAAAACACCCCAACAGCTGATCCCAAGTCTCTGTCAGAGACTACCATACAAACCTCAAACAAATGGTGCAACACATTTTTTTGAGTCTCTAGAGGAGAGCCCTAGACTTTTTGGCACACTAACAATAGAGCATCACTTATCATATGGTGTCTGTAATTCAGACCTTTTTTTTTTTTTTTTTTTGCCCTTATCCAAGATGATAGCATTCTTCTCTGGAAAATGTAGACATCAGTTTTAATCTGTAATTGACCATCCAGTCCAGTCCAGTCACTGACAAGCGGGTTGAACAATAGTGCAGCTGTCAGAAGAAGAAACCACACAGTTCATGGGACTTAATGTGCATACTGTGTGCAGTAGAGTCAAGAGTCAGGGCTTGTTAAAATTCCCTTATAGACTTTGACCATAGCTGTAATACAGAAGCAAAAAAATACTAGAAAAGTCATTATCCTTTCTGCCAGCGCCCAACAAAAATAGCTTCAGTTAAATAGACATAGCAGGATTAAGTTAAATGAAAGCTCAGCACTGTCCAAACTATTCCAACCCAGGATTGAGAAGTACATAAGTGCATTCATCAAAGGATAACATGTATAATCTTTCATGATAGTCAGTTAAGGCATGGATGAAAGCTCTGGCTTTAGGGCCGCAAAGCTTAAGAACTCTTCCAGCTCGGTGCATCCTGTCTGCCAGCTCAAGTCTTCATCTTGTGCTTCAAACAGGTGTACCCATCAGATGGTATCAAATTCAAGTTGTCCTCCAGTGTGTGACTCATGACGCCACCGCACGTGTGGTGGAATTTTGATTAAAAAAAAAAAAAAAATGGCTACAAAAAGCAGATCAATGGGTTATGGACAGACGATTGGAGCGCAGTGTGGTTTACACAGACTATATGTTGTGCAGGTTTAAAAAAAATCTTTTTTCTAAGTAATACATCTCATTGGTTGTTGCAAGCTTCTTGGAGAACTCACTACAGTTCTTCTGTCCTCAGCTAAAAATCCCAGACTGCTGTGAAAATGATTTTTTTTTTAAAAATCTGAAACATGATCTATTACTTTATTCTATTATTTAACCAAATACAATCATTTCTAAGCAAAACAGATTTTTTTTTTAATCTAATGTTTGGAAAATATTTCTACTAAAACACTAATGAAATAGGAATGTAAGACAAAGTGTATTTATAAATTGTAGACTTTTACACAGTACTGTATGTGTGAGGGCTTAAACCACAGACAAAGTGGTTTTGAACAGACAGTAGCCATAAAAGCACTCAAAAGTGCTTCACACTAGCGTAATAAAAGCGTCAAGTTACTCGTTTTGGCAGAATCGGGCCTCGCAGCCAGGACAGACAGGAGCTGGCAGTTTTCCTGCCAGACAAAAACACCTTTCTCTGGGCACATGAGCCAGTGGCCTGGCCCATAGTCAAAAAATGCCTTGCGGACCAAAATTTCATTCACATTTGGCAGTAGACTGTTTTGTCTAAAACATGTCGCGTGCGTTTGTAATTTTTGGATAGTGTTAGGAGTAGGGTGATGGATTGAGCCTAAACGAATGGAAATTTGACAGATGATGAAGAGTGAAGGGGATTACTGCTAAAGTTTCTTTCCTCCAAACTTTGAGGATAATCTAGATGAATTGTCCTGAGCATTTTAAATGAAACAAAATACAACATGTAGAAAACATTTTTATTTAACAATAAGCACTCGAGGTAATTGATTACTTTTAGTGAAATAAAATCTAAATCACGAAATTACAACCTTCAACTTGTAGTGTTATTACAATAAATAAATATATTTACACAGTGTTGTTGGCATGCTACATAATACATTTCATAGGGGGAAAAAGATGGCTCTTAGTACACTGGAATAAACACGCTACTTTCCACCTGCTGCAAGACACATCAGAATGATTGTTTGCTTCTTGTTCCTGGAACATTTTAGTTTATTTCAGCTGTGTTGAGATGGCTGCTGTACCAAATGACATGACAATAAATATGAAGAATAAGATTTGGTGGGTTTCTTTTTTTTTTTTTTTTACTTCTGGTATTTTTCAGCATTTTTAGCTGCATTTAATGGCCATTTCTCTTAGAGAAATGTAGACAAGCAATCTCTCCTGAGGTACATCTTAAAAGACAATTTATTCATTCTGGAGAAATAAAATGTCTGCTATGTTTCGCGACTCATAAACCTTCCAGCTGGACCTCAGCCTTCTTAGTAACCCTATGACTACCTGGTTTTATATCATATGTCTACACATTCGAAGGCAATGCCTTTAGTAGCCGTTTGCTTTAAACTTTACAAGGCCATCCTTTCAACATTAAAGTCTGTGTTGTGGTGTTTGAGTATTTCGCCCCACACATTCTTGGCTTGTCTGAAGGTCATATAACTGTCCTCACTGTTGGATTGCTGGTAGCAGACATCTTTGCGTGTTACATTGTGCGTGGCTGGGAGTGGCGAAATGGAAGGCCAGGACTGCAGCGACGCATCCAGGGCTTTTGGGATGTCGTCCAAATGGTACGAGCATTCGCTTTTACTGGAGGTTGGGATGTCTGTGATCAAATCAGTCAAAAATTAGTTTAAGAGTCTATAGTTAATGCTCAATGAATTAATATTTTGTGCACTACTGTTTAACTATCACCATGCTTTTTAACCCTACCACTACAAGAAATTAATGTCATCATAAAGGGACTTCATACACAGCAGCAGAGTGTGTAGCAGTTGAGTTTGGCTGCATTGCGTCCCGTCCCTGCGTAGCGATTCTTCTTCGGTAGCAAAAGAACGAAGGACACAGCCAATGAAAGGTGGTAAAAACTGTGCACGTAAGCATAGTCCCACTCCTGTAGAAACAAACAGAGATCACATCTTAATGCATGTATATATACGGTGAGTGCACAAATCCCTTGAATATGAAAGTTTCACAACCCCCTGGCAGTTGCTGACCCCCCCGGAATGGGCCTCAGAACAGAGAACATACAAAGCTTTAGGAACATGTAATATGTTAATCAGTTAAAGTATGCCAGTAGGGCACATACAAAATTATATATGTGTGCATATAGAATGTATAATGTCTTTGTGTTGTGTTCAACATGTTTATCCTAAACCTAAGGAGTGTAATTACCAGGTATAACCCTTGCTATAGATAAGGGTATGAATGGTTGGCAAAACATGGGATGTTTGGTATCAAACGAAAGCGCTGTATATTCAGTGAACGTTGATGTGCATAAAATCTCCACTGAGATGGCCTCCCACGTGACAGTACAAACCACAGGTTAATGTTTGCACGAAAAAGAGGAACCATGTGGCCGTTGCTACGCCCACAACCACCTCTGTTTGGGACAAACGGCTGTGGGACAGACCAACGCCTCACCAAAGACGGCATCTCAACAACCGTGCACCAACCAATCAGCAACGCCGTGATTCCCTTCGCTGAACGTGAATTCAATTCAAGTAAACAATCAAAGCTTCATACCTTGCTGAAAATTGGTGCTCGATTCATAACTAAACAGTAAGATTAAACCCAAGGCTCCGCTCTTGTGACTTTCTCAGGTCTACTAAACATTGCTAGAAGAACTCCATTAAATTTCACCCTCTGTACTGTTTGTGTGTGCGTGTGAGTGTGTGATTAAGTAGCGTAGTTTCATGTATCGTAGATTAATCAAATACATTTTTTTTTTTTATAAAGAACTGTTGTCTTGGTCATGTATTTAGTTTATGTAGTTTAAACATTTACCTAGATCTTACGTTACCTTTCTTACGTTACCTTGCTCATAAATTGGTAAATTGTTGATTTTGTATTATCATCGTTGGCCACGGGATAAACAGAATTGGTAAGATACACTAAATCGTGCTAAACGCTGGACGGATAGATGATTAAGTGTATGAATTTATAAATTTTGTTCAGTTTAATCAAATTAACCCGAATCGTTAAAGATTCGATTCACCTCTGACCCAGAATTGACACCCTAATAAAAAATCCAAGGAGTCTTAGCACAGATTTATTCTGCTTCATGATAAACAAACACAATAATAAATAAAACTTTGGAAATGGTGGGTTCTGACTTTCAACACTAATAAACTAAAACATTGTGGTCTCCCTTGCTATGTTTTCAAGACCCCAGTTTGAACCATTGGGGTCACTTAATAGACAGACAGGCAGCAAGCGACAGTAATTATTACCTCAAAATAGAAGCGAAGCATCAAAGCAAGGGCTCCAAAACAGCATCCTGGTCCCACTTGCTGAGTGTACACACTTTTGTCTGGGTACAGGCCCTTCTTCTCTTTCATTTTTTGTAACTGGACCAAAAACAGGACAAAGTTTGTGATAATTGCAATTTCACGGTGCAACATCTTTGAGAGCAATGCCTGGAAAACCAGACTGCTTGAATAAAGGAAGTGTCTGCAGCAGTTATAGTTGTCATTGTCTGCTTTTTTGATGAATGTGTCGTGTAATGAATTTTTCGATTTTGTGGGAAATATTTGCACCTGCGATATTTTCCTTCTAAATAATCCTGGTTAGTCTTTAGCCAATTTATGATTTTTTTTTCTTCTTGTTGTTGAAAGCCTGGGTGTCCAAAGATGTTTGAAATGTGCTCCAGTCATTTCATTTTTATTCTCATTACCCAGAATGGAAATGAAATGGTTCCACATCTGCAGCGCCTATCACATGATACTATGTTTCTGAGTTCATCAACAGCATCTGCAATTGTTCCTTTCTCCCACTCACCCATTTGACTGTGATCATGAGCACAGCTGTGCCGATGGGGCCGGAGTAGATACCGTAGCCCCAGCGGTCCTGGTATATTCTCACAGCAGAGGTAAGCACTCCAAACATGGTGAGCGTGGAACGCTTAGGCTCTTCAAAATCTCCAAGTGCTGTATGAACATGGAAGAAGAGAAAATGAGTACACACTCTTCACACGACGTGCTGGAATCCCAGACATAAACACGTGTCATATTGTTAGCATGACTCTTAAAAATTGATATTCGCCGTCCAATGCGATTGGAGCAGTTTGCCAGATTCTGGAGAACTGTAGGACATTTGAAATACTCGTACAGGTGTTCAGAATACAGTTCCAAGTCTAACGTGTAACTATTATAATCTATTTATTTCTAAAAAATCTGTTGCATAAATCTTTTAAACATTTTAAAACCCATCACAAAAAAAAAGGGTTTCTGAGATCTTCTGACTTACCTAATAATGTAACCCATATAGAGATTGATGTACCATAAACGCTGAAGTACTCCAAAATCTCATATTTCATGAAGCATACGACAGACAGGCCTGGTCCATCACATGCATGATAAATCTAAAACATAGAAAGGCTTTTTGAAACATTTTGTACAAGTGCTTATGGTTTTATTTCACAAATCTGTGCCCTCCATAATTATTGGCACCCCTGGTTAAGATGTGGTAAAAGCCTTAAAATTAATTCAGTTTTTATTGCAGAAGCATATTGTCACACTGAAAATTGTAGAACAATATAACGTGAATATAAAGTGAATTTTAAGGGGAAATAAAAATCCCTGACTAACAAATAATTCTTTTTCATTAAATAACCTGTTCCACAATTATTAGCACCCTTAACAATTCCTAGAAAATAAATGTAATTGAAGTATTTCTGTCATTTCTACAGTAGTTTACAAAGTATCTAGGAACATTTCATTAGTAATTTGTCACGTCCTGCTTCCCTGGGGTATAAATATGACGTGACACAGAGGCCATTTCTCTTATCCACTCTTCAACATGGGACAGACAAAGGAACACACCATTCAAGTAAGGCAGATGTGTGTCGACCTTCAGAAGTCAGGCAATGGGTACAAGAAAATAGCCACCCGCCTGCACCTGCCCATATCTACGGTGAGAGGAATCATTAAGAAGTTTTAAAAAACTGGAACAGTAGTAAACAAGCCTGGACGAGGACAAAGAGGAATGGTCGAAGATCCCTCTTTCTGTGTTTTCTGATCTTGTGAAACATTATAGGAGAAGATTAGGTGCTGTTTTGTTGGCAAAAGGGGATTGTACAAAGTATTAAACATCAGGGGTGCTAATAATTGTGGCACCCACGATTGGATGTAAAAGAATTATTTCTTAATGTGGGATTTTTTTCCCCACTTAATAAATGCACTTGAATTAAAGGTTGGAATTTCCTATTTTTTTCCCATTGTGGTCCTATGTTATTTAGAACAAAACTGAATTTTTTAGAAGCTAAAGAACACAATAATTATGGATGGCACAGTATTTATTAAACTTTAATGTGAAAAAAAAACAAAGAAGTGACAAAGGAACACCGCAGTGTTGTCGAATTATCGTATCCTAAAAATGTCATCTGGTTAAGTACTGCTTATTTCAATATTTCTGTAAAGTTCCTTACATGCACACACACTTCAAGACAAATGTCATGCTCGTGAACTGCCACTGTTGTACAGTGAGTTAATCTGTGAAAAAAAACAGTGTTCATTCCATGCCATTCCATGCTAATTTTTATAACATATATCATACATTGTGAAATATAAACAAAAGGTCTCTTACCGACGTGAAGAACATGGTAAAGAAGTAGACCATTGCCTCCATTTGGAAGCCTCTTTTTGTGGCAACACTGGCTGCAGGCAAAAACACCAGACTGCTAATGGTAGGCAGCAACATCTTAGCAATAAGGGCTCCCATTTTCCTTGATATAAAGCACCCTGTGAAACTCTGAACCAAGGTAAAGAACACTCAGGAGAATTTCCAATTCAGAGAGACTGGAGAGTGGTTGCTGTGTATATACACACACATACTATCACTCAGGGGTACAGCTGACTCTTCAGAGGACCTTTAAAATTTAAATGCCCCAGCAGAAGGGCCATCATTTGCCTTACCATCATCATAGCAGCTGTTTCAGCAGTGGCCACACAGACCCCTGCCCACACTGCGTCACACATTAATGAAATTGTAGAAAGTAAGAAGGAGTGACACAGAGCAAAGTCATTTGAGATAACATATTTTAAGAATTCTAACATCTTAACAATGTCAACTTCACCCTAGTACGGAAAGCCAAACATTCCAGCACTACTTTATGGTTAAGGGTTAACTTCAGTGTTAATTTCTTTTTCTTTCTCACTGTTCAGTCTTTGTCATGTTGATCCTGATGGGTGAATCAATCCTCAGCAATGGCTATAGAAACAACTGTCTCTTTTTGGGTTATTGATGTTGGCCGTGCAAGAGCAATTCACAGCACCTGTATGCGTCACTGCTGCTCTTTTGACGTGAATGTGGTTTGAATCGTTTGAAGAATGTGATTTGTTTAGGGGAGAAGGTGGTAAAATCCTATGAACTCCTGCTGATCTACACAGAAGACTTTTCTTTTAAAGAAAAATTAGATCCACAATTTTACCTACATACATTTTATGTGGTTGAATCATCCTCCCAGAGCATATTTTCAACAAGTACAGTCCATAACAGCAGACATGTGCTGTCACTACAGTGGTATGTCTACAATCCTATCAATTATACTATTTATTTAAAGTGTTTAAAAATGTTTCCATATCTGGCAAATGATTTATATCCAACCTCAGTTCTTGATTAGAGAACACTAAAATATGTTTCTGCCAACACAGCGCCCTAAGAAGTAAAAAAACATTCCTGAATAATAATTACTGCATTTCAAATTGCTTTACTAAGGCAAATTATTAAAACAACATCCTGACACACTGTACTGTCGAGTCCATTTAGTCTTGATAATTTGGAGGATTTATAATTTCCATTAAACTCAAATTCTGCCTTCACACAGGAATTCCCATCCGCATGAGGAGTTCTAATTTTGTCACATCAAGAGGCAGAGAATACAGCAATCGGCTTCGTGGTTCCTCACAGTTGTGCTCTACCCCTCTGCACTCAGCTGTCACACCTGCCTTTGGGATACAAAGAGTACAGTGTTATGAGGGTGTATGGTCCACGCCTCAAATTCCCTAAGCAACTTGTTAAGTCTATCTCTCAAAAAGGTAGCCTACATTTATTTCCGTTTTTTTTTTTTGCTTTCATATGTCCTGTATTTAGATATAAGCTCATTTCTCATGAAAAATGCATCTTTTATTCAGGAACATA
Source organism: Clarias fuscus (assembly GCA_030347435.1). Taxonomy (NCBI): domain Eukaryota; kingdom Metazoa; phylum Chordata; class Actinopteri; order Siluriformes; family Clariidae; genus Clarias; species Clarias fuscus. The sequence continues at coordinate 16,348,300 of CM059208.1, read as the reverse complement.
CAGTAGATCATATCTGAAACCTAACTGTTTTCAAAGCTGTATTCCGTCTTTTTGTGTGATTCAGTTCTCTTATTATTATATTTTCAGTAACAGTGAGAACAAACACGATGTGCCCTTGACTAAAAATAAATCCATTTAAGGGTTGAGAGGTTAAAAGGTACACTGCCAAAAACACAAACGCCATTCATGTAAATGTTTCATTCAACCTCCTTTACCTTTGATTATGGAGCACAATTCTTTTGACCAAATCATGTGTGAAAATGATTCCTCATGCTACCAGGACCTGCTTTAGTCCAGGATTATGCCCATGTTATCAGAGAAGAAAAATCATTGGTGGCCATTTAGTACATTAGGGCATTCAGTTGACATAAGCCTAGACCTGACCAACTGAACCAACCCCTGATCATAACACTGGTGGGCACTATACATCGCTTCATGCACTACTCTTCTTTCCCTGGAACACCCATCGCTCTGGAACAGGGTCAGTCTGAACTCATCAGAGGACATGATATTTTTTTTCATTGGTCAAAAGTCCAATCTTTATACTTCCCAGCAAACTGAAGCTTTTCTTATGGCCACACAGCTGTTTATTCTCAATCATGTGAATTATCTCTGCACTGTGTGTGTGTGGAGGATCTCTTACTTTCACTATTACACATAGCTTTAATTTCTACTGTCGATTTACAGCAAGTTGCTTTTTTCTGTTTGGTGAATTTTATTTGCATTTGGTCTGAGTGCTGCATTAGCTGGCCTCTGATATGTAGAGAACTGCAAGTTTATAGCAAAAAAAAAAAAAGTATATATCCAGTACAGACCAAAAGTTTGGACACACCTTCTCATTCAAAGAGTTTTCTTTATTGTGTTCTTTATTGTGTTCTTTAGCCCAAACAAGTCTCTTCTGCTTGTTGCCTGTCCTTAGCAGTGGTTAGCAGATATTCTACCATGAAGGTCTGATTCACACAGTCTCCTCTTAACAGTTGTTCTAGAGATGTGTCTGCTGCTAGAACTCTGTGTGGCATTGACCTGCTCTCTGATCTGAGCTGCTGTTAACCTGCGATTTCTGAGGCTGGTGACTCGGATGAACTTATCCTCCGCAGCAGAGGTGACTCTTGGTCTTCCTTTCCTGGGGCGGTCCGCATGTGAGCCAGTTTCTTTGTAGCACTTGATGGTTTTTGTGACTGCACTTGGGGACACTTTTAAAGTTTTCCCAATTTTTCGGACTGACTGACATTCATTTCTTAAAGTAATGATGGCCACTTGTTTTTCTTTACTTAGCTGCTTTTTTCTTGCCATAATACAAATTCAACCTCTTTGAATGAGAAGGTGTGTCCAAACTTTTGGTCTGTACTGTATATAAATCTTTTTTGATGCATATGAACAAGGTATTGCTGTTCTCCATAATATATTTTATTTCAATTCAAATCAATTCTTTTGACCAGTACATGTGTGACAATGATTCACCATGCTGCCAGAACCAATTTTACTCCTGGAGTATGCCCATGTTTTCAAATAAGAAAAAAAACAGTTAAATATATAGGAAATACATTTAAAAAAAATTCTATTGTGAATGTGACAGCCAGTTGTTTGGCAGCTTCTAAAATGTTTGTAATAGCTTAGACATCTATTAAAACTTTCTCACAGTAAACCCTACAAACTGCCGAAAAACCTATGTGGTACCAAGAAGACTTTACTTATACAGTGAAACCTTGGATTGCGAGCATAATTGGGTCAGGAAGTGTGTTCGTATATTAAAACACTCGTAAATCAAAGTGAATTACCCCATAAGAAATAATGAAAACTCAGATGATTTGTTCCACAACCCACAAAAATAAATATATAAAAATAATTAATACACAAATTACACGGTAAAAATAAAGCAAATTAGCCTGTACTTTACCTTTGAAAAAATTAAAAATAAATCCCGACAGATAACTGTTTCCGTTAGTGTTTGCGCGCTCATGCGGTGTGTGTGTATGTTAGAGAAGTTTAAGATCCATTTTCTCTCTCTCTCTCTCAGCCTGCAGTTTGTGTTTCTGTGTGCGTCATTAGACACCGTGACCCTCACCTCCTCCACTCGCCTTCACACGCACACACACACGCACACACACTGGACCATGTCTTAGGCAAGCGTTTTGAAAATCATCTCTATGAGAAATTAGGAAAGTGAATTTCATGTGGGAATCATATCTTTCCTTGGTTGCATAATCCTAACAGGTGTCTATGGACGGAGACAAGGCATCGCCAATTTCTGCAGATGATTCATACAAGGTTGTAGCTCTGTAGATTATTCAATAACATCTTTGCTTAAGAACCAGCTTTCACTGAATCCTGTCACTGACAAAGCATTGCAAAAACGTATGTGAATGCCCATCCTGTGGAAGTCACTGCATCTAAAATTGGAGCGGGAGCCATACTGAGATAAAGGAGAAAAAGGAAGTTTGGATCCTGTAGAGTTATTCCAAGAAGCTCCGACCAACTGAATGGGAATATTATATCGGTATTGTAATTGTGCGCTACTGGCTGTATAGCTTGTCCTGTAAAGCTGCACACCCCTTAAGGTGTACACAGACCACAAGAAACTATAATTTCTGAAAACCACAAAATTCCTGACCCCTCATTTATCAGGCTGGACCTTTTTTTTGTTGTTGTTGTTGTTGTTGTAGGACATTGTGAAATTTATTAATTCAACGCTGTCATACAGACCTAGATTACATAAAGTCTGACCAAGAACCCTGTATTGAAAAGCATTCTCTCACTTCTTGCTTTATGATCACTATCACTTGGGATTTTAACCAATAAATTGCATGCACTCAAGAATGTTCCATTCCTCCAGCCTGTCCTTGTACGTTTCCTCCTGCACTACTCGTGTGAAACCTAAAGTGGCATGTATGCTCCTCTCCGGTAAGCTCTTGCCTATTCCCTCAACCCAATGCCTATGGTCACATCTCAAGATCAATTCTTCATTGATCTCTTTGAGTCACAGGAAAACACTATTGTTAGTCTATTTTATCCCTCTATCTGGTATGCTCATATCATTCCAACTGCAGAACTATTTTTTTGCCCACTGTTTTCCAAACCATCGTCTCTATGAAGATATATTCAGTGACAAAAGCACAAAGTCCACTTATCTGAGTCTAGATAAGTTTTATGGAAAAGCTGTGGATCACTATAAGTCCCATGTCCGGGGCAGGGCGGGGAAGGGGTGAAGCTGTTTTGGGGGGCATTTGGAGCACACAAACCACAACTTCCACAGCACACATTGCCCTTCATTTGAGTTCAGTTTGTTCCAGATTAATGATCCTGTTTGTGTGTTTGACTATGATTCTTGAGGTTGCCTCTGATACTCTGATTGCCCTTCACATGACTCCTGCCTGCTGATCCTTGTTTTTATTAAATGCTAATTTGCATCTGAATCCTGCCTCTGCCCGTAATTCTAACAGCATTTAGTTCGATTAAAACAAGGGAGAATAGATGAGCTGAGTATTTTCCAGTACCCACCCTAACAACTACTCACATTAAGGTTAAAGAAAACTCTTTTGTATTTCCTGTTGCGTGTTTGTAACCAAAAGGTCCAAAAAACTTTTTTATTACACAATACCTCACTTTCACAGCGCAGGATTCAAACACACACACACACACACACACACACACACACACACACACACACACACACACACACACACACACACACACACACACACACACACACACACACAGAGAGAGAGTCCCAAACACTCCACGTGCTTGCCGCCTCATAATTTTGGGTTTTTTAAAAGAGCAACCATTTCTCCAGACTTGCAGACTGTGCAAATCTCCTGAACTATGTCTATCACCATACAGATCTGCGGTCTGAGAATGGTGCTTGATTGAGCTTTTAGTGTAGCAGAGCGTCCCTAATGCACAGAGCAGACACAAGGGCAACTAAGAGAACATGTGGTCTTTATATATGCGTCACACACAGGCACGGTGGTCTCAGTTATCAGCCTCAACTGGCCAAACTCTTCTCTCCTGATTCTTATTTTTTGTGTGTTGTATATGTAATAAATTGCTTGGTAAAATTCTTAACATATTATATATTAATCTGTTAAACAAATAGAGACATTTGAATTTCTTTTGTAACGCCAGTTGTTTAATAAATTTACATCTAGCATGTGTTATGTTTGCATGTTTTTTCTTTATTAGCTTTCATATCCTTAGACTTTTCTGTCACCTCTTCTGGCTTGTAATGAATGGGCTAGTTCGGCAAACTAGTCATGTGGCCAGGTGTAATGAATGAGTCTATCTGTAGGGAAACAGCTATGGTTAGGGGTAGAATACAGATTAAAAGTTAGCAGGAGGCTGGGAAGAGCCTGATATGAGACTGAGAGGCCAAGGAATGGGGGTTGCGAATGGACTGCTGTGATGCAAAAGGGTGTTCAAGGGCCAGGGAAGGAGGGGAGGGGTGTTGATCTGTGGGAAACGAAGACTTCCTCCCTGTCTGTCTGCGAGCCGAGCCCAGTCTGGCAGAGACTCATGGGGCCAGGACTGTGCTTCACAGCTCAGCAGTGGTAGCAGCCCTCAAGCTTGGCACTAGCTGGAGGAGTGCTTTTCATGTAGGCGTTCCCCTGCACTGTCACTCTATGGGCTCGAAGGGAAGAGTGAGGGTGGGTGGGTGGATGGCAGAGGGGATGGGAGGGAGAGAGGAGAGAGAAAGGAAGGGGGTGAAAGGAGGGATGCAGATGTACACCTTACCTTCCTCACAAGACACATCCTCAGAGCACACTGTTACAGACTAATACCACCGCCACCTCCACCACCCAAACATTGCCCAGCCACCACTCAGCTCCGCTACAGCCCAAGGACTGCAGGTAGGTACACGGGTAAATATTTACTGCCTGTAATTTGTGTGTGCCCAAGTTTATTAACAAGGGAACTTTCTGAGAAGTGACAACTAAACCAGACAGAGTAGACACTTGTTCTACAGTAAAAACAAATCCAACCAAACAGTGTTATTATTTCTGTAACACTGCCATGCTAAGGTAAAACACTGGCTTGAGCTGCTTTTTTATGCAAAGGGCAAACATCATATAGCACATTTAATATTGATATATATTGAAATAATGTGAAAAAATGATGTTTATTAATTTGAGAAAATCTAAATTATTGTACAATTTCTAATGGTATGTATGTCAATGCATGTGTGATTAATAATTATTGTTATGCTATTTTTCATACTTTTATTTTTCATACTTCAAGATATGTCACCTAAACTCAAATAAGAGAAATATTATCAAATAAATACCTTGTGATCTTTCACGACCAAATTATTAAATGTTTTAAACATTTCAAGATTCAATATTCTGCACTCCTCAAGCCTTGTGTAGATAAATAAGTGTGATTTGTTTCTTAAGACAGCAATTCATTCTGTGTTAGGCTAGTCATCAGCTTTTTTTTAGTAATGTACTGTATTAGCAAGATATTTTAAGAAGATGGAGTGACCTATGTAACTAAAAAATTAGAATATTTAAAATGTTCCATATTTACAGGAAAACAATTATGTATGAACTCCTTAGGTACACATTCTCTGGAATATGTAAAGCAGGTTACTGTGTAATTACATTGAATTTAAAAAATATTTCCTAAAGCCGACATATGCCTTAACAGTGACCCTTTTAAATCATTACTTTTATGAATTGTCCATCTGACCTATAAACCTGTATTAACTGCTTGCTCACTCGCAACACCTAATTGAGTTTACCCTTTGGTGGCTGCAGAATTGAGCAAGGTGCTGCAAAATGAGGAAGCACTGAACTGAACCTAGGAAGAAGCAACTCTTCCAGAAAAGGATGAGTCTTTCAGCTGCCAGGCCAGGGCTTGCTCCCGTTGTTCCTCTATCTTGAGGGAATGGTCCTGCTGTCTGTCTGCTGCCAGGAAAAAAAAACACCTCCCCTTCCCCTGAGCAGAGGCCCAAGAGGGGGATCAGGGGAATCCTGTGTTTACACTCCTCTCAGGACTGGGAAGCTCAGAGGAGGAAGGTCTGTCTCGGAGGCCATGGGCTTTCTGCACGGATCTGTGCTAGACGGGTGTTTTGGCGAGCTGGCTAAACTCCAGCTGTGTCTGGGCTGGATAATGAACTCCAGGTGTTCTTGTGGGTAGTTTAAGACACCTGTCACCAATATTTAGTGCCAGAAAAAGCCAGACTGCAAACTGAGCTAGACGATCTGTTTGCTTATTTTAAGTAACCAACCTAACTGGAGGCACAGACCTGATGAGGAGATTGCAGCTAATTGAAAATAGACATATGATGTTTTTTTATTAGTACCAGTATTTTTATTAGAACTAGTAATCGTTAAAACGTAAAAGACTGTACAAGTCTTCTTACAGCTAAGTGTAAATTTGCCTATAGTCACTTCCTTGAGACTTGTTGCCTTGTGCCTTTGAATAGAAGTAATTCTGTTGGTGTTCGGAGACAGTCATCTTCCTTTTCCCACATTTTCCCATCATCAGAATGAGGACCTGGTCACGGGCCCAGTGTGCTGAATGCTCTGTGGTCCTCTTGGGTCTCACAACGCTGACCTTATCATTGGGGAACATCTCAAGTAGAGTACAGGTTGGTAACGGCATCAATAAAAAGAACCTTGATTGTAAAGTTTAACAAATTTCTCAAAATGATCATGTCTATAGCAAAATATAGATTTTTAAAAGTTGAGTTCAGCATAGAAGCTTGCTTCCAATTTTCACTTGCTTCCTGAACAGGCTCTTTGTTTGTTACAGGATGAGGGTGTAGCCTCTAACAGTCTGGAAGACGGACTAGAGGTGACTACTTATTGGTGGGGGGAATGGGCAAAATGGACAGCCTGTACACGTACTTGTGGAGGGGGGGTCATGTCTCAGGAGAGACATTGTCTTAAGCAAAGGTCAGCATGTTCCTTACAAACACTACTTTAAATTAAATTCTCAAGCACTGATTGCTGACAGCCTATTGGATGTGATCAGATTTTTATGCACAATAGATGTTCAGAGATGGTTAAAATTGTATTCAAATAATCTAATCTCATGTCTTTTTATTAAAGAAAGAGAACAACAACTGGTAAGGACAATATGACATGCACAGGAAGTGCAAAAAGGTACCATCTCTGTAATACAAAGGTTAGTTCCTGGTGTCCATCTTGCTTTTTCCTTGAAACACATACATTTGCACATCAGAAATATTATCCAATCAAACCACTTGACAGCACAATAGAGCTGGTGATTACACCTACTTTCACCGCTAGGAATATCAATAAGCAAATTACCTTCCTGTCATTTCATTTCCCATTATGTAATGGCAAACAGACCACTGGTATGGTCATTCAGTCTCATCTGACTGAGCCTGGTCTGTGATTTTCAGGAATGCCCCTCAACTGGAAGGAGTTTCAGAGAGGAGCAGTGCTGGTCATTTAACTCTCAGGTGTTCAATGGAAAGAACTACCACTGGAAACCCCTTTACCCAGGTAATTGCCATTGGAATAAGACCAAATTTTACAAAAGAATGCTTAACCTTAAAAATTAACACCCCATTCGTAAATTTCTAGATGACTACGTTCATATTTCCAGCAATCCCTGTGACCTTCATTGCACTACATCTGATGGTCAAAGGCAGCTGATGGTTCCAGCCCGTGATGGAACTTCCTGCAAGTATAGCAATTACAGAGGCGTCTGTGTAGATGGCAGGTGTGAGGTAAATGCATAAACCAGAAGATGATACACTTTGTTCCAATAAGCAAGACTTTTGCAGAACAAAAGTTATTGAGGAACAGCCACTGAAGACTCTATTTATTTATTCATTGGTCTTATATAGCAATAGCATTTAAAATGGCATGCTTTTCAAACATATTATGTTTCTGTGTGGTATCTCTCTCTGCAGCCTATTGGATGTGATGGCATCCTCTTCTCTCCCAACACACTAGATAAGTGTGGTGTGTGTCAAGGAGATGGGAGCAGCTGTAGTAGGATAACGGGTAACTTTCGCCGTGGATCTTCTACGCTTGGTAAGAATACCCATTTACCGTACCTCAAAAAGTCACCTCAAAGGAACAAAGCTATGAACACATTTGTTTCATTTTTCTTCCAGGATATTCATTCATTACCCAGATTCCTGAGGGCTCATGGGACATCCAGATCATTGAGAGAAAGAAGTCTGCAGATATATTGGGTGTGCTCCTATAAAACATTTTATATAAATTATAGTGAATAACATAATGCCTTAGATGGTTGTTGAGTTAAGTATCATGATATTCTTCTCGTAAAAGAAAATAGAACACAATTTAAGTTATCTTAAATTTAACACATACCCTGACATATAATTGTGCAATTATTCGGACATGAATGAACTTTGTTGTTTTCCAGCTGTGACAGACCAAGCAGGCAACTTCTTCTTTAATGGAGCCTACAAGGTGGACAGTCCTCAGAACTTCCATGTAGCAGGCACCATCTTCAAGTACCGGAGGCCCACCGATGTGTATGAGACGGGGATTGAGTACATCGTGGCGAAAGGGCCCATCAATCAGCCCATCAATGTTCTGGTACTGTAGCTGCGGTCCTTCCTCCCGCCGCCAAGGGCCCCTGGGTAATCTCACTTGGCTAGCTGACCCTGCCTTTGACTTAATGTGGGCCACAGGTGCCAGGTTCCTACTGAAAAAACCTGTACAATTTTGATGTATTGCCCCTGGAGCAATGGTCCCAAAAGTCAGTCTTGTCCTGGCATATGAAATGACCCCAAAATGACATGAATATGTGACTTGTACTGGTAAAAGCTGCAGAATTTACCTAGTCTTCTGAATGGGCCTATTGTTATTGGTTGGTTATAATAGACACAAAGGAAAATACATGAGAAGCGTTTATATTTTGACATTTTTTAAACATATTTATGTTTAATACAATTATAGAAGCTGTGTTTCCCATTTTTAATTCATGTTCTTTCTGCTTCTTATCTTCTATCTTCCAAGGTTTGGAACCAGAACGGTCGCAACCCTTACATCACCTACGAATACACAGTAATGCGTGACCCTCTTACTCCAGTCTCCCAGCCACCCATCTACACTGGCTCAGATGGAGGATCCAGTCACCAAGCCTCCATAGAGATCAACAATGTGTCAGCCCACAATGACAGTGTGAGTGACAAGTTTGTTCCAGAGACACAGAGGAATCAGGGGAGGATGCAGAACATTGGGCCTGGTGCAGTTGATAAGCCTGGTGAGGAGACCAATGAAGTGTATGAGGATGCAGCTGCTATAGACTGTAATCAGGATGCCCCAACACCCCCACATTATCCAGGTAGAATTTAAGTATTTTGTTGGAATATCCATTAAAAACTAGATAACAGTTATCTGCAATGGAGATGTTGCATACTATTGCTTAACCATACAGTAGAAACGAAACCAGTGGGTCATTGATGTTTGACACTAATACATGTCTGTGAAGATTCTGATACACCCAGTTACATATGCTATGAAAAGAGCAGATGAGATGAGGTTCAATTTCAGTGTCGAATGGCCGATAGCCCGAGAGCCTGGTGCCCAACTGCCTGTCCTCCAACTGTGGTAGGGTACCATTATGCCTTCTCAGTTCCTCACCTATGCATACTGCCAGCTACCACAACCACATGGGAAAGAGGGCAGTCATTGACTCTGAGGTGGTCCTCGCATTTGCCAGTGCAAGTTTTTTTTAAAAATGTTCTGAAATGCCTTTTGAATAAGACTCAAATACTGTCAAAGTCTGAATATGTATTTTTTAGAGAGGATCCATTTGTAATGGTTTGTATTATTTTTTCCATCAACTATTCGCAGGCTTTCTCAAGTCACCTCTGGTATTTTCAAATCAGTAATACCTTGATTCATGATGTATGTCTTTTCATCTTTTATTGTCTGCAAAGATGGAAATAGCAGCTGGCCAAGTGGAGTGGTTGCCCCTGGCATTGAGCCTGCAAGCAGACCAGCAGATGATATGGTCGATTCTGCAAATTTCATATGGAGGATGTTTCTTGCACGTTGTACACTGCATGTTAACATTTCAACAAATCAGCTTCTTGGTGAAGAGGAAAGCCTTGTCTCTGAAGGAGAGCCAACTGAGTTGGACTACAGCAGCTCTGAGCAAGGGAACCTTAATGGTTCATATCTTGAGTTCTCTCTGTCCCGCCGTCGCAATGACACAGGAGATCTTTTCCAGAACAGAACATTGAATATCAGCTTAAGGAATGGCAGCCGTACCAATCGCACAAGGTACAGACAATTATGAATGTACTACCTCTTATCTTAATCATTTTGCACAGGGTTGTGCTGCAAATCACAATCAAGATGTTTCAGGGTCTAGAAGATTGGAATAGTAACATTTGCATTAGTTTTTATCCCATTCAAAATGCAACAAGCTAACATGTGGGATGTATGCACTGTAAATAATGAAACCTGTATTGCAGACCTCTATAACAGACCCAAAGATATGCAGGATAGCTATCTCCATATCCATGCTCATTTGGGACAGTCCAGCTCATAGGGAATGGAATGTGCTCTAGACTCTCTTCGGAGTCTTCTGCTTTTTTACACTCTTTGAGACATTCAAAGAGTGGTGTGGAGAGACAGCCAAGTGAAGGGCTGGTGGGATTGCGTTCCATCACATTTATAATTCATGTTGGCTTTCATGTAGTGTCCAAACACCGCTTCACCAGCCTCCCTGCCAGAGATCATAAAACACATCATATGACACACCCTTTCACACATTTAAAGGAAAAGACATCCCAGGCGAAGAATGAGAGAGAGGCAGATAGACTAAGAGTGAGGTAGCTGGTCTTTCAGAGAGAGACGATTTATGGTGGTTTGATATTTATGGGGAAAAGGAAGCATAGATCACACCATGATCATGCTAATCCAATCAGATAAATTTACAGGAACCACAGAGGTTTAATTTTTCCTTTTAATTTACAGGAACCACAATTATTTTTTGGTACGTTTCTATTTTTTCCCCCAATGTTTTCCATATTTTATATTCTAATATTCTAGCAGTGAGAATAAAAACCAGTAGTTGGGGGTACAAATTACTGGGATGTTTATGTGATCCAGTCTGAGATATAGCAAGTGATGCCCTGATTCCAACCCCGCAGGAGTCAACCGAGGGTTACCGGGAAGAACAAATTGAGTTCTGCTGATATGTATCGTTGGAAACTGTCCTCTCAGGAACCATGCAGCATGACATGCTCAATAGGTACCAAATGGGCCATGCATCCACATCCACATATATTTAAATATAAAAATGCTTATTGGACATGCTTAACAGAGTTTATTTTTATTAAAATATTGTTTGTTGCTTTTATTTTATATAATAGGCGTGACAAGATCCTTTGCAATGTGTGTACGATATGATGGCGTTGAGGTGGATGACTCCTACTGTGATGCTTTAACTCGCCCTGAACCGGTGCATGATTTCTGTATTGGAAGGGAGTGCCAGCCAAGGCATGTGTGACACTGTGATTAAAAATGCACTAGGACAAAAGACTATGTACAATAACACTCTGTTCTTTTTCAGTCGTTTCTCAGTTGAACAAAGTCTAACTATAAATGAAAAGAAATGTTGCTGAATGGCTTCAGATTCTTCTGGCTTCACACCTTTTTTCCTTGCCTACAGGTGGGAGGCCAGCAGCTGGAGTGAGTGTTCACGAACCTGTGGTGAGGGTTTTCAGTTTCGGCTAGTGCGTTGCTGGAAGATGCTGGCCCCTGGTCTGGATAGCTCAGTCTACAGCAATTTATGCACAGATGCTGAGCTAGAGCGCCCTCCAGAGCGCAGGCCTTGCAAAAGCCCCACTTGTGGTCCTCAGTGGGAGATGGCTGAGTGGTTAGAGGTGCCTATCGAAGTTAACAAATTGAGCTGTCTGTAACTGCATGACTAAATACATTAAATCACAGGAATGGTGGTTTCTTAAACTTTCTCAGTTTCCACAAGTGCCTCTTGATTCCTGAAGAGTATTGTTGTAAGACAATTCTGCCTGTTCCGTGATATCAGGTTGCGTATATTTGCATGATTCAGAGATGGTTAGATGAAAGTCATCCTTTTTGTTGGTTTAGACAACTAATAAATTTGAATCTAAAGTAGCAGTTTGTATAGATATATAAATGGCACCTAGCACCAAATTTGTTTTTCATTTTTGTCCAGTGTCCAGCAAAATGTGGTCGCAGAGGTTTAGTGACTCGTGAGGTCAGGTGCTCCGATGAAGGGAGGACATGCGATGAGACAACTCAGCCTCCATCTTCTAAGAACTGCACTGGTCCACCGTGTGATCGGCAGTGGACAGTCTCCATGTGGGGCCCGGTAAGCTTCAGATAATAGGAGTCAAGCATGTACATATAACCCACTAGCATTCCAGGAGAAACCCTAATGTTGTATGATGTAATTAAAAAAACAACAACAACAACAGGATATCACCGTCTATTTGCAGCATGTATGACATATTTTCACAATGTCCAACCACATATACAGCCATGGTCCCTCAATCTTAACTGGAGAATGGGACATGGTCGGACATAGATGGGAGTAGTGAACAAAATGTGTGTATCTCGTGTGTTTTGTTCACAAAGCGATCATGCTTCTCCTGTTGTAGTGTTATTATAATGATATGGTAGGCATGTCACACTTGTACACTGCATTAACAGTTTGGTAAATCTGTGATGGTGTGGACCAAAAGCTAGCCTAAAAAATTACACCACAGCCCACCACACAAGGAGTCCGGCAGGTCAAGAGCTGAAGGCGGCCCAACCCAATGTTTTGGGCGTTAATGTTATGGCTGTTCATTATATTATCATTTAGCAAGAACAGCAGGTTCCCTGATGGACCTATGGCTAGCATTCAGTGCTCTCACTACATCAACAGTTATGTTTGAAAACAATATATAAATTTAATATATAAAATTTTTATTTTATTTTTGAAATTGAATGTAACACTCTTGTTCAACAATAAAGAAAAACAGAATATCGCTAACTAATTCTTGTACATACTATAATATACAGTGCTCAGGTCCATGTGGGCAGGGGAAGATGGTACGGCATGTATACTGCAAAACCCCAGAGGGCCGGGTGGTGCCTGAGTCTCAGTGTTCACTAGAGGACAAACCACTGGCCACTCATCCCTGCGGAGATAAAGAGTGCCCACCACACTGGCTGGCTCAAGATTGGGAAAGGGTGAGCAACTTCAAGTCTAAGTGAACTGAGCTTCCTAATGAGTTTTGGGGCTTTGTCCAAATGTCAATTTGGGTTTATATCCATAAATTGTGGGTTACCGCCTAGATTCCTTCTTCCCTTGTTTATTAAGATGTTGTGCTCATTACTGTAATCAGGTGGTGTTATTCAGAGTTGGAACAAATACTTTTAGACATTCTCATGAAACTTCAGGAAGCCAAAATTGCATAGATAGCTGGCAAATGATTCATTATGGCTTATACTCAGAGATGTATATTAAACCTTTTGAAAGTAAACATCTCACCTTAGTGCAACACAACATGTGGACGTGGTGTAAAGAGGCGGACTGTGCTATGTGTTGGAATAACGGGTGGTAAGGTTCAAATCCACGAAGATGAGGAATGTGATGCTAGTAAGCGACAAGAGGATGAGGACACTTGTTTTGAGAGACCTTGTTTCAAGTGGTATACCACACCTTGGTCTGAGGTAGGTACATCATGGTTTCAATATATATATATATATATATATATATATATATATATATATATATATATATATATATATATATTTTTTTTTTTTATTATTACAAATATGCATGTGGATGTTTATTGAGGGTTACATTATATTATATACATTATATAGTATACAGTACATTACAGCTTTGGGTGTCGCTCAAATTACAGTGCACGAAGACGTGTGGTGTGGGAATGAGGATGAGGGATGTGAAATGCTACCAAGGAAGAGAACTTGTTCGTGGGTGTGACCCTCTGACTAAGCCTGTTAACAAACAGACATGTGCATTGCAACCTTGCCCCACTGAACCACCAGGTACTGTAAACCTCAAACAGAACCAAAGTGCTCTTGTGCATTAATTTTTGTATAAGTTGGTTAATACCTTATTTGCAGACATTAGACAAATAGCTATACTGGTTTTTAATTAAGATAATTGTAGTTCCTTTAGATGGTAAAGGAACTAATAAAAGTAAAATGGTAAAGGAACTAATAAAAGTTAAAAGTATTCTTTAGATGGTACAGACTAATATGTTGTGCTCATGGCTGTTTTTCATACAGATGACAATTGCCAGGATCGTCCCAGCACCAACTGCTCTCTGGCTATTAAAGTCAATCTTTGCAGCCACTGGTATTACAGCAAGGCTTGTTGCCATTCATGCCGGAATCAACGTGCCACCTAGTTTTTTGTCAAGAGAAAAGTTTAATGCACTTAAATCAAGATATAAAGGAATGATGGGGAAATTAAGCATCTAGTACACACAGACAGTGGCAGACATCTGGAGTCTTAGAACATCTTGGTTTACCCATTAAATGAGTCTTTTTGTTTTATTTTTTTATCTAGATATATTAAACTATCATTGACATCCATATGTTATTAGCAATATCTGTTTCATGACAAGTCCTATAACTTTGGGATACATTAAGGAAAAATTAAATTATTAGATTATTGCTTTGTGAAACGTAATTATAAAGCATGAGCAGATTTATGATCCATCAAACTGGCAGTGATGATAGTCATTATAGATTATTAACTTGGGCGTATCTGAATACAAGTTGACTCTTCATTTAATGCTAGCTGCAATGCTATGCTGTTTCCTTGGCATCTTATTTAACTGTTATTGGACCATTGCTTTTCTATTGTTTATTTATTAGTCAGAGCAGATGTTTGTTTAAACATTCCATGTTCTCCACTCATTCTATTGATCTGCAGTCAGCAGCTGTTTTTGACAGGGAAGCAGGGAAGAACAAACACCCGTGTTACTTGATTTTATTGAGACCTGTTATGAGTAATTGACCATGTCCTGACACTTGAACATGTAAGATTTTAAACTGTATGCAATTTATATACTACTCCTTTGTGGCACAGTTCAGTTAATATAATACTCATTGCTGTTACCTCAGGGTAAAGAAAAAAAAAATCTAAAGTAAATGTAATTTAATTTTATTGTAGAAAGAAAATGCATATTTTGTTACCTCGAAGTAAGATAAGTATGATTCTATTTCTAACCCAACAGTAGGCAATATTTTTTTACATCCTGTAAAATCAGGCATATTACAGCTTTCACTTTGAAAGCTTGAATAAAACACAATAACTTTTGACAGATATTGAAATAACTGTCTGGTTTGATTTAACTTAACCACTGCAGTTACTCAGAAAGTATAACAACATTCAGATCATTCTACCCTCAATGTGACAGATTGTAATATGCTGTATACTGTCATTCCACATTCCTTATCTGTCGACTTTTGCCATAGTGGTGAACAGCAATCTGTGTGAAAGAACTTGCGCCATCTGCTGGTCTATTTATTTAATCACACTGACGATGGAAAAGTTTTCCAAATTCACGTTCATTAAAATGACCTGACAGGAATGTGTGGGTATTTTTAACTTTTTTTTTTTTTGGCAGTCTTTAAAGGGTGATAAACTAAATAATGGAAAACATTGACAGAATTGTAAAAATGTTAGTGCACATGTTTTTTTTTAACGTCAAGGTTGCAAATTATATTTTGACCACTACACTAGTGCATGTAATTATATAATAAGAAAAATAAATAAATAAATAAATAAATATTACCTGTACTTTGACAAGCAGCCTGTGTCTCTATATCCTTCATCTGACTCCACTCATTCATGTGCTTACAAAACAATTGTTCATTGTTATTAGGTTCCTGCTTTGAAATGCTTAATAATGATGACTTAATGGACTTGGTTTTTGGCACTGGCTGTAAAAAAGAAATCAATAAAGCTCTTTATATCACATGGTGCAATTTGTTTATAATAAATGTTCTTTAAAAAAAACAAAAAAAACCATATTTATCAAAGCCCTTGGTCACTATTAGCAGTTGCTAAAATTATTATTCAAAAACTTCTTTAACTGCTAAACTACTTACCTACTTGAGAGGCTAATTAGTCTTGTGATAAAAACATATAACAATTTCATAATTAAAACATGCTCATACGATACTGTGCAGAAGTCAAGAGCCACCCCTCATTTCTTCTTATTTTGGTTTCAAATTGGTTTTTAATGTAGTCACAGGACATTTTTTGTCTCTCACTTTCAGTCCAGTCCTTGTATCTGACAAGTTTCAGAGGAATGTTTTTCGTTTAAGCCTCGCAGTGACCTATGAATCATCCAAGCATAAAAACTCATCTAACTTATGAACCAGTGGAAATAGATGCAGATGATAACAGATGATCAGGCCGTGATTGGTATACTGCTGAGGCTGAATGCTGAGTGGTTGGAACAGAGGAGAGGGGAAATGAGGTTGCTGCTAGGGTTGTCACATAAACAATCATTTAAAAAAAATTTTATCTTTAGGCAATTTGTAGCCTGTCACGGTGAAACATTTGTTCTAGTTTCTTTAATTTGACTTAAATAATTTAATTTAATATTATAAAGTGCGGCTTGACTCAAGAATTTTGCACAGTATTTTTTTAACACAAAAATACATGTATGTACATCAAGCCATAGAATATCTCATGTTCCCTTTGTGTAAATATTTCAATCCTTTTCAGATCAACAGCACTGTGACACTGCTCTAAAAGTCACAACAAAGGAATCACACATCAGTACTGATGCTCTGGTGTGTCACCACCTCCCTCATGGTAACAGAACGTATGAGGTTAAGCTTGTTAAAGCTGGATATGTCCATAGGCAGGTCTATCTCTTGCTCCTCTATGTTCCTGTAGCTGACTCTTCCACCACCATTCCGTATTCCCTGCTCTCGCAGCAGGTAGAATGGTAGTAAACCAGAGCATGAAGGGCAGAACATATAGGAGGGTATAGGAGCAGGGGTTAGAGCGGGGCTATAGTGTCTGCAGATAGTCGGCCCATTCAGCTTGTGAAGCTCTGCGGTTGTGAGGAGCTGCTCAGGAGATGAGTGTTCTGGAAAAGATAGAACACTCAGTGGGATTGGTGACGTCATAAATCTTGAAGGACTTTGAGGGCTTGGTGGTCGTGGAGAACACGGAGGGTTTGAATGATGTGCTGGACTGGGTAAGGATTTGATGAAGTCAGACTTCTCCTCCTCCTCCTGCTCCTCCTCCTCCTCCTCTGACCCATCACTCTTACAACAGTAATACTAGCAGAGTCAATTGAGGTCCAAGAGTTTGGTGTAAGTGGGTTTCAAAAAGGAGAAAAGAGAATATAAGAAATATTGAACTTATTGTGAGTAATAAATATCTACGATTGTCTTTATTATATAATAACATAATTCTCTAAAACTGTTTATATTCTCTTGTCTGTGCTTGCCAAACAAATAAAGCTGTGAATGTCTTATTTGCACAAGAGTAAAGGGGTACAAAACACTAAAACAAAACACTATGAACTTACCAGTCAGGCCAGAGATTAGAGAATGATTCAGTCACATAACTCTATCACTTCTCCCATCTCTGTTCCTTTTGCATGTCCTCATTACACTTCACTGTTACTCGTGAAGTGTAACATGGAGGCAGACCTAAATAGACTACAGTAAAACCTTGGATTGCAAGTAACTTGATCTAATAAACTGTACTCAGTTTACTTTGTAGGGGTGGAGTAGCCTGGCATTGTTTTTGTGTTAGAACCTGAGAGGAAATCAATGTCCATATGCCTGTTTTATATGCCTTTGCATTTGTGCATAAAAAGTCTACATCCATGAAAGGCAACATTTTAGGACTTATAAGTTAAGCCTTTATTTTTCACATATACATTACTGCACAGTGAAATACTTTCTTCTCAGGGTCAGCCATGATTCAGTACCCCTGGAGCAGATAGGGTTAAAGGCCTTGCTCAAGGTCTCAACAGTACTGAGCAAGTAACTCAGTAACCCACAGCCATAACTGACTGAGCCAGCACTGCCCAATGCAACACAATTTTAGAGATTTTCTTTTAGTAGTAGTAGCTATTGGATAGTGCTGAAGGGTATTTACAGTGGCTTTAGTGATAGAATTTTTTTTTTTAGAAAAAATTATACCTGCAGCCTACAGCAACACAGCACTGCAACAATAGTCAATAAGATGACGGCAGCTATGATTCCACCTGTGATGACTACTGTTCCGGCTGTCATTCGCAATCCTCTCCATCAACGTCCTGCATATTTAGAAGAGAAAAGGCAAGATTTTGCGCAAAAATCTATGGTTTGAATTTGTTTCCCTGAACGTTTATATGAGGACCTATTTCTTACTATTAATTAACTATAGCTTTGACAAGATTTTGGAGCATTGGGGGACTCAGACATTCATGCTAGAATAGCATTAAGGAGGTCAGGCACTGATGTCGGGGCAGGTTACACTTGTTTAAAGGAGAACCTGATTTGCATGAAAAGCAGTAATAAAAAACAAACAAAACAATCAACACACATACAGTACCGTCATGCTCCAGTGCTCTTAATGCCCTCACACACAGATATTATAAGACACTGATATCTTGTTAAAAAAAAAGAAAAAAAGAGTAAATTTAACACATCTACCTAGTTCAAGTGTATATATTGTCAAGATTTATATTTTAACACATATCAGATGGCAAAGTTTCTATACCTTGTCATCTGAATGAAAAAAAAAGTGATTCATTATTAGGTTATATGTATAAGTAGCTGGGAAACATATGATCCCATTGATTCTAGCGACTGAACAAATTATGAGGCAGGTAATTAAACCATATTTTCCCTGAATAATTTAGATAGCAAATGAGAAATGGACAATGGACAATGCTGTAGAGGGATTAGTGATTAATACATTTTGCCTTAGTGCACGCACAGTAAGGAATGCATTTGTCAGGCTACATTTGGCTCAAAACTAAAATGAAGCACAACAATTTATGTCTGTTTACAGTTATGTTTTTCTATATTATACACTCACTAGTGCTATCCTTTTCCAAAGGAAAAAAACAGTATAAAACTCTCTTATGGTTTCTTTTACAAAAAGGACCTTAATGGGCACCGACTAATTGATCAGATAGGTGATCTGTAGGTTCAGATAGGTGATCTGTTTATGATTCTATCAAATATTATATGGAGATCGAAGACCCAATATGTCTTTCTTTGATTACAACAATAGTGAGGTTGGATAATCATCAGGAGCCATTAGGGAAAACACCAGAATGACATGAAACACATTAGAATCCAATACAAATCTCAAATTAAATATTCTTATCTAATTGTACTTTTCTATTACTTTTCTAGTGTGTAGATTTGGGCACACCTTCTAATTCAATGTTTTTTTGTTTAGTGATTTATTTTCTACATTATGGAACAACACTGGAGATTTCAAATATATGTAATAAAACATATGGTCATATGGTAATTAAGTAACAACAACAACAACAACAACAACAGTCCCATGTTAGTTAAAGACACTAAGGTCAGCTGTTCTGAAACTGTTCTTGAAAGGACAGTATTGTAAAGTGCATTTGCAAAACCTATCAAGCACCATGTTGAAACGGGCTCTCACGAAGACCATCCCAGGAAATTATAACCAAAACTTACCTCTTCTGCAGAGGAGAAGTTCATTTAGTGTTACCAGCATTAAAAAAATCACCAATTAACAGCACCTCAGATTAGAGCCTTTATAAAGGCTTTACAGGGCATAAGCAGCAGACAAATCTCATAATTTGATATTTTGGATGTTTTCAGAGAAAATCTAATCAGGAAAGACTTTGGAATTAGGAGGTGTGACTTTTGACTAGTAGTGTATGTATTTATGGATCAGTATTTGTAAGTACAGTATGTATGTATTTTCCTAGAAAAGTGTATTTGCTTTTAAAATAGTGATCCTAAGTCAACATAAGTTCCAATTAAGTATCCTAAATTATCTGTAAAAAATTGTGAAGTAAAAAAATATATACTAAATGTACAGAACTAAGTTTCATTAGATGGTACCCCACGGCAGAGACAAAGAAAAGCACAGTTTGGTACCTTCTTAAGAGAAAATTGTCTAATGGAAGCGTTCAAAAACAATTTGTGTGAGAAATGATGTAAGAAGGTATTACCGTAGAGAAGATCCTGAGTCCTGACTGGTGATGTCCAGTGGCTCTCCTCTTCTGAGAAAACAGACAATAAACAAAAGTTGTACTCAAACATCTAATACCTGAAATGTAGCTGTTCTTCCTGCTTCCCGATTTATTTTACTGAAGTATTTTCTTTTCAATATCAGACACACTGAACAGTAGCTAGTGAAAACGATAAAACAGCATAATGGCGCCAGGGGGCTCGGTGTCCTGAGGTGAGCGCTGCTTCCAAACCATTAGCTTAGCATCTCTTTTTCTCACACAGAACGCCGCGCGCGCTGAAAAGAGTCACCACAGCCTTGCGCGCGGCGTTCTGTGTGAGAAAGAGAAATGGTAGCACGCGCATTCAGGCGAGAACAGTGCGACATCTCCAGTGCTGTTTACACAGCGTGCACAGATCACTCTGCGTCGGAATTAAACGATTTAGATGTTAAAGCAGAGAAATTAATCTTGTGAGTCATACTTGCAATATTTATATTCTAATATGTTTCGGTCTAAGCCTTACTGTCATTCATTTATTTAACTATAAATGAAAAGCAAACACAGTTGCAAACTAGTGTGTGAATTGTACTTTTATGATATTTTGAATAAATACTAACCTTTTTTGTATTACTTATAACCTTATTTTTGTATTACTGTATTACTTTTGTATTACTGCCATTATTATTATTATTATTATTATTATTATTATTGTAATTTATGCTTAAATTCGTATCAGGCATGCCATTTTCTGTATGTCTACTAAAGATACACACACACAGACCACACACTTTACCCCAAGGTAGCAGGACCTCCAGATTTTTATTGCATGAATTATTAAACTCGCAAATATTAAAGGAAGCTGAGATTCTAGTGCATTGTGCAGACAAGGCTGTGAAATATTCATGCAAGAAAATGCAAGGTATGGAATGGTCATTTTCATTTTCCCCACTCCATCCCATTTCACATGCATCCTCTTTCAAAAGCTGTTTTCAGAATCCCTAGTGGAGCCTCTTAAGCCCAGCAGCATCTGTCTGAGCCGAGGTCGAAGCCCTCCTAATGATGCTATTGTACTTATTGTTTTACTATTTTCTTACTTGTGTTTTGTAAAGATCTTGAAATATTAAAATATGTGTGCATAGTTTTGATGTTTGAGAAAGAATCTTAAATATTGTTCTGCACTATTTTGCCATGACTAAAAAAAATTTGTTTCAAACCTTGCAGAAGGGATTTGCTTTTGCTCAGTATTGCGTCTTCTTTATCTGCTTGTCATTAGAAGTTATCGTATTTAAATTTAGACAAATGAGCTGGAGGCAAGCTGCATGCATGGCTGCCCTGAATAATAAAAAAAAAATCCCCACAATTCGCAAGAATGTGCATGCGAAAGAAGGGGTCAGTAGAGATTAAACAGGAATGATATGTAGAAAACAAAAATCTCAATCTGCCTATGTGACATTTTTTGTGAAGTGTTTCTAATAGCACTGCAAGCATATAAAGCAGTTTCAAAGACTAAATGCAGTCTGCACTATGACATGAGTACTGATATTCAATCTCTAAAACAATCTCAGTGGGAGTGCTTCCCTAGATGGGGACTGGACAATAGTTGGCTCAGCATTATTATGATAGCATGCCTAAGAGGTTGTGATAGCGTGCATGTGATAGAATGTGTGAAAGGTTATGATAGTGTGTGTGTCTGTCTGTGTGTGATAGCAATTTAATACTTATCAAACCATTTATTCCTCGTGATAATTTTCATATACATAATGGTTTGATCAGTATTAAAATTCTGTAAATCATATACTGTCTTCTTCACAGTCAGAAGATAGCAATCCAGCTGAACACTAATGGAAAATTTTGGGGTGTCATTTTAGAGAACACTTTCCATTACCATCCTCAAAACTCCACTTGTGGAAATCCCTTTTGGACAAAAGGCATTTAATCTCTAACAAGGCGCATTCAAAGTCTTCTGGGGGTTAATGATGCTTAGGTCTTAATAACAGGATAAGTATTTTATTTAGTTTAAGTTTAAAAGAAAGTCTTAGTTTTGACTAACTTGATTTGTCCAGGCCTTAATCTTACCTCTGCTTATGAAAAAAAGTTTTGTCATAAGTTGATAATGTGATCAGATTTTCAAAAAACTAAAAATTATTGTGGAGGCAGCAGACTGAATTATCTGCATTATTCTCTTACATGAATGAGAGGAGACAGTTATTCTCACGAACTTGCCTATTAAAGTGTTGAAAACAAAAGGCCATCTATATTTGATAAAGTACAAGGATATGTCCTCTCTCTTGTGTACTCAAAGGAAAAGTGAGTAACTGGAATTAAGTCAATCCCTGTTCTTGGACCACATCATTTACTTGTATGTGTCTTTAATGGGTCAACATTCATAATTCTAAAGGGAATATTAACATGATGTTAGCATGTAAGTGCATCCACTTTTGCTTTTGTGAAATTTACAATGCATGGATAAGATTCTTCCATACACTATGGATTCAATGCCAGTAAAGCGCTAACCTGAATTAGATGATTCAGAGTTTGTGCACTGCCCTACATTCCAATGACATGAAGATATTTCAAAGATGGAGGTCAAAGGCAGCAGTCTGATATTGAGTATACCTTTGCCATTATTCCACATGAAGGAAAATGTACTAGAACATTTTATCTCAGCAAGAAGAGAGAGCTACAGGAGTAGAGTAGTATATTTTATTTATTAAAATCAAGAAGTATGGCAAGTCCAAAGTGGAAAAAACACTGCAATATCTATTGCAAGATAGAGATGACAACTACTATGGTTTTGACCATTCAAATGGATGGGTAATGAATCAATTCTTAAAAATAAATAAATAAATAAATACATTTTGTCTATAAATTCAAAATTTACAAAAATACCTTGAATTGGCTTCCCCAAAAATTTCAGGACAGTGTGGCAGAACAGAAAGATTAGTATTTAAATTTCTATTGGTCCATATCAGACAACTGTATTGGATTTGGTTGTATTAGTCATGCAATATAAAAGTGTTTCTTTATGACAGAAGCACCAATTTTGTTTTACAGAAAATGTTTATAGTAATTTGTATCTCTTGATGCCCCCTGCTGTTCATGGACACTTAGATAGATATATACAGTATTGAAGGCTTTTGAAAGAACACCGCAAAGAACACCTAGCCATACATAAATATTCCTTTGTTACAGGTGATCTTTATCTTATTACCTGTCCTATATCCAATTTGTCTGATAAGAACAACACCTAGCAACCTAATATTTATCCTTATCATCTAAGTGTTAAAAACACATACTTATCAACACTTTTCTTTACCCACTGTTAGTGCAAAGTCAAGGGACAAAGTTGACTGGATTCTAACCAATGGTGCAATTGTAACCATTGATGCAGTAATTCGTGCTAAAGGAGTCCCAATTAAGTATTGCTCTTATTGACTTCTATATTGTAAACTTTTTTTTGATTGATCTTAGGATCTAACACCATAATCAAATTGTTTGAGAACCACTGTATATATTTTAAAACCAATAGATTAAATTAGATTTGGAAGAATACAATTGTATTTGTATATAAGGCTATTGGTTAAAAATAGCCTTATATACTATTTTAAGTATATTGTATATAAGTATATTGTAATATTTAAGCAATTTACTGGAGGCAGAATTGCCAATAAAGTTATTTACTCTCTCACTTACTCATTCTCCATACCACATATCCTGTATAGGGTTATAGGAGCTCTGGAGACTTTCCCTGGGGACTTGTGGCAAAAGGCAAGGTATACCCTGGATGGCGTGCCAATCCATCATGAGGCGCAATCAAAAACATGTCTTTGGACAGTGGAAGAAAACCAGAGTTAACGGGGAACAACCAACCAAGCACAGAGGGCACATGCAAACTCCACAGTATATAATTGTATGTTTACAGTTATAGGCTGTAAGATTTGCAAGTAAAATACACATTAGTTATATACATTCGATAAACAATTATAAGAAAAAAATAGAAGATTACACAATACATTTGGATACAGTTGAGCAGGAGGTTCTTACTCAAAGAACTCAACCATGGTACCTTGGCAGTGCTGGGATTAGAACATGTGACTTTCAACAACCGAGCCACAAATTACACAAATATCACAAGATTCACATTTTTATTAGCATACAGTATAAAGTCAACCTTAAAAGTCAACAGAAGGCAAATTCTTGCCATTTTCAACCCTGCCAAAAATGTTTGCTATCCCACTATGCATATGCTGATATTTAACTGTAAAATGTGTCCTAATTAATGCCTGACCAATTACAGTGCAAACCCATAAAATAATAAAGTTTTTTTTTTTTTTTTTTGGTCAAATAAACACTGTAAATGGCAGAATATTTTTCAGTGTTGTCACTGCTGTACTTCAGCAGTGGGATTAAAAGTAATTGTATGTAATCTGTATTATGGACCATAATAATTTATGTGGTTAAGGATTGTATGTATGCATGCGTAAATATTGCAATATTAATCAATGCATAATCTTGTGGCTTGAAATGAAAATAACTTTTAGTGGTGATTGAAGAGTTTGCATTTGCTTTATGTGGCTGCTCACTCTACAGCATGTTGTGATCAGAGTTGACAGCATGAGAGCGCAACAGGAGATTTGAGATTTATGACTTAAGAGTCCATAAAAGAGCTATATAAGCCTGAACCATTAGGATGATCTGCACACAGGGGACAGATCACAAAGGTATGTACACTTTTTATATTGGAATTTATGTAATGTATTGGCAGTGGTACAAACTGGTAGAAACAATAAAGTTTTGCTAAAATACAATTTTAATCATATGCTTCAGAACTCATGCCAGTTTATATACCTCCATAAGTAATAAGTACAATAATAGAATAATTAATTTGGCGGAAGCACTATCAAATGCAATGTATAAGTCATAGAAGCATGTACAATGACAGTGCAAGTAATAAATAAAACATATTCAAAGTGCTAGCAAAAAGAGTGCTATAAACCTGATAAAGTAGTCAGTTAAACTATAACAATAATAAAGCTCTGTGAGTTAATGCAAAGGAGTAATAAATAAAACACTGTGTGCTGTTAGAATTGGAAAACCACTTATCATATATCTTTTATAGATGAAGCTGTTTGCTGTCATCACCCTTCTTCAGCTGGGGGCTTTCTGTGCACTTGCCACAGAACCACAGCTCAACTTAAAAGAAATAGTAGAAAAAAGTGGAAATACTAAGAAAGGTAGGTAACTTATTATTATTTTTGTTGTTGTTGTTTTTCTAAGAATGTATTTAAACATGCATATGTTTATATTGCTAATTAATTTAATATTTTACATGTTAGATTGTATTTGTATTTGTATCTATCTCTTTCATTTTTATTTAGTTTGCGTCTCTTGTGGTAAATGGTTACTTTATACTTACTTAGATAAGCACTGATATTATCAGTTATGATGTCATTAACATTGTAGATATCAGTTGTCTTATATGCCATAAA
The DNA here is from genome assembly GCA_030347435.1 of Clarias fuscus. Taxonomy (NCBI): domain Eukaryota; kingdom Metazoa; phylum Chordata; class Actinopteri; order Siluriformes; family Clariidae; genus Clarias; species Clarias fuscus. The sequence goes on along the minus strand of CM059208.1, from coordinate 16,322,653 downwards.
TATAACTAATATATCTTTTTTAAACAGCATCTCTTTTGAACCCGCTCCTAGAGGGTAAAGTCCCACCTCTAACAAAGAATGATCCAATTGATGGCCCACTTACACCTCAAGAGCTTGAGGAACCACTGAGCTTTTCAAATCTATTTGGCGAGAATGTCAATCTAAACTGGACCAAGTGGGAAGGCTCTCTTCCCCAGGGTGCAGTTGGCATCTATAATGGCTACACAAAGCGTTCTGATTACATCTGCAAATACAACTGTGAAGCAGGTTTTTACACTCCCAGCAAAGGCCCCTACTGTAACTACCCCTATGGTGACAGAGAATACCATGCCCCTGAATTTGATGTTTTAGTTAATGTTGACAATTTTGAGTTTGTAGAGTGGAAAGAAGGTTCATATGGCTCATTGCCAAAGAATCCCATCAGAACCTGTGGAGGTGTTGGCATTTTTGTTGGTAAAAATAAGTATGGGCTTGGTAAGGTTGTACCCCAGTTTGAAGCCTTTTTCCTGCCATGGGAGGGTGACGAGTACTGGTACAAGAAATATGAAGTTCTGTCCATCAACCGTGATGTCTACACCCAACATATCTCCCATGTTGAATATGGTATTGATGAAGTTAAGCTGTTCCACTACCCACCAGAGACCATGAGGATCTCTAGTGTCACCAACAATGACTGCCAGACAGTAACCAAGACAGTGACCATCTCCAAGACCACGGAGGTGGAAAGCACATGGAACATTGGCCGCACCACCATGCTTGGTGTCACAGCAGGCATCACTGCCAAGATCCCTCTGATTGGGAGTGGTGGAGTGGAATTTACTGCAGAGAAGTCCTTCCAGTTCAACCGTGGCACTACCCTAACAGAAGCTCTCAGTCATGAAGTATCAGTTCAGCTTACAGTGCCACCTAATCACTCTTGCACTGCACGCATGGAGGGACGTAAGATGACTGCTGACATCCCCTTCAAAGCAAAGCTCAGTCGAACATATGCCAATGGAGAGACCCAGTGGACCTCCATCAATGGTGTCTATGATGGCATACAGATAGGAGAGGTCAGAGCAGTGGTGGACCGCTGTGAGCCTATTCCAGATGCTAAGCCATGTCCATCAGCTGCATAGTATAATGATTACTTGCATAAGCCAGTAAGCACTTACTATCTGGCAAAATTTCATTGTAATTATTATATAAGTGCAAATTGTTTATGACTACAAGTGTTTTTAAAAATAAAAAGGTAAAACACACTCAAAACTTGAAGTTGTTAATGAAGATATGTTGCACAGTTTTTAAAAAAATGTAAAGAAACAATGACTTTAAAATAAACTTCGCAAAAATTAATGCGGAAACAATGACCCAGAGATAGATTTGAACACATAATGCCAAATAAATATTGTATAAAGTAAAGAAGCAAAATCAAGAAAAACATCAAAGCATAATTTTTATGTTTTTTACCTCCTTTAATGAATATAATGTAAATATTTAAATAAGGCCATTTATATGTCCCTACAGAATGTTTTGTATGGTCTGAGTAATTTTTGGACCCTCTCTATTGCAACAATTGACTGCCAATTCCAACTCTACATTCTTCTCAATATACAGTATATGCTATAAGTATCAAATGTCATTCACTGGGTTATTTACTGTTGACAAATTTTCAAATGTGGTTACCCAGAAATATTTAAACCCAGGAAACCAAATCTTAATATACTGTAATAATAATAATAATAATAATAATAATAATAATAATAATAATAATAAAATAATAATAATAAATTAAGCTTCTTTGCCTGCGACCCAGCATCATAGTGGCACAGCGGCTTAGTTAGCAATTGCTAGTTCAGGCTTTCTGTGCTCCGTTCATCAGATTCTACACATACCTGTAGTCATACATGTATACATATATAAATGTGTAATAGTTTTATGAAAGTTTTCTGGGTAAAAACATCATAAAAATTATCTGATCATACTGGGTCTCTGTATTAGGCAAATAGTTAACAGAACCTCAGATGAATAACATGTCTTTTTATTATTTTTTTTTTTTTTACAAAAATAAAGACAAAAATACAAAAAATCATGTGGGCAATACTAAGTATCTGCATGATTCAATAGCTTGTAGATCCACCTTTAGCAGCAATAACTTAAAGTAACCGTTTCCTGTATGATTTTATGTCAGTCTCTTACGTCGTTGTGGCTCATGTTCAGATGCAGTTTTGTGAACCTCAGTTATGCTTCTGTGTTCTATTTAGACAGAAGAGACTTTCTCCTGTCAACCCTTCTAAACAAATCATACTTGTTAAGTCTTCTTCTAATTGTGCTGTTATGGACAATAACATTTAACATGCCCAGTGGGGCCTGTAGGGTCTGAGATATAGTTCTTGGTTGTTGTTGTTGTTATTTTATTTTTATGATTTTTTTTTGTAATCTTATTCACATTAGAACAATAACATGTTGGAGATGCTTTTTTAAACCCTTTCCAGATTGAGGTACAACAATAACTGCTTCTCTAAGACCATTACTTATGTGTTTAACACTTGACATTGTGTTATCCTGAGCAGCAACCTGACAGAACAGGTGCTTTTATAAAGGACTATAATGATGCTGATGATCAATTAATCAAGGGCTGATGATTAGCAGCACTGGCTGCAACTTACCCCTTAAATCCTATGGAAGCAGGTAGTTTTGTACCTGAACCTCCAATAACAAAAGTGGACTTCATAGTTATTTTTAATAATAGCATCTATCCTGTTAAATTATATTGAACTTCCAGCCAACTAACACAATAAACAAAATGTATGTTTTTGTTCGTGTGAGGGAGTATTTGCCTAATACTGAGACCCCGTACGATCAGATGCAAACACACACGCACGCACGCACACACACACACACACACACACACACACCATCGTCCCCGTGCCAAAGAAGTCTTCTGTGTCCTGTCTCAATGACTACCGCCCTGTTGCACTCACACCCATCATCATGAAGTGCTTCGAGCGGCTCGTCATGAGACATATCAAGACCCTGCTGCCTCCCTCACTGGACCCCCTGCAGTTTGCGTATCGTCCAAACCGTTCGACGGACGACGCCATCTCCACCACACTCCACCTGGCACTGACACACCTGGACAAGAAGGACACTTACGTCAGAATGCTGTACATAGATTTCAGTTCAGCATTCAATACAATCATCCCCCAACAACTGATCGGGAAGCTGAGCCTGTTGGGACTGAACACCTCCCTCTGTAACTGGATCCTGGACTTCCTGACCGAAAGACCTCAGGCAGTGCGGATCGGGAACTATACCTCCAGCACCACCACACTGAGCACTGGGGCCCCACAGGGCTGTGTGCTCAATCCCCTGCTGTTCACACTGCTGACTCATGATTGTGTAGCGACACACAGCTCCAATCATATCATCAAGTTTGCTGATGACACGACCGTGGTGGGTCTCATCAGCAAGAACGATGAGTCGGCGTACAGAGAGGAAGTGCAGAGGCTAACGGACTGGTGTACAGACAACAACCTGTCTCTGAACGTCGATAAGACAAAAGAGATGATTGTTGACTTCAGGAGGACACGGAGCGATCACTCTCCGCTCAGCATCGACGGCTCTTCTGTGGAGATCGTCAAGAGCACAAAATTCCTGGGTGTCCACCTGGAGGAGAACCTCACCTGGTCCCTCAACACCAGCTCTCTGCATAAGAAAGCCCAACAACGTCTTTTCTTCCTGAGAAGGCTGAGAAAGGCACAGCAATACTCACCACCTTCTATAGAGGAACCATCGAGAGCATCCTGAGCAGCTGCATCACTGTCTGGTTTGGGAATTGTTCCATATCAGACCGCAAGTCCCTACAGCGGATAGTGAGGACAGCTGAGAAGATCATCGGGGTCTCATCCCTCTATCGAAGACATCTACATCTACACCACACGCTCCATACGCTCCATCCGCTCCATCCGCAAAGCCACCAGCATTGTGGCTGACCGGACACACCCATCACACACACTCTTCACTCTCCTGCCATCTGGAAAAAGGTACCGAAGCATTCGGGCACTCACATCCAGACTATGTAACAGTTTTTACCCACAAGCCATCCGTCTCCTCAACACAAAGAGACTGGACTGATAAACACACACCCGCACACACACACACACACACACAAATCACTAAAACAGACGAACTAAATAACATCGGGACTGAACTGATAAACACACACATGCACAATCACACTTATTTACAACCACCTTAATTTGTTCATACCTACCTATCTGAACTGCTCTTTGCAATATTTGCACAATATTTTATTTCACTTTGCGATTTTGCACACAATATTTTTGAACACAATGTAAATTGTTTACTTGCTGCTCTCTCCACTACCTCAACCCATACCTTATCACTAAAAAGGTATTTCTTAACTGTAACGTGTTACGTTGTTGTGTTGTCATGTAGCTCTTCGTTTGCGCATTTGCACGTGCACTTTGTTGTCTGTTGTCTGCTGTCTTTGTTGTCTCTTTTTTGTATAGAAATTGATAGTTTTTTAGGTTAACTTAAAAATGTAAAAATCTGCGTTGTTAAATTTATGTTGTGTTGTTAATTTATGTCGTTGCATGTATGTAGCACCTTGGTCCTGGAGGAACGTTGTTTCGTTTCACTGTGTACTGAACTGTATATGGTTGAAATGACAATAAAAGCCTACTTGAACTTGAACATGTGAACAGCATCTGTTTTCTATCCATTACTTTTAAATTTCATCCAATTTGGTCTTTCAGATATTATATTAGAGGCGGCATTGTGGCTTACTGTTCCCTTGCACGTTCAGGGTCCGTGTTCAATTCCAGCATCAAGTTTATGTGCATGGAGTTTGCATGTTCTCCCCCTGCTTGGTGGGGCTCCTTTAGGTCTTCCGGTTTCCTCCAACAGTTTAAAGACATGCAGATTTGGCTAATTGGTGTTCCTAAACTGCCCGCAGTGTGTGAATGGGTGTGTGAGTGTGTTTGCGCCCTGCTATGGATGTACCCTGTCCAGGGTGTACCTACACACGTGGACAAAATTGTTGGTACCCTTCGGTCAATGAAAGAAAAACTCACAATGGTCACATAAATAACTTTAATCTGACAAAAGTAATAATTTAACAAAATTCTATGAATGTTAACCAATGAAAGTCAGACATTGCTTTTCAACCATGCTTCAACAGAATTATTTTAAAAAAATAAACTCATGGAACAGGCCTGGACAAAAATGATGGTACCCCTAGAAAATACTGAAAATAATGTGGCAAAAGGGACATGTTAATTCAAGGTGTGTCCACTAATTAGCATCCCAGGTGTCTACAATCTTGTAATCAGTCAGTGGGCCTATATATAGGGCTCCAGGTAGTCACTGTGTTGTTTGGTGACATGGTATGTACCACACTCAACATGGACCAGAGGAAGCGAAGGAAAGAGTTGTCTCAGGAGATTCGAAAGAAAATTATAGACAAGCATGTTAAAGGTAAAGGGTATAAGACCATTTCCAAGCAGCTAGATGTTCCTGTGACTACAGTTGCACATATTATTCAGAAATTTAAGATCCATGGGACTGTAGCCAACTTCCCTGAACGTGGCCGCAGGAGGAAAATTGATGACAAATCAAAGAGACGGATAATCCGAATGGTAACAAAAGAGCCCAGAAAGACTTCTAAAGAGATCCAAGGTGAGCTTCATGCTCAAGGAACATCAGTGTCAGATCGCACCATCCGTCGTTGTTTGAGCCAAAGTGGACTACATGGGAGATGACCACGGAGGACACCATTGTTGAAAACAAATCATAAAAAAGCCTGGAATATGCCAAACTACATGTTGACAAGCCACAAAGCTTCTGGGAGAATGTCCTATGGACAGATGAGACAAAAATTGAACTTTTTGCCAAGGCACATCATCTCTATGTTCACAGACGGGAAAATGAAGCATATCAAGAAAAGAACAATGTCCCTACTGTGAAACATGGAGGAGGCTCTGTTATGTTCTGGAGCTGCTTTGCTGCATCTGGCACAGGGTGTCTTGAATCTGTGCAGGGTACAATGAAATCTCAAGACTATCAAGGGATTCTAGAGAGAAATGTGCTGGCCAGTGTCAGAAAGCTGGGTCTCAGTCGCAGGTCATGGGTCTTGCAACAGGACAATGACCCAAAACACACAGCTAAAAACACCCAAGAATGGCTAAGAGGAAAACATTGGACTATTCTAAAGTGGCCTTCTATGAGCCCAGACCTCAATCCTATTGAGCATCTTTGGAAGGAGCTGAAACATGCCGTCTGGAAAAGGCACCCTTCAAACCGGAAACAACTGGAGCAGTTTGCTCATGAGGAGTGGGCCAAAATACCTGCAGAGAGGTGCAGAAGTCTCATTGACAGTTACAGGAATCGTTTGATTGCAGTGATTGCCTCAAAAGGTTGTGCAACAAACTATTAAGTTAGGGGTACCATCATTTTTGTCCAGACCTGTTCCATGAGTTCATTTTTTTAAATAATTCAGTTGAAGCATGGTTGAAAAGCAATGTCTGACTTTCATTGGTTAACATTCATAGAATTCTTATTTATTTTGTCCACGTGTGTAAGTCTCCTAGGATAGGCTCAAGGCCCCCTGTGGATATAGGATAAAGCAATAGTAAGTGCTTTATATATATATATATATATATGCTTTATAGTATCCTTTATATATAGGATAAAGCAGTAGTAAGTGAGATTTTGTGTATCAGGAATGGTGTATCAGACCATTCCAAGGGCACTTCAAGTAACAATATGTTTAATCTTCATTTGTTAGTGAAGCTCATCAGACCACAGTCATAAAATCATTAATGATAACGCACTGTCTGATTGATATCCTTGACCTGTACATAGTTACTGATTTTATCATGCATTTGTGCCTGATAATCAATCACAGATAAACTAGTTGTAAATGCAATATCTTGTTAGGTAAAAGTTTGCTTTGACCTGGGATTATCATTATCTTTGTACAGCAAATTAAAGTGTGCTGTTTTTTTATGTCCCATACAATAAAAAAAGCATTAAAATATTTACATAAAGTTCCAAATAATGTCTTTCATTAACAAACTTCAATTTCCTAAGAAAACATGGATGTACATATTTACTGGCAGTGCCTACTCTGTGCTCTTTGGTTAATTATTTCTTAAAAGTATGGAAATGGAACATTTTTGAACGTAAGTAATCTGTAGAGAAAAAAAGATTACAAAGACAACAATTGAAACTTTTTATAATTTAAAACTGCATGTTACTTATTTATGGACAGAGAACACAAGAGTAGTAATGAAGTTATCAGTGTTGGTTTATTGCAGCAATAATAAGAGCTTAAGAACCCTTTGGCAGTAGCATGCATCAGCACTTGAAAAGGAGTCTGAGAAGGTAAGATGCTCTTTATATATCTCTAAAACGCTGATATTGGTTTTTTATTTTTTATTAAATATTTAATTAAATTAATATTGAACAAGTTCTGGCTATAAAATACAGCTTTCTTCTAATAGAAGTCATGTTACATAACAATGTCTGTAGCATAGTAAAATATGCTTTAAATAAATCATCAATTATATTTTACCTAATCGGACAGCTTTTGATTGATTATTGATTACAATGTTTTAAGAAATATAATTTCATGATTTTAAAAAAGCCATTGTTTACTTTTAACGATGAATATGAATAAATATTTGTGTTCAATGTTTCTGCACACTAAAACTTAAATGTGATATTCAAAATGTTATTTCCCACCAGATGAGGGCAGCAATTACTTTATTGTTAGCAGTATTGCTGCTGTGTGCAACACCACTGCACTCAATCCCCACTCCAGATCGCACTGAAGAAAACAGTGAGTTTTGTTCACACCTACAAAATTTAAAGGGCAGTTCATACCGGCAACTTTCTTAAGCAGGTTTTGAAATACAGCATTGGTGCTTAACATACTACAGTTAGGCATGCATTTTAAGAGGCATTTAAATCCACACCAACTTTGACAGTGGTGAAACTGACTGGAACCCTTCCTGGTTTTATTGATTCTTTATGCCTAGTGTTCCCAGTATAGGCTCAAGATCTGCTATAATAATGACACGGATTAACTAACAATTGAAAATGTTTGTTGTACACTGGAACACTATGTAGTGCCATGTTTTATTGAAGTGCAGTTACAGATTCCTCAATATTCATATCAGCAAATATACACTGCAAAATTCCCAGTGTTGATTTAACACCCCAAGTGTTTATATATGACCTAATAGTCACGAACGTACTCTGAAAGTGTTACATCAACACTCTGGGTGTTCATTCAAGACTAAGGATTTTGCTGTGTAGAAGAACTAATATTGCACTCCTCATTGGCAATACATAAGTTATTCAAATAATCTTCGTCTTTAAATTCAGATTTCTAATGTCTTTTTTTCCCTTTTCATTCAGAAACCCATCTAAACACTGAATTGGGGGATGTGGTACCACCTCTTGATGACTGGACTACAGTAGTAAATTCTAATCCTCCCCCAGAGTTAGTATCTCTAGAGGAAGGGAACTCAGCATTCATGTATGAGGAAAATGTCAACTTAAAGTGGGTTAGCTGGGAAGGCTCACTTCCAAATGGGGCAGTCGGCTTTTACAATGGATATGCAGGACGCACTGACTATGTGTGCAAGTTCAACTGTGAGGCTGGATTCTACAACCCCAGCAAAGGCCCATACTGCAAATACCCTTATGCTGATTCTGAGTACTCTGCCCCTAAGTTTGAGGTGTTGGTGAATGAGGACCACTTTGAGTTCCTTGAATGGAAAGGAGACTCCTATGGTTCTGTACCTAAACATTCAGTGAACACTTGTCTTGGAAAAGACACCTTTGTTGGCAAAAATAAATATGGGCTAGGTAAAGTTTCTGCTAAACACGAGGCCTTCTTTCTGCCTTGGGAAGGCAAGGAGTACTGGTACAAGTCATATGATGTCCTGGCCATTAATAGGGATACCTACAGCCAGCAAATCTCACATGTTGTGTATGTTGTTGACCAGGTAAAACTGTTCCATCATCCACCAGAGACCATCCAATTAGCCAGGGCCACCAACTATGAGTGCTCCAGCATTGAAAAGACAGTCCATTTGCAGAAGACTAGCACTGTAGAGAAGTTCTGGGACATTGGTAGAGAAACCCGTAATGGATCCACATCAACCATGAATGGAAAAATCCCAATCATCAACCCAGACAATGTTGACTTCACCAAAGAACAGACAGTTAGCTTCTCTGAGGGGACAAGAATGATTGAGACCATCAGCCACTCCATGTCAGTGCAAGTGCTGGTACCACCAAACCATTCATGCTTAGTGAGAATGGAAGCAAGAAGAATGACTGCTGATATCCCGTTTACAGCCCGGCTAAGTCGTACATACACTAATGGAAACACTCACTGGACCAGTGTCACTGGGACATACGATGGCGTGAAGATTGGAGAAATTAATGCCGTGGTGGAACGCTGTATGCCTATCCCTGATGCCCCACCATGTCTTTATGAAAGTGACTGAGGGCACTTTTGTACCACTGACAAAATTTTTAAAAATCTATCCCGAGAGAAATGGTAATATCATAAATTAACTGCTTCGATAGCATGTATCACTATTAATAAAGAACATGTTGCAGTTGTATTTTTTTTGGTGCTTTGATATAAATTTGGTGACTATACTTATTTGCAAACTAAATTTTATTCATTATCAATCCCTGTCTGTTTTAGAGTTGGATAACAGGGAGAGCAACACAACACCAAAAACACTTCAATACCAAAAAAAACTAAACTCAGTTGAGCAATAAACTAACAATCCTTAATTGCAATATATTGATAATAAAACCTTCTAATCACAGCCCAGAACAGGGCCGGCTCTAAATGTACTACAAAAGCAGGTCATTTAGAGACTGGACGAAACCCAATTCTGATTGGTCGGTTCTGACCAGGAAAAAGCCAATCAGAATTAACTCATTATCCAAAAGCATAAGGATTGCATAATCCTTATGCAAGGATGATGATGATGATGATGATGCATCGTTTATTTACCTTCACACTGATATCACTTAGCCAGACAACTATTGACTCTTTAGAGCTGGGGCGGATGCCCTGGGAGAGAGACGGCTGCAGGTGCAGTATGATTTACATGTTCTTCTGCAGCACCATGTGCTTGCAGATTTAAGAGTCTACTGTTATTGGTTGAGCTGCAATTTTTTAAAATTATTATATCGCTGCCATTGCCAAAATGCCAGTTGCCTAGCACACTTATATGGAAGCATCCATTTTAATGGGGCAGGGCGCATTCCCCCCCAAATGTTCCACCTGCCCATCTAAAGCCATATCATCCATATAGGTGGCAGGCAGAAATATTATTTTTTTGCCTCTGTCTAGAACTGTCCATAGCCCAGAGCAAGAGTAATGCTGTCTGGAAATAATACTGTATTATAAAGATTCAATCCAGATAATATTTCTATATATTACAATCAGTAGACATTGTGCAATTGGATTTAACCTTTTTCCTCTCCAAAATATGTATATTTACTTTATGACTGGACTTTTTTTTTTAATAAAAAAAAAAAACAGCTCAAAGCAACTGTACCTTTTCTGACCGTACGAACAGCTTCTTCAGCAGTTAGACAGATTGTTTATATAGTCTAACAAAGTTGAGAAAAATTTTCCCAAGATCTCCCCAAGATCCATGTGTTTTCCCTATTTAAACATGTTTCAGCATGTTTAAACAAGTCCAAGTTCTGTCTTGTCATTCAAAACATACTATGCAGTTACACATGTGACAGGTGCTGTTTTTGTTGAGATCATTTCCCTGGGCCCGTATTTACTGTAGTACTGTAGACTGTGTGCTGAAAAAAACTCACACTGCTGCTATTAAAACAGTCCATCAGACTGTGTGAGATATTTTATTAGGTATTATGCATATTGTTACTGATTTTGTATATCAGAAATACTACACATCATTGACTCTATTATTTGATTCAGTGATTCCAGACCATTCCAAGGACACTTCAAGTAACAATATGTTGTATCTTTATTTGTCAGTGAGACTCATCAGAACACAGTCATAAAATCATTCATGATAATGCATTGTCTGATATCCTTGACCTGTATATACACACGTGGACAAAATTGTTGGTACCCTTCGGTCAATGAAAGAAAAACTCACAGTGGTCACATAAATAACTTTAATCTGACAAAAGTAATAATTTAAAAAAATTCTATGAATGTTAACCGATGAAAGTCAGACATTGCTTTTCAACCAGTTCCCACCAGATGAGGGCAGCAAGTACGTTATTGTTAGCAGTATTGCAGCTGTGTGCAACACACGCCAATTCACACTGCAGTAATCAGTGAGTTTTGTTCACACCTACAAAATTGTCTGACAAACAGCAAGGGGTGCATAACATGCCACAGTTGTGCATACATTTTAACAAGCAATTCCATCTGCACCTGCTTTGACAGTGATGAAAATGACTGGCATCTTTTCCTTGTTTTATAGATTTTTGTTAGGCCTACTGTTCCCAGTATAGGCTCAAGATCTTCATAATCATTACGTAAATTAACTAGGAATTAAAAATGATAATAAGGCTGTTTGTGCATTAGAACACTATGCAATGTTTTATTGAAATGCAATTATAGCTTCAACATTTGATAATAAAAGCAGAACCTTAAGTACAGTGATTATTACCAGCAAATACAGAAAAACTAATATTGCATTCCACATTGCCAATACCTAAGTTATTCAAATAATCTTTCTCTTTAATTTCAGATATATAATTCTTTTTTTGCCCTTTTAATTCTAAATTCCGATCCTCTCCTAGAGTTATTATTGGAGCTCAACATCCATGTATCAGGAAAATGTCAATTTAAAGTGGGTTAGCTGGGAAGGCTCCCTTCCAAATGGGGCAGTTGGCATTTACAATGGCTATGCAGAACGCACTATTACTAGTACTATGTGTGCAAATTCGTCTGTCATGCTGGATTCTACAACCCCAGCAAAGGCCCATACTGCAAATACCCTTATGCTGATGTTGAGCACTCTGTCCCTATGTTTAAGGTGTTGGTGAATGAGGAAGAGTTTGAGTTCCTTGAATGGAAAGGAGACTCCTATGGTTCTGTACCTAAATATTCAGTGAACACTTGTCCTGGAAAAGACACCTTTGTTGGCAAAAACAAATATGGGCTAGGTAAAATTCATGCTAAACACGAGGCCTTCTTCTTGCCTTGGGAAGGCAAGGAGTACTGGTACAAGTATTATGATGTCTTGGCCATTAACAGAGATCCCTACAGCCAGCATATTTCAGATGTAAGTAATGTTGTTGACCAGGTCAAACTGTCCCATCATCCATCAGAGACCATCCAACTAGTCAGGGCCACCAACTATGAGTGCTCCAGCATTGAAAAGACAATCAATTTTCAGAAGACTACCACTGTAGAGACTTTCTGGGACATTGGTAGAGAAACCCAAAATGGATCTAAATCAACCATGAATGGAAAAATCCCAATCGTCAACCCAGAAAATGTGGACTTCACCAATTTTTTTTTCATTTCTCTGCCCTTGCCAAAATACCAGCTTAGACAGTTGCCTAGTACACTTATATGGAAGCATCCGTTTTAATGGGCCAGGGTGCAGGGGGAATTCAAACTCCCTTTTGACTTTGATTTTTAAAAATCAAAAACAGCTCAAAGCAAATGTACCTTTTCTGCCTGTACGACCTTGAACTAACAGCTTCTTCAGCAGTTGGACAGATTGTTTATATAGTCTAACACAGTTAAGGGAGTAAGGGGTTTCTGAAAATTTTCCCAAGATCTCACCAAGATCCATGTGTTTTCCCTCTGTCAGCATGTTTAAACAAGTCCAAGTTCTGTCTTGTCATTCAAAACCCACTATACAGTTTCACATATGACAGGTGCTGTGTTTGTTGAGATCATTCCCCTGGACCCGTATTTATACTGTGCGCTGAAAAAAAGCGCACACTGCTCCTATCTAAACAGTCGATCAGTGTGACAATCCCGCTATTTCGACTGTGCATGCAAAACCATGCAAACTAACACCAGACTCCAACTGGCCACATATTCTCTAAGAGCAAACATAGGTATAAACAGGTAGACTTGTTTTCCCCATGCAATAAATGGTGTTATTATTGTTGATACTCAACACAGGAATAGTTGAGATTCACTTGCTTATTGTCTTCCCACAAGGATTTATTTGGGCAAATATTGACAGTAGAGAATTGATGGTCCATATTTGTTATGACCACCACATTTACCTATCGCTTTGGGAGATAACAGGGGGGAAATGCACATGTAATAGACAGGACATAGATATATACTCCTACAGTAAAAAAACAGTAAGACAAAGTCAAGGAAGAGAGAGAGCGAGAGAGACTCAATAAGATTTCCTCCCCATAACAATCTACCGGGTGAGAGATCTTTCCCATTACACAGTCTCTACAGAACTCTCTTGCTCTCCTCAAGTGAGCAAGCGAATTGATTCATTGATATAAGCACCAGCCTAATGAGGATAAGGAATATCTTTATATAGAATCCTAATTCCTTCATTAATCCTTCATTACAGCTCAAGCCTCATTCACAACTCCTGCCTCCTTCATGACGGCACACTCCCTCCATCCCATGCTATTGTTCTTCCTAGGAAATATCTCTTAGTCTTTGTCCCATGTCTCTTACAGCTGATCTGTTCTCATTAGTCTTTGATGTTCATTGCGGTTCAGACTGAAATATACTTCTTTTGTGTGCTGTATGGGTTTAGAAATATAAGACATATGTTTAATGAGTCTAGACCAACTGGGAGAGACTCATGTGAGAGCTCAGAAAGGAGAATATTCTGCGATGAGAGAACTGTACTACATTTCTATGATTGATTAAGCTTTTTATTGTTTATGGAGTTAATCAAGTTTATAAACAGCTCTACAATAATAGACTTAGTACTACATTCAAAGTATATTCTTATATCTTTCATTCCATTATTAGCAGCTGCTTAATATACTGTATGAAATCGCCTATAGCTGTAAATGACTTCAGGTCAAAGTCCAGTACCTTTCCATGCTTCTAATAGCATGGGCTACTCATAAAAGAGTGTAATATACTCATAAAGGGTTTCTTTTTTCAGCAATTGTCCCAGACCGTTTCCTTAAATCAGCTTAGAACTCCTAACTAGTCAAAAAAATACTGAACTTTCTTTTTTTTTTTCAGAATAAAAAAAAATCCTACACAGTACTAATAAAAATTAGTTCATGAGGCTTTTGGAGTAGTTAATGGATATTAGGTAGCTTGTTAAAGAAATGTGGAACCTTCTAAGAAAAAGAAACCTCTGGTGTAGGGCTTTCTACAAATGTCAGCGTGACAAAGTCACAGAATCCTTATTAGAAATAAACTACTTCATACCATGCTGTTATTTCTGAATGAACTTTTTTGTGTTTGTTTAATCAGTCAGTTAGTTATTTAGTTAGTAAATGCGTGATTACTGTGTACAGGTATCTAAGCAAATCCTCTATTTACCAGTAAGTAAATACCCTAATAGACTTCTATTTGGGCCACCTTTTAACACTCACTATCCCTTGTTGATGCTAATGTAACAGTACACACACAAACCACAACTTTCAATATTTCAGTAGGGCTCATAAAGAAGGTCAACATGGGAGCACTATTACAGAAGGAAAATACACCTTTTTTCCTTAAATGTTTAATGAAATGATGGAGAGTGAAGTAAGATCAGTATAACTAGACCTGTGAAGATGAAAGGATTTATGCCACAGTCTTGACTTAGTGGGAAGCCATTCTATCAAATCCTCCAGTACACCTTAGAATGCTCCTCAAACATAATTCATGTTGGGTATGGGGAAAATGTATCTTTCTTTCTTTCTCTCAAAGAATGATGAAATCGGTGTTTACCTGATTGCATTCTGACCTGAGGGCAAAATATCACCATCTGTAGTGCAGATCTTTGAGAAAATCCACCTAGTCTTGTGTCCAAATCCTTGGTATTACAGATTATTATATGATTATTTTTTTCTTCATAAGTGCAATTCAAAGATGACGGACATCTTAATGAACTCGGGTATTAATAAATCCAATCATCCCGTGCTAATTTTCTGTTCAAAATTAGACTTATCAGTTCTTTGTATGTAAATGGATTTTTCAGTTTATTCTCCGGGGTGAAAAGTGAAGTGTGAAAATTCGTCAGAAAATCATTCATTCGCACGCTGAATCATAACCATTGACAGCAGTTCAGAGACATGTGCAAACAGCACACTGCCTCATCGAGTACAAGCATGCCAGGTCTCGAGAGAGATGAGAGTCAACACACGCCATATAAACAATGTCACAGCAGTTCAGTCAATACTAAACAAATAAATCACTTGTGGTTTCGTTACTCTTAAATGTTCATTTTCTACAGCACCTTTAAAACGGATTCAAATTTGCAAATGAGTCTCCAGTACAGCAGATATTATCGTTTACAGTTATCACCAGAGATAAAAGAGTGAGCCGGGTATCCGACTTTGCAAAGGTTAACTCATTCAGCCAGGTGTGTCGTGCTTGGGGAAAGTACCCTTTGCTCTGATTACACTTCTATTGGTTGTCCTGCTTCCTCCTCAGCCTTCCACCAAACCCTGCAGACCTCACTGCAAATGTTTGTCTTGAGCAAAGAGAGGAGCAGGTGCGGATCTGGCTTCTTTTTGTATGGAATAGAGAGGGGGGGGGGGAGCTTAACTGCAATGACACACTGCCATATCTCTGGCACACCCCAGGCACACGTTAGAGCCTGTGGCTGCGTGCTCATGATGAGCTGTAGCTATAGCCTTTGCTACTGTGTGAAATGGGCTTGGCTTCTAGTTACTTTCGTCTCTGTCATTGTCTTTATAAAAACTGGATCGTTTTTTTGCTCCTGTACTGAATGGTGAGAAGAGGTTAATGGCACTGTGAAAAAAAAAAATTCCATACATTTTTCCAGTATATGAATTTCAATTTTGATTTGGAATTATTTCATCCTTTAAAACCTACATTTCTATAGCTGGTCAATAGAAACATTTCATACCACATAAACCATTAGTTACATTAACAATTGTGTCTTGCCTATCTGTTTACTTTAATGAGTGACTGTGGTTGACCTGTGGTAACCCAGTCTAATTAGGAATTATTCCCCGTGAAACTACGTCTCTCATGCATTTTAATAAATCTCACTAATTGGCTTATTATGAGAAGCAGTGGACTGTAGCACATTCTTTTAAAAAGAAAACTAGTAAATTTATAAAACTGCTTTAATCGTAATGCATAAGTCTTGGAACCGGCTACTAGGTTGGAAATTAGAAGTAGGATTCTGAATGTAGTGTTCCATTACTATGACACAGTAACCTGACATGTAGGTCTTGTTTTTGCCTGGGTGACTGTATGTGAGTGTTGCTATCTTAATGCCTTGTTAACCCTCTTTTTTAAATGAAAGCCAAGTCACTAAAAAGATGAACTATCTCTCATCTCAAGGAACAACACCAGCTTCAAGATACTGTACTTGAATGTCTCTGAGACATGTGCACATTTAAAAACGTTTCAACCATTATCACTTTTAATTCCCTAAAAGCTTCTTTCTGCCCAGTGAGGTTTCTATTCCCTTATGGATGCATTAAGGAAACCGAATATCATGGCTGATCTGAAAGGGTGCAGGATCTAGCTAGAGACATCTTTGTCTCTGACATTGCAGGATAAGCTCTCCAAAGCTATTATTATATCTTTTGTCTCGGATAGTATTGATGTCTTGTTGAGGGAACCCATAGTGATACGTCAAGAAACTTCCTCTTGTATTGTTTATTTTTTTCACGACTCATTTTTCCCTATAGAGTTTGGTGAAAAAAATGTAGTCATCCACCCCTTGGGTGTAAAAGCCTTAGATCTATTAAACATTGCATTAAACTCCTGACTCTTGTCAAGTGTGCAAAAGTCTTATATATATTGAGAAGCATAGATTTTTTTTTTCCTTTTAAACTCTTTAGGTCATCTATTGTTGTGTAATACAAAAGTTTATTATTGTGAAATGTATATGTCAGGGGAATAACATGAGCAAGGGAAACCGAATGCCATTGAAAGGAACCAAAACCAAAACTGCACAGGAGGTGATCCATGGAGAGAAAAAAAAAAAAAAAAAAATATATATATATATATATATATATATATATATATATATATATATATATATATATATATATAATTTAACTTTCAGGAAGATGTGTTCGCCGCATGTTTAACTTAGAATTCATTAGAAGATCATTGAGGTCCAACAATAGTTTCTCATTAGAGTGAACTAACCCTCACGAAGTGTTAATGAGTAACTTGATTCATTAAAACCGACTCCACATGCAAATTTCACTAAAATTCTTCTTTTCAATTCACCTTTCAAAGTTGATTCCATCGACTGATCTAACGACATTCCCAACCGCATAACACAACTCATTCAAAATTTTCCAATATTTTTAGAGGTTAATAAATCTTCAGTTAATTAGCTGGCCTAATGTGTAAGTAAAAGCTTCAGGGTACTGACTAGTTATTTTTAGTTTGCCTGAAATCCAAACTGCCCAGGGTTAAAGGTTATCTAACATAACGTAACGTATGGACAAGCTTGTAAGCTAGTTAAAAAGCTTACAAGCCAGACTAAGCAAGATACGTTCTTTATATTTGACTCTATTTTTGTCTACGATTGCTTGTCTTCGGTGTACATTAAAAAATCCACTAGAAAACAGATTGCATGACATCCAGTGTGTGTAGTTTAGCAGGCTGTACTGTAGGATTAGACATCCTACAGTACATAAAGTTTATACATTCTCTACAGCACATGCCTATATATATTTTTTTTTCTTCAAAAATCTTTAAGAAGTAAGGTTCTTTTCCACATTCTTTTCATGAAATCTGCTTGTAAGACTCACCCCTGGGTTTTCCCGTGTACTGATAATCCTTATTTCCTGCTCTTTTCACTTTTAACCTTGTCACTGCTCATGCCAAACACAACAACTCCAAGATCGAAACTTGCTAGAATTTTGGCCCGTTACTGTGAGTGTCTGCGGCTGGACTTTCTTGCACAGGGGTCTGACCACGTCTGATGGCCGTTGACAGCCAGTCACGGAGCTTCAAAGGAACAATGGAAGCTCTAGATGTGTGACTGCTCAGGCCTTAATCCTTTTAAAGCAGAATCCCATCCGGATCTTTTTCATCCGCCCTCACAGAGACATGACTTTTTCCGAGGACTCTGTAATACATCGCATTAGGAGATAAAGACCTCTTGCTTACAACAATAGCATGCTGACAAGAAGTCAAAAAAGGCACCCTCATTTTATATATATATATTTTTAAATCTCTTTTCACCTGTAACCTCTCTTCACTTGTCTGCAGCAAATGTTTTCATGTCATATACCTACAAATAATTCAGAGGAATTTATAACTTTCTTTTATTCAGTCAGTTAATTTTAAATATCCTGATAAACATCCTTTTTCTACAACAACATCAAGAAATAAAAAAAAATTAATAATAATAATAATAAAAACATCTGGAAATTCCATTGGTTAAGACCAAATTATCATATGTTCCCAGGGGACATGTAAGAGTTTAGAAGGTTTTCCCACACTAGCATTAGTTTGGAATTGAATGGAAACTTTTGATACTTTCAACCTAAGCTTTTAACCTTGAATTCAATGTAAATAAGTCATGTTTATTTAAAAAGAATGGATGGATCTTATACTCCATATACTGTAGACCCATTTAATTTTAAGAACTTATCCTTGGTGCACAGTGTATAATTGTGCTGCTGCTCATAGTAGGTGATGGATTAGAGTATTTTCCTCCATGGCTGCACAGACTACAAGGTTGGCTACCCAGACATCACATCTGCCACTGCCGCTCCCCAGAGACCTCTGGGGCATGGGAACCCACCTCCTCCCTCTCATCTGGGACCCTGTGCTTTACCCCTGCTCACTCTCTCCACTCTCTCACAACATGCACCGTCATCATTTCTCATATCACACTCCTACTCGGTTGTTTTTTCCTCACTCTCTCTGATCTCACCGTCTCCCCTTAATAACCTCTGTGTCTCTTTATCATTTTCCATTTTGTCTCCTCCCTATTTCTCTCTCTCTCTCTCTCTCTCTCATTTCTTTTTTCCACCCAACGCCCCAAGACAGTTGTTATGCAATCATCTAATTGAGGATGTGATATGAAAAACAGACATGGGAATCGCAAGAGTTTTTCCCAGAAACAGTTTCAGCTGCAAAACCCCTCCTGTCTGCAAAGTTGTGGTTTGTGGGGTGTTCATATTAACAGTGTAGTTACCCGCCCAGAGATTCAAGCAATATTTGGAAAGTGATGGAACTCTGACAGTAAGTGGGGGAGGAGGTTACAGTTTCTGTCGTATCTCATGCCAGTGATCTGTGAATTGACCTACATTAATGTTAATGTAGAGTTAACCTTTAAGGTTTATACACTGTCTGACCAAAAAAAAAAAAATCAGCCTTTCAGAATGGTCAGATTATTGGCCTGAATCAAATACTGTACCAAAAACAATTAAGGAGATTTGAAAATACTGTAATTGGGTTAAGAACTGTCGCACATACTATTATAGCCCGTAAAGCCGTGCTGAACCACAAACTATGTGTGAAAATAATCAGAAATGGAAAATACTTCAATCCTTAATAAAGTTGCATGATAAAAATCTGACAGTAGAAATCACACATATTTATTTAATAGTGAATATATGAGATTTTCCACATGCACAATGTAATGAGAACTCACAGGATTAACTAAAAGGTTGTGTGACTTTAAGAAAATTCCTTGTTATTGAGACTAATCAGGAAACATTTCAATTAGGAAGCACTCAAATTTGATAGGAATCATAAAGATTGGACTTTAGACCAATAGAAAAAGTCAAGTCTGATTAGTTCAGATTCACCCCATTCCAGAGCCTTGGGCATGTCAGTGTAAGAAGGGAAGCACATGAAGCGGTGCAGCCATCATGCATAGTGCCCACATCATACAAGCCTCTGGAAGCAGCTGGAGTTGGTTCAGTTGGTCAGGTCTATTCTCAGCAACCTTAAGTGGCAATAAAATTAAGTCAGCTGATGACCTGAATGCACTGAATGGCCAAGGTATATTATTATATATTAGCATATTAAGGAAATCAATTGGGGAATTGCAATATAATATTACTTGATTTAAAATGATTCACATTAAAAACACTACATTTTTTTCACACATCTAGCATTAAATGTGTGGTCACAAGACCAGATGACTCGAAGACTGGCAAGCTACAGCAAGCTACAACCTAATGACTGAGCCAATAATCCTGCTACATTTCCATGAAATTTGATTGAATCAGTATTAGTTAGCCTTAGCATAATTTCGTGTTTGGTTAAATAAATTTTAATTCAGCAGCACCATTACCCTCAAGATTAAATCTTTTTAAATATTACACTGCTGACAGTGAACTGCATAGAAATGCAAAAGATGAGCTGATTATGCTTTTTTATTTTCTTGCCAAAGGTACAAGGATTGTATTTTACCTTATTAAAGGTACAGAAGCTTTTGGAATGCCATCCCAGATTACTGCAGCTCATTTCAGCCCTTAATGAATCACGTCTGGGCCATCCATTAGGTTATATTTGAATTTTTATTCTGCAAATTTTCCGTACTATATATCTAAGAAATAATGGTAGTACACGGGATTAACATGGAAGCTAGAATAACGCTACAAATGTAGATAAAAATAAATGTCCATGTATGATTTCAATAATTTGCTCCCCTGTGCCCGGTCTCATACTGTATCTTATAAATGCAATGGCCTATTTTCTACCTTATAATCGCTTGGTGGCTCAAATTCTTTTGATAAGGTACAGGTTATGTTGTTATCAAATTTGCTAGTATGGGTTTAAATTATGATTACTTATAAAGCCTCAACAGCTAATCGTAGCTGTTGTTTATTATAATATTTGCAACATCTAGGGACATTTCAAGTTACCATATATATTTATACAGCCTTTCGTACAGGGATAGATTTGGTATGGTCGTAGTGCCATCTTGGAGAACTTGGAGGATTTATTAAATTCAGTACAAACTGTGATTCTCTTTTAAAAAATCCTGGCACAAAACAACCCCTTAAAATTAGTTAAATAAATATGAAATATATTAAAAATAACATATTTTAAATATTAAAATAAATATATTTTTAAAATATTTTTTGTAGATAAAAGCTCTAACAATGTTTGCTTTTTACTTTACAAAAAAAAAAAAGTCACTTTAGGTCTGATATAGCCATGGGTTAACCTATCTTCTGCTGTATATCAAGCGTAAAGTGCCTTTCCAATAGACTAGTGATTCGAGTATCTTATCTAGCTTTAAGTTTAAGTATAGAGTTATATACTATTAGTTTGGATTTGAATTTGAGGACCACTTCCCCAGTTTGTCTGATATATTTATTCGCTAAAAGCAGTGCACTGTAAACAACTGTGCTGTTCAGTGAGACTGTTCAGTTAGCTGAGGCAGAGGAAAAGACATTTGAAAAGTATGCATTTTAAAAAAGGTTTTAAGGCATTTATGCATGAACTGTTTATGAGTGGGGTCTACAAAGGGACAAGGGCCACTTTGAATGTTTGTATGCTGACCTAGCAATTTCGAAAAAAGAAAAAGAAAATAAATACTGTACAGATGAATGCTCAATGCAACTCTTTTATGATCTTTTATGATCTTTTATGATTAAAAGCTAAATAAGGAAGGTATGCTGCACTATTTTGAAAGACCTCTGGTACATGTGGTTTTGTTAGAGGCTCCGTTTGTTCTAGTCAAGTTATGTGAATTGTGTGGATAAGCTCTTACTGAGGGTTCAGGCAAGAACATTGAAAGTTTAGCTCATACTGATATCTTATTGCAGTCAGAAGGCTTATACTACATGTAGACAAGCAACCATAATCAAGCAATTAACCAGATGAAATGTGCTCCTTCTAAAATGGTTCATTCGGTGAACAACAGACAGGGGAACACATTTAGAGACTCAAAGACATAAATAAATTATCAGATCTTTAGTTCTTGCAGAAATATTGGTGCATAAATTGTAAGTGAGTGTTGGTATATTTGCTAATAAATAAGCTCCACACAACAGCATGATTAGTCATTCTACGTACAGTATATAAGCTATATAAATGCAATAATAAGAGGCACTCGATATTGCACTTTCCCTCGCATTTTTTAAATGGCAAAGAACTCACGATTTTAGCACTAAACCACTTCAATGCTTGGTTTCAAGCAGGGCATGGGATTCAATTATCAGAGGGGGGTGTGGCATTTCCCAATAAGGCATCTAAGATTACAGATTACATGATTCTGAAATATTGCATGTACCATTGCTTTCAGAACAACAAGGGTAAGTGAACTGAGTGTTGGGGTGCTGTCAGTGCATCTTTACATCAATTACCAAACACAGCATTCTGCTTAGTGTTTATGGACTTGCCAGTTATTTCCAATTTCTCACTGAACTGCAAAGTAACTCAGCTCTTAAACTACAAATTATGTCCCACCTTTGTGTTTTAGGATTGGCACCTTTTTCACAGAAGTGGTCGAATTCCAATCAAAACAAAGCCATAAAGCAAAAAATGGGATTTGTTGCACAAATCCATATTTTTGTATCTTGCTTCTCTAAATGCTAGAACCAAGAGGCAGCCTCAGGTACTAAAAAATGAAGCCAACATTTTTGGCAATGTGCCAAAACATTCAGATCCACTGGCTGGAGTCAATCCTCTCAGAGCCCCATGTTAAAATGTTTCCAATTTTTATGGAACTCATCAGTTAAAATTATATTAAGCTATACAATTATGCATAATTAGGGATGTTGCTAATTTGACAATGCAGGTGTCAAATTGCTAGCTGCCTGCTACTGTCTGCATCACTTTAGCTAACAAGCTAACTGGAACGTTTAACTTACCACAGGAGATCTGGCAGTTGACACTAGACTACCTGTAGGGTATGAATAATGAATTCACTCAAATGCATTGGCATTTAAATTAAAGTTATGCACCTTAGCATTTTAAGCTAAAGCTAAGCTTGCTAGCTTGTGGTGACAAAAATTTTTAATCCAATCCAAAAAAAAAAAAAAAAAAAAAAAGAAAGAAAAGCCTGGCACTCCTGATCAGTCTCAGTCTCATCTGATCTTTCAGTTTATTGTTCTTGATGAACAACAGCTTTAGCACTACTCAACTGCAGTGGATAGTTCTGATCTACTCTGTATAAAAGATGTATTTGTGTGTTAGCGGACAACAGTTTACTACTGTTTACTTTCCAGTGGTGTGTCGTACACGTGACGCATCTCAGGAAACCAGATTCCTGCTCCATGATGGGGAGAGGGGGTGGAGGGGGGGTTCTCCCATTTTACACAGATATTTTCGTTGTCCCATTTCACTACCTCTGTTCTACCTCTTGGATTAAATGCAAGTATAGAGTCGCCCCCAGATTCTGCCTCTATTCCTTTCATACAGAATGTTGAGGTGAAACATTCACGGTTTGAACAGAGCTTAAGACAAAACATTGAATATCAAATTGGAAATACTGTTCAACCTTTTGTGTAGAAAACCAAATTGAATTGATTAAGGTCAAAATTATATAAGGTCCAAAAGATAGAGATAGTTAGATGTAGCGTAACTGTAGAACACAAGTCCTTCTTCAGTTGTGCAACTATGTCTAGTACCTTTAAACAAAATTTTATTAGTTATTCAAGTACTGTTAGTATTGCTTTTATCCCTTGAGCCAATCGTACATCTGCTGTACCTCACCATATTTCACTCAGCTAATCTGCTGAAATATAGCTGTATCAGTTAAAGCATTTGGTCATTTAGAGAAATTTGATGAATAAATGTGCTTGCTCACCTGTTCGTACAAGCTTATGAGAACAGCTGGATGTCCATCAACAGCCCCACTACCCCTATGCCTGTCACTGAACTCTGAACACATGGGTAAGCAGTTAAAGTAGTGTTTATCTTACCCTAAGGACGCAGCATGTTCTACATAAATGTTGTCGCTCAGTCCCTTTTCATTTTTTTTTTTATTAAGTAATAAATTCTAACTAAGATTCTTAGACTTTAGTCTTTGGACTTCAGTGCTATGAAAACCATATGCTGTAGTTTATGAACAGTGTTTTAAAAATAATAATGGATATATTTGGTTTATTTGGGATTATTGGGATGCACAAAGGAAAAAAAAATTGTGTTCTCTTTCCCAGGCCGTGGGGAATTTCAACCCCCATTAAGTCTCACAATTTTACTGACGGTTTTGCATGTGTTTGCATAGCACAGGATTCTCAGCAAGCGAGACTCATTTAAACAACAAATAAGAGTTTCATCCTAAGTCTGTTAAAAGTCTGTTAAGTTACAAAAACAACAACAGTCATTAACCAATAACCATAACAGTCATTTAAACGAAGAACATCTCCAAAGTTCTTGTCTGTTTACTGTAAACAGACATGTGCACTGAGTTATCATTTTCCACCCATGCATCTCGTTCCCAGGCGCTGTTGGAATGCAGCTGCTGAACCAGTCGAAATGAGCTGGGAATGGCGAGATCGGGTTGGACAATGACCATGCTTCGCTGCTTCAGGCTTTGTTTCAAGGTGAGTGATAAGATATGATGCCAGGTGACAGGTAAGGGAAATCCGAGATACACACATACTCATAGTTGTAAATTCAGCAGTTTAGTTCTGCATTCCTAGTGGAAAATACAAAAAAAAAGAAATAAAATAAAAAAATAAAATAAAATAGGGGCCACACAGAGACTGCTGCTTTTATGACCCCTTAGAACATTCTTCTTCATGTCCAACTGTGTTTTACATAATTACTTTGTTTGTGTGCTTAGACTGAGAGTATGCAAAGTATCTGCTGAGAGCGAAAGGACATGTTGACATGCTCTAAGCTAGACTGCTGTGAATGTTTGCGTGCTTCCTGTAGCTTAAGTAGGATGAAATCTCGCATCTTTCCCCATGAGATCCTTAAAGCTATGGACATATCATGTTGACTATAGCCCTGAAAGCCCAAGAAGGCTTTCAAAAGCATAGACTCAAGAGTCGTGAAAGCTATGGACCTTTCTTGTATTCACATAACAGTGTCTAGTATGTCCTCAAAAACAACTGGACATTGTTTTAAAAGAACTGCTCACCTAAACTTTTTAAGAAAGAAGGTAGATTCGGGAACATAAATGAGCTCTTTGTCTCTCTTCTCACCATTTCATTCCCACACTCCTCCCATATTGTAATTTTTGTTCCTTTGTGATTTCCTAACCCTTTGTGATTTCCTTAGCCAGACTTCACACCTCCTAGACGAACATGAAAATGCCTGAAGTGAGTCGACAACTAAAATTGTCATTGTTTGTCCAGTGTCACTGGAGACATTTAAGGAGCCTGTGAACCTCATAGATTTGTGGATCTATGTTTAAGCATTTGGACATATGAAAAGGTCTATGTGTAGTTGCTAGCCTGTTGTAAATGGATGAGAATTAGTATATAAGTATATAGTATAATAAGTCTTAATAAATAGGTGAATAAAGTACGTTGGAAATGTATTATCACGAATGTGTTGTGTACGTCCGCTTTGTCCATACAATAAATGAGGAAGGACATGACCACTTTTGATCTCCTCGTGTGTGTGGCTGTCAATAGACTTTGGGGCAAAGTGGAAATGTGGTCATGGAAATAAAAGCACTGGCTTCCTGTGGATATAGGACACGTTTTCGGACATTAAAAGCATTCTCTTTATGCTCGCTGCAACGCTGCACAGGCTCTGGAACGCTTTCATGAGTGTGGTGTAAATACATTATAGTGCCTTCACTGCACATTAAACGTGAAAGCTATATCAATATTACTCAATATCATGATTGTTTACATATCCACTGACTATCTACTTTAATAAGAACACCTGTTCATGTTTGCAGTTACTTTATCCAGATCCATAACTACTCAGTCACCTGGTATTTTGTACTATTCTGCCTAGGTTTATATATTCGGTGCCCACAAGATTTACAGGCTGTGCTGTGTGAGATGCTTTTCTGCTCACCACAGCTGCAAAGCACGGATATTAAAGTAGAGTCAAGATATTCTTTTCTAACCTTGCTCACCAGTAAGGCATTCTGTAGCAAAACTGGATTTTTTTTGGTTTGTTTACACCATTCTTTGTGATTGCTGTGTGTGAAAATCCCAAGTGATCATCTGTTTTTGAAACACACAAACCAGTCCATCTGGCACAAACGATCACGAAGACACATTTTCTCCACTCTGATGTTTAATATGAAGCTCCTGACATACAGTATATCTGTGTAATCTGATCCATTGTGCTGCTGCTACATGATTGGCTGATTGCATTGTACAGTGTCCTTGAGTATTATGAAAGGCGCTTATAAATAAAATGTATTATTATTATTATTATTATTATTGTATTGTTGTACGACCAAGCAGTTCCTATTAAAGCTGAGGTTCCTACAGAATGTTCCTATTAAAATGGAAAGTAATTATTTTACTGTATTCTTAATTATAGATGGGCAGTAATTATTATACAGTATTTTAAATTAAATA
This sequence comes from Clarias fuscus, assembly GCA_030347435.1. Lineage (NCBI taxonomy): Eukaryota > Metazoa > Chordata > Actinopteri > Siluriformes > Clariidae > Clarias > Clarias fuscus. The sequence goes on along the minus strand of CM059208.1, from coordinate 16,296,046 downwards.
CACACATACAGAAAAAAGCCAGATGGTTCTATAGCAGAACTCTTCACATTGATAATAACAAGGTCAAGTCAAGTCATTCCAGCATGGCAACTTTGTGTGGAGGTCATTATCAAAGTCCCAGAACTCCATGAGCTTCTTTACTACATTTGAGCTTGCAGAGATTTACCCAGAACATAGAGGCAATTCTTTATGATCCATGATGCTCAGCTTCCCACATTCAAAATAAAAGTCAAGAGGCCATTCTAGTTTATTTTAGAAAAAGAGTGACGTTAATTTAACCTTCAAGCCCAGTCTATATGTATGACTGAACAAAGCAAATAAATAACTAATTAAACTAGCAAAATAAGTGCTTTCTAAAAAAGTAATTGAGGTCCAGCTGACCTATTTTTGTATCTGCATAGAATGCTATCACAGCTCCTTGGAGATGCCCTGGTAATGATTATTGTCTGGCTCCAACTTGATGGATTTTAGGACCAAATTTATAGTCAGGAATTTATGGAATAAAATCACTGTCAAAAATAATCCCTTGATAATAATCCGTTTTTTTTTGCGTTAAAAAAACGATTTGTGTGTAATTCTGTGTTTTGGCCGAGTTGGATTCCAAAATCTACGGCCGCGACAGCTTACAGATACGATATTTAGTGTGTTTGTTAGAGTACAACTCTGAAATACACAACCGTTTGACCGTTTACAGACACAAAACTTGTGTTAAAACGCTGTCAAAAATACAGAGGAGTTGTTTTTACAACTCCTCTGTTACACGGACGAATTGCAAAATTACGCCCATTAATGTAGTGTGTTAAACCGCTGTCAAAAACACGTCATCAAGGCCACATGCACAGGCGTTAATATCCGAGTGAAGAGGAATCGATACGGCGCATGCGCCCTGCCGCCGTTTTAAACTCCTAAAATCGTACCTGCTATAGTTAAAACATTTCTGTAATTTTACAGTACTTCTCTTAAACATGTAAGAATCTGTGAAAAAAAGAAAACTTACCTGAGACAATAAGAGAGCGCTCGGCTGCTGATCTGCCAGTTTGGCGCCGGTGGTTTAAAACGGTGGCCCAATCGATTCCTCTTCCCTCGGATATTAATGCCTGTGCATGTGGCCTTGATGACGTATTTTTGACAGCGTTTTAACACATTACATTCATAGGCGTAATTTCGCAATTCATCCGTGTAACAGAGGAGACGTAAAAACGAGTTTTGTTTCTGTAAGCGGTCAGAGTCGTATATTTCAGAGTTGTGGCCGTAGATTTTGGAATCCAACTCGGACAAAACACAGAATTACACACAAATCTTTTTATTACGCACGATTATTTTTGACAGTGATTTTATTCCATAGAATTGAACAAAAATTGCATCAGACCACCACAACTAAAAGAACTTAAAACAGAAAGACAAGACATAGATTAGCAGGAGGGCTGAGTGGTGCTACTGTTGTCTCAAGGGAGTCATGGATGGAAAAAAAGGCCACATGTTTCCCAAACAGACTAGCAATGACTGTGTTTTTCCTCAACATCGCCTTCTGCCTTGATATCAGTGATTTCTCATTGCCTGATATTTACTCTGTCTGTCATAGCTGAGGTCCCTGAGAAAGTTCAAAAGATCCTGAAGGAAACTATAAATCAGCCAAGTCTAAGAATAGAGTAAGCTCTATTCATATTGTCTTTATCGTTTAATGCTTTACTGTTTTTCCCAAGTGTTTTCATACTATTGACTGGGGAAAGAGAAAGCTGCTGCTGGTTTTACATGAAGAAGATCAACAAGGGAGCTACTGTGTGGCATAAAATAATCTAATCAGCAGACTAGAGTTTTATTTTCATTATAACAAGGTTGTGGTAGGACCAAAAAACATCCTCTAAGGCATGGTGACATATATCAGAGACAATGACATCAGCACAATGCAAGATTATCATTGCACATGTAATGCAAATGAGGAAAATGTCAAATTTACAGCATAACCGATTTAGATAAAACATAACATTCAGATAACTTTTAGAACAGATTTTTTATTGACTGGTATATTCTAAAAAAAAAAAAAAAAGTGTAAATGTTACAAACATATATGCAGCGGTAGCTGATATTAAGCAATATCAACACTTTTCAGCTAAAACCAGTGCACTTTCAGAAAGCTGCTGGTGGAAACCTATCTAGGAGGTTCATGGATGGCATCAGAAGGGTCACAAGAGCAACAATGAGGTCATGCAGCCCGAGTGGGTGTGCCAAGAGAAGGACCTGCATTAAGAGATGCTGGGCGACACAGGGTCTACACTGTGAACCTTCACACAACCTCCTCTTAAACAAAAGGGGGAAGTGTCTCTGTGTGACTGGCCCCAAGTGACTTCCTGTTTGTGACTCTGCAGCCAAAAACAGAGCCAGATACCATGTTGTTCTGCAGTTTGGACAGCGGTGGAGCGCCGTAGTGTTGCCGGGTGTCTCTCTACACGTCGTCTTTCGCCGTCTGTAGGTGGAGCGTCACAATGCTGGGAAGCAGCTGGCCCACTATAAAAGAGACAAGTGTGTGTTTTTGTATGCAATCAGTAGTGGACCCTAAACAAATGTTTTGTTGTGATATGTGATTAGGTGACTCGTCACTCATTGGTCTGATATGACATTAGATCAGGTCTCTGGTTTTGCATCACTCAGTCATTCATTATCATAGATTCATTATCCTAAACATTAGACAAGCCACAGGGCATTGTATGATGAATGTAGGGGGTTGTGGGTGGTGGTGGAGGGGGCAGGATGCATAAATCAATTGTTGATTCACTGAGGAAGCTATAACGCTACAATAGCACCACAATGGGACATTGTACCAATTTCAGGTGGTCACGAAAGGTCTTGAATTTGTTACTCAAATGCCTTTGCAAATGATTGAAAACATTTTGCCTAACCTCAGTTGAATGAGAAAGTGATGAGTCACTAGAAATATGTATTTGTTTGGACAAATTGAGGTGGCTTTCTAACGAAATAAATAAAACCACATTTTGTGAAGCATCAAATTCTAAATCAGAATCAGATTAATTTTACTGCCCAGGTATACAGTACATGTATGCACTCAGGATCTATCTCAGGATCTACACTTGGTAAAACATAGATGCATATATACCTGTATACGGGTATATAGTGCAGGTAATACAGTACAACACGGTAACATTATAAACAAGTTAGTAACTGTCCACAACTGTCTTGGTATGTAATGTGTTTTAATTGTATTATTTGTGATGATTTATTGTATCGTATTATTTCTGTTCTGTTTAGAATGTTCGTATTTGCCCTACATACAAAGACAATGAAAGGGCCGTTATAGAATAATAGTAAATATGTATGTGAATTGTTTATGTAACTACATTAAAGTAGTAAATTAAATTACTAACTAAATTACTAAACTAACTTAATGTATTGGGTATTTAATAACAAATAAACAACCAAAATCCATTATAGCGAGTGTATTCTGAGCTGGGAAACATCCAAATGATGTTTATAGGCATTAAATTCATAAATGTTGGAGCAAAAATTGAGTAGGAGGCTGATTTTAAGGTTCTTGCTCGAGCCGTCTTGCACTGCAAAATGTCCAGTACTGAATCATTCTAGCATGCCGCAAACTACTGTACAATTAAGGGTAACTGTTTCTTTAAAACTATGCTAACAAACCATGCACTTACCTTAACATTGGTCTTTTGGATGATTAGCTCCGGTTTCATCCATCAGAGCTTAACTGGCAGGTTGTGGAATGCATGTGGCTGCACATCACATCACAGGATCAGTGTAGTGTTGGTTTTGCAAAAATTCAAATCCTTTGTACATACAGTATGAAAACTCCTCTCTCCTCTGACCATTAGTTCCTGAAACGTGAGGTCAATATCTGTGATTTTGCAATAGTGAGAACATACAGTACTTTCTCCTATTCCAAATGGCACCACATCCAGACTTCACTTAAGCATGGAACTTGGCAGCATGGCAGAACAACTTTTAAATGTAAAGCATAAACATAAACATACATATGTCCTGTAGAATACTATATGAAGAATATGAATATGTATTAACCATGATAACAGAGCTGTTGTTGGTTGTACTAAGGTATTTGGAAGTTACTGATGACCTGTTTAATTCACATCCTTCCTTTTGGCCTTATTGAAATTGTTTTTTTTCCCCCTTTGCTTCTTAGCTTCCCAAAGCGACACAATGTCTCTGGTACAGACCATTCTCTTCTCTTCTGTGCTTTAATGCCATTGTTTTTTCCCCACATTGTATATTATATTTAGGACTATATTATCATCTCTTAAGGTTTTTTACAAATTCCAAAAGCCAGTTGTCAACTTCTGTCCAATGGAGTTGTACATTAATTCGCTTTATTAACGAAAGTGTCTCTATCTGCATCTGTATATACTGTACCATCACCATACCCATAGTTCCATCTACTTAAACAAGCCATTGCTAATGTGTGTAATGATAATAATAAAGCTGTGTTACTGACATATACAGTACAGACTGGCAGAGGATTTGTCCCAACATGTCTTCAGGCAACATCTGCTGCTGTCTCTAGTAACTCCACCCACTGTTTGCATATTAATAAAGCAAAAGCTAAAAAAGTTTACTATGCAGTGCATTGTTTCCAAAAGAACATCATAACATCAATGTATGTTTAGCCCTCCTAATCTGTTTCTCAATAGTCAGACAGCTCTAGATCATGAATCAGGCAATACGTGAAGGACAAAAACATGTGGAATGTAGCTAGATAAATTAAATATGAGATCATGGCAAAACTTCTTTTTTATGTATTGAATTGATGTCTTATTGCAAAGCAACATCTTTGTTTTTTCCCCCCCATTTTTTTTTTATTTTCCCTAGTCTTTGAAAACTTTTGCTCTTTACTGTATATTTTCCAATAATCTCAGAGGATAGTCTTTTTACTGTTGTTTAAGCTATAAAAAGAAAAAGAATCCTAGCTCAGCACTACATGCTTGGCTTATGTAGCCCACGAGATGACAGATGAATGCCAATCAGAAATAATCTCCATTTTCTTTTTCTTGTCTTTTTTTTCTAGCACATGCTTATGTGAAAACATTTGCCTTTTAAGCATGATTTCTTTTAAGTTCTTTTAATGTTCTGCCTAAAGTGTTGGCCAGATCAGTACTATAATTGCGTATTGTATTTTAAAAACATTATTTGACAATACAAAGGTAAAAGTCACACATATCTTTTGTTGGATTTCAAATATGACAGTTTGCGTACTTTATGTACTATCTAAATTATAGCATCTGTTTGTTGGCTGGACTTATTCGTAAGAGTATTTATTTTTTCAGAAGAAGAATAGCTGTGTTGTTTTATTGCTTATCTGTAAAATGTCAATTTAATACGATGTCCTATTCCATTTCTATAACTATACGTAACTATCTTCAAGAGTTACTAAAAGGGGCCAGGGGTTGCAAAAGCACAAGAAATATGAACACTAGTGGTATTATTACAAATGGATTTTATTGGATGCTTTAATTGCAGTTAATTAGTAAGGTTACAGTGCACATACACATCAATAATTGATTTTTGTTAATTGGGAATGAATGATTTTTGAGACTTTGAAGTACAAAGAATGGAAATTATTTTCTTTAAAAGGTAACTTTTAGCCTTAAAATTATAACTGAGGACAGAATAAGACAAAACATGCAATTTTACATCCCTAACGGAAGGTTGTGTGGATGTCATAATACAAAAATAGATTTTAAAATTTAACTTTAATTTAAATGAAATAGTGCCTCAGTAGTGTTGGATGTTGATGTTTGACGGGAATACAGGCCATGTCTTACAGCTTTTTTAGACAGCTCATGGCCTCAGCAAAGGCATGAATTCAGAGGCCCTTATATGCTTCTGAGGCCCCACACAAAGGAGCAACGTCCCAAGTTGAATACATGAGTTGAAATTTACTTTTAAAGACAATGTGGGTTATGACACGCAACACAGCAAAGTGAGACTGCCATTCCAGATAGGATGACAGTTCTCACACTTCTGATCCCAGCGTGCAGTGTGAGAGCTGTTTCTGCATGTCTGTACACCGTTCTAATTATCTCCATATCATGGGTGCCACCTCTACAATCAGCCTCTTTTCCCAGGCCTTGAGACCATGCTGCCTCCAGAGATGTTTCCCACACTGCCTGCAGTTACCTGCAGCTTATTTGGCACCTGCCTACATACACAAACACACACCCTGAGGGAATTGTGCCAATTTGGAGAATTAAATGAATCAAGAAGGAAAAGCCATCGCCTCGGGGTGTTGAAACTACTTGTCACACCGTGTACTTACTCAAAATAGAGTAAAAGCAATTTACCTTACTCATTACAGCATGGGAAAGGGATTAAGTCATGCTTTCTTCACAGTCACACAAGTAGACTTGATAAATGATATAGGCTATTACATCTGAAAGAGCATAATTTTACCTTAAATAACAGGTGCATTATGGCCAACATAATGTGTTCTGTTAACTACAATTTTGAAATTGCAATATTGTCTGCACTTTGTGACATTTTGAAATAAATTGCATTTGACATTGTGGCAATTGTATATAATATAAGTTTGCCATCTTCTGTGGATTAAAACATGAGTGTATGCAAGTCAGGACATTTCAAATGTTGATATTGCAAATAACACTAGGCTTAGTGAATGTGCAGAACTGCTTTCATGCACTGCTTAATCATACTTATTGAAGTCTTTACTCACTCTACATGCCTTGAAGATTGGGTAATTGAAGGTGGGGCTTTATATGACTCTGTGTTTGCTGATAAACTCCTGAAACTTTTCCTGTGCCAGGCAGCATTCTCCATCACATAAATTATGGTTTATCTGTCCTTTAATATCATTGTAGTCTCAAAAAGTGAATCAAAGATTAAATCCCTTATCTGTACACAGAACCTATTAACAAAAAAAAACTGTATGATATGAGTTGGTGAAGGGAATTTTTAGAATAACACATGGTATATATATATATATATATATATATATATATATATATAATACCATGTCAGAATTAAGTAAGTCAAAATGGTATCTCAAAGATGTGTGGATATAAGACCTATCAGGATCATGGTAGCATTCTGGAGCATTATGTAGCTTTGGTGAGTGCGCACTTTTGTAGCTTTACAAAGAAAGCCTTACAATGAGCTTTACTGTAAATACTGTACACCCATGCTCATCAGGAGACAGTGAAGCATAGCTTTAGGGTCCATGATTTTTTTTCTTATATTATTGAAAATCACAACCCAACATTAGTATATTTACAATTGAGTAAACATTGATTATTCTGCGTAAAGAAGGCATATAAAACATGTATTTATATGAAGTTTCAAGAATAAATTCCTATTTGTCTCCAATCAATAAAAGATATATTGCTGAACACAATTAAACAATGAGGTCTGAATAGCTCTGAATAGTTTGATGATTTTCATAAAAGAATTCTTCTCTCAGAGAGTTGCTTAATCCCTAGTAAAAGTGTTCCTTGGCTGTAAAGATTTCGCAAAGCCCTGATGGAGATAGTTAGTGACTCATTTTATTCACCATTTACATTTGCATGCATTAGCATTTTTTTTTTTGGTCACAATATGATACATATGATAAATATGAAACACACCCTAGGGAGCATAACACCATTACACAATACAATGGTATCCTAATATACAAAGACCTAATACATAATTATTAGACCTTAGACAGAAATATTAGTTTCAGTTATATTGTTAAATCCACCCTGAACTTCATCCAGCTGCAATTTCTACCTGTCCTGTCCCAAGCAGCATAAACACACACAATACAGGCAATATATGGAGTTGCCAGTCTGGCTACACCACATGTTTTTTGGACTGTGGGAAGAAACCAGAGTACCTGGAGGAAACCCAACAAGCATCGGGAGAACAAACAAATTCCATGCAAGCAGACCGCAGGTGAGATTCAAACCCCTATCCAAGGAAATATGAGATGACAGTGATAACCACTCAGCCAACACGAAGCATACTACGACTATTACTACTACCCACTTCTTCACTCATCATCTAGACCGCTTTATCCTGTATACAGGGTCGCTGTGGGACCAGACTGGAGCCTATCCCAGGAGACCTAGGGCAGGAGGCAGGGAACACCTTGGATGGAGTGCCAGGGTGCACACATACACACACACACACACACTCACACGTTACAGGCAATTTGGGAATGCCAATTAGATGAACCTGCATATCTTTGGACTGTGGGAGGAAACCCCTAAACCTGAGTAAACTACTTAGCCAACATCAAGCTACTACTACTACTACTACTACTACTACTACTAATAATATTCAAGGAATAATATTCACTTAAACGATCCCAATATCCACTGAATACTGCAATAACTGCATTTTTAACATTAATATCGAGAGTTTCATTGTATACCGTACACTGTTTGCTATCCGAACACGTGACAATAAAACGGGTCGATTTCCCGCTTCTGCGTTTTAAACGGTTCAACGCGCGTGAAGGGGGCGTGGTTTTCCCACTGCCTCCGTGTGTGTGTGTGTGGAGTAAAGGAGTGTAGATGAATAGCTGTTGTAAAAGCGCTGAGGCGGAGGGAGCTTTGAATCCCACTCAGTGACAGTGCTAAGGCGAGGTCACACGCGCGCGCGCGGAGGAAGAAAAGCGCCATATCTGGATATAATCCTGTATTCTCTCTCTTTCTCCCTACATATCTATCTATCTATCTATCTATCTATCTATCTATCTATCTCTTTCTCTCCGTGTGTATTTTTCCCTTTGAGCGAACCCAATGTTGGATCTATGTTAAAACGCGGAAACGTTCAGCTCCCATAAGAAGGAATGCATCTTTTCCTCGTGAAACTGATTGGTGTGATTTTTTCGCTGATTGCGCAGACGCATGGTAAGGAGACCACTCCAAAATCATTACCTGTTCATGTTATTTGCACATTTTGCGTAAGAAAAATAAACGAACAAACCGATCTGTAACTCATGAAATTTAGATGAACAAAAATGAATAATAAATGCAACAAGAAGAGAAAATATCCAAGTAGAAAACCACTTGTTGCGCGCAGGAGGAAAGTTAATCATCGGTGTGTGTGTGTGTGTGTGTGACTCTAAAACTTGACCATAAAAGTTATAATAAGATGGAATGTACTTAAATTGATAAATCTATAAATTAATAATAACAATAAATATTAAGTTCATATAGACACTGAGCATCAGGTGAGTGTAAATCACATAACGGTTCCTGTGCGCTCCGCTTAACTTTATTCTGCATCAGACTTATAACACTGGTGTATCCCTTTGTTTGTTCATATCTTATTAATAAATAACAACTAAACAAAAACAACTTACTAGTTTATAATTATCATTACAAATAATAACAAAAACAGTAAAAAAAAAAAAGGAACTGGTGAGTGTTTCGGTGTGACTTGGTTCACGCGTAAATGGAGTTTCTTTTCTCATCTGTAAACTATAGCAAACCAAGAGAGCTAACCAGTACACACCACTAATATACGTAAAATGTGTAACTTGGACTCTTAAAAGAGAAATTACTCACTTTTTTGTTTGCAGTTTTATCTCTTGGAAGTGTATCTTTTAAAAATGATCACTTTTTAGAGAAAAGCTTAGAAGGTGATCTAAAGATTTTTTTTTTTAGATAGATAGATAGTAAAACCACTTTAGCACAGTTTGGTAAAGTTTCACAGTAATGGTTTAGCAGGTCTGTGTTAACAACCAAAAATAGCCTCATACTGGAGAGCCTGAAGAAGGACCAGAGCAGTTCAGACTTCCCTGTCACCAAACCTCTCTTTAAGGTGTTAGTAGTCACACTTTTGTCCCATTTTTTTTTTTATGTCTCTGGGCTTCATGCCATGTCATCTTCATTTCTTTCCAACAAGCTGATTTACTTATAAATGAAAATTCATTGTAACTGGGGGGGTAAACAAATATCATCATTACTTTTGTCCCCTTTCTCTTGAGCAAGCCTGGGAATTTGGCACGTATGTGATTTTTTTTTTTTTTTTTTGAACCAGTATGGACAGTGTCTCTTGTTCTATTACTGACTGTCTTGTGCTTGCAGGTCTAAAATGTTCTGAGAAATGCCAAAACGGAGGTACGTGTGTGGCTACTGCAGATGGAAGAGGAGAATGCAAGTGAGTGGAAATCTCACCAAATGTTTAAAAATGAGGACGGAGTATACCAGTTGTGTCACACCAATGCTGAATTTCTTGTTTGATGTCTTCAGTGACAGACTTGGCGAATTATGTTGTTAGTCTGACAGTAAACTAATAATATACATTGTTGGAAAAAAGGAATTTAAATTTTTAAAACCTTAATTTTTCACAGGGTTTGTAAAATCTTTGGACTTCTAATATGCATCTTTCACCTAAAGTTTGATCACAGTGTCCCTTCAAAATTATTTAAAGTTAATGATTAAATGCACTCTTATTTTTATATGGTAATATTTTTAAGGTACATGACAAACATCTTCATTGGTCAAGGATTTATGAGAAAAGTATAAAAAAAAGTTCCAAAGACAAGAAGATAAGGTACAGTTTTGTACCTTTATTTCTGAGAGCGTACCCTGGCAGTTCGAAAAAAAAAAAAGTGTCTGGTGACATGCCTAAGTACCACTTATTTAACCAAGGCCCTACCTGTTTTTGTAATGCTTACACACATTCCCAAAGGGAAATCATGGCCTACACTAGCCAATGAACGAGATGATGGTGATGATGTTGATGAAGGGAGGGGAATTTGGCTTTCTCTTGTCTTGCTGTTTGTGCCTCTTCTCAGAGACGTTCTAAGCCCCAAATCTTGTTTCTCTTTTCTTTTATGAAACGACAGCTGGGGTTTGCCAGAAACTCAGCATCCATTGTTCTGCCATCTAGATTAATTCTGTGTGACTAATCTGTGTCAGGCTTCCCAGAATGCCTATAGCCCCCCCCCCACATGCGGCCCTGTCCCCGCTTGGGTGTTTTGTCCAGTTTTGAATGGCTATTCTTTGATTTATATTAGAGGGACAGATGGCAGTAGAGTGTAATTGGACTGGATGTTTTCATAATTGGCAACAATTGAGTGGACGAGTATGAAAAGCAAACCGCCCTAGAGCACATACCTTCACTCTCCTGATTAGAAAGGGGGGGGGGGGGGGGGGCGTTGTTATGAAATCGCTGCTGGCTATGAGATGATTTCTTACTGGGGTTAATTTTGATTGTTTTTCTGTGCACACTTGAGATACTGTGGGCTTGAGTTTCAAGGAGTTTGGCTGAGTTCAGCAGTGTCTTCTTTCTTGTTATCAGCAAGTTATCAGCGTGACTGGTTTGAAATAGGGACTGCGGCAATGTTTGTGGCCTCCTTTAGAGGGCCTTTCTCTCACGGGGCCAAGCTGGCATGAGGCCACGTCTTAATTCTGTCTGGCAGCCTCCCTGCCGCAGTCGAGCCACAAAGCGACCATTGTGGCCAGATACCCTCAGACTCCTCTAATTAAGCATGGAGATAGGATGAGGGCTGATCCTCCCGCCCTGAGATGCTTGGTAACCATGTCTGCTGCCTTTTGTGTATTATTTGACTGCTGAGAGTGGACAGGCCACTGGGCCTGCAACGTGTCTGTCCAGCCCTCGCAAGTAGCAGGTTCACAGGTCATTTTTGACCACCCCATGCTGCTATCAGATGACTCCATTGTGCATGCCCTGAAAAAGCTTGGGGACACTCTTTATACTCAAAGCGCGTGGTTTAGCTTCGGCGTGTGGCAAGTGAATATTTCTTGAAATTCACCCAAAAATGTTAGTCTTTGTTGTAGGTGTGGCTCACACTCAGGAATTAAAACCAGAAATAAAACCAATGAGGCTGTTATTATTATGCAAATGTGAGGCTTTTGCTTTGACAGGTTAATGACGTGCTTGATTTATACAGTACAACTAGCCACATTTAAATGTTTGGAAAGTTCTTACCATTCCTAAACATGTGATTTTCCTCATTTCTCCCCCCGAGAGCCAGTATGATGTGTGTGACAAATTGTTCTGACACTTGCTTAAAGGGGTCATTATGGCTATTTACACATTCATGAATAGCCAGGAAAACAGTACAGGAATGAGGTTTGCTAATGGCTATTTTGATCATGCAAACCAAGAAAAGCATTTTTGCCGCATTTTCAACACAAAAACAGGTTTCTGAAACTAACTGTGGTCCCACAGCTGCTTCTTTGGTAACAGTTTCTTTTCTTTAGCAAGACCAACTATTTTGTCAGGTTGAGGTGTCTTTGAGCCAGCATTTTTGAGCCACGACAGTGTGGATCTGTGCGGCGCATGCTTTACAAACTGTGCCAGGAATGCCAAGAGTACAAGTCTAGTGCTCAGCAGCTGGTGCTCAGAGAGGCAGTACTATCTCAGAAAGCCTGGGCAAAGCCAAACATCTGCCTTGCTGAGAGCAATGGAAAGCAGTTACAAGAACAGTGGTCAAGGGAGAAATGGCTGATTCATACGAGCTCAGTATCTGACGAGGAGATGAAAGAAATGGGGCTTCGAGTGGATGTAGAGGAGTAGATGAACCTCAACCTGGCAAGCACTGGACACCTCAAAAAGCTAACCAGACGTCTGCTCTACAGAGCTAGTGTATGAGCTTTGCTCAGAGGGATGAAGTGTCGATCCATGTGCAAATACTAGCTGAAGGTTAAATTGTTTAGACCGCTGGTGAATCCACTGCAGAAAAGATATCACTTCTGAATCTCTATTGATAACGGCAATTTAAAGTTATGTAAACACTGATTAAGAATGAATAAATGTTACAATGGTGGGATCTGGTCATATTTTATTCAACTCTTTTAAAAATATATTTTATGACATAGGGCAAAAAATATGAACCAGGCACATATTTTTTTACATTTACATTTATTTCTAAATTCCTCACAACAGATTTCAACATTACTTACTAAACATTTTCAAAAGATAAATTTTATTATAACATTATTATGGGGGCACGGGGGCATAAGAGTTGGCACTGTGGCCTCGCACCTCCGGGGTCAAGGGTCGAGTCGAGCTTCAGGTCTGCGTGCGTGGAGTTGGCATGTTCTCCCCGTGCTTGGTGGGTTACCTCCAAAAAACTGCCAGATAAGGTTAACTGGCGTTCCCAAATTGCCCTCTGTGTGTGTGTGTGTGCCCTGCGATTGTTCATGGTGTACCCCACCTCAAGTCTCCTGGGATAGGTTCCAGGCCCCCTGCAACCCTGTAAAGGATAAGAAGACTATTGGTGGTATATAGCTATAGAGTTCAAAATGCCTGCAAAAACTCACACACTAAAAAATTCAAACATGTGAAAACAGATCTAGAAAATGTGTATTTAAATAGGATATGTACAGATGCAAATCTCTTACAGTCGAGTTTTTTTAGTCCAGACACTACTGTAGATGATGGATGACAAAATGCCACTTAATGACAATTCAAATACAGAGGAATTATCACATGATCAACAGCTCAACTAGCAGGCCTGATAGATCATAACGGCTAAGTTACTCTCTGGCAACATTTATGTTATGTAATACTCTATGATTCTCTTTCAGACATAATAACACAGTAGGTTGTTGCCACATCATTCAGTCATTATAACTACAAACCTAAAAAAATACAGTAAGCTTGGATCTTGCCTTTAAAGTAGCATTCTAAGTCATTTCGTAGTAACCAGTAACTAGAGATTGACAAATTGCAATTTACTTAGCAATTTAATCTGACCTGAAATATTTTTTCGAGCAACTATAAATGACAGAATGCAAAGAAAAATTTAAAAACTTTTTATTGGAAATTCAGTTATATGTATATAGAAAAAAACTAATTATTAAACAAATTACTAACGTTAATTATACATTTTCTCTAAAACAGCGCATGCTTACAGAACTTGGTAATACTTACAGATTACTGGTCAGAGCTTTTTTTTGTACAAATAAAATCCAACTAAACGTTCAAATTCAACATGGAGATTGAAGGCTGTCACATGTTTTCTCCAAAACACAACTTTGTTGAACTGAAACCCAAATGACTCCCATCATGGCCTGATCATTAGTAATAAAATGAGGGGTTAAACAATTTCTTTATTTTTATAGTTCCTACAAAGTATAGTTCCTACTTCATGCAAATGTTTTAATTCAAGCCACACTCACAAGCCATCTCTTTACTATCAGTTATCCAGTTGGGAAGGATGAGGGCTAACCTTTGTTTCCTGTGAGAAACGTAAAAAGCCAGCCAGTCAGTTTCCTTTATTTTAACTGTTGCTCATGTTTCCCCCACTGGACATCTGCCCTCTTCCACATACACAAGCTCACAAATGCCTAAGATTGGCAAATATTACTGTAATTGGCAACGCCAGAGTCTTCCATTTCTGTACAGACATTTTAGCTCTTTTAGCTCCTGGCTATGGATGACTGTGACATACAGTAGCTGGAATTAAAACTCTCAATCTTCCAACAAAAAGGCAAACACTTTCACCACTTGAGAGTCCATGCTTTGCACTGTTGAGAAGATCAGTGTTACAATGGTTGAGCAGGTAGTCAACTTTCTTGAACTTCATGGATTCACATTTCTGTACAAACAGAGCTTTGCAAGCTCTCTGTGTGTCTGTGTGGATTTCGTCTATGCTTGGGATGATTGATCGCCGATTGATTCCAACTATTATGATGGATAAGTTAAATGTCAAGATCAACAAATATAAATTGTGTGGCATCTCGTCATATTAGTTGCTTTGGTATCCTATACAAAACCTTAATAACCTGCTGTCTGACTTTGGGGTAGTGCAAAAATCTTTTTTCTTCGAAGCAAATTAGCTTCTGTTGTCCATGCTTGCTAAACAGATAAAGATGTCGAGGTGAACGGGGTTTCAAGAAAATCGCAATCAATCACGTAATGTGTACTGTACACACTACATATGTTTAGCCATGCTGCCTTCTTTTCCTCTTCGAAGCCACAGGCAATGCCATCATCATCAGTCACAGTTGAGAGGCATGATAGGACAATTGCATATCGTACATGATTTCACATGCCTAGTTTCCTCTCTGTTCTTTGTTGGGTTTTTTTCCCCGCACCTTTTCCCAAGGACTAGGCTCCTGCTCAACCACAGCCCCGCCCAGGTAAATCCGTTTCTGCCACTGAATAAATGAAGATGAGCAAATAATTAATCTCACGCTTTATTCGAAAGGATTGAACAATTGAGAATCATGTAATAGTGTTTGACATTACCTAAGCAGTTACACAGAAGTCCGTTTATGACCCGTGTGAACAAACAGTCATGAGTCTCTGACACCGAGCTTGATTTATTTTGACCTGCACACACTTTTAAGGGAAAGCGTGTAAAGCAGATGCAAAAATGCATGTCTGTATGTCTTTAAATTGCAGATATCTTTGTTTAATGTAGTTAAACAAAGGTGACTTTACAAGTATTGGCATGTGTGAGTAAGCAATCAAAGCAGACACTATTTTGGTCCATGGCCATCTATGATAAGTACTGTATGAAAGCGACCTCTTGTCTTTGCTCAGATGCTTCAATGTGAGCTTTGTTTACAGAGTCAAGGATGAGTTCCTCTGTGCTCCCTTCTGCATTCAAATACAGGAAATGCACTGCCAGAGCCAGGGACGACTAGAAGGTCGAGCCTTTTAGCATGTCACCAGAGAAAGCTAATGTCCTACACGAGGCACTAGTGTCAGAATCAGTTAACATGTTTTAACTGTTATACGTAAATTTCTGCACCAGTGCCTTGATACAAATATTCACGATTGTATTGTGTTCTGTGGAACATTTGATCGCACATTCTCAACGAGCCAAATGTAGTGGATCAGTTTTTGTATGCACAGCTGGGTAAGCAAAAAAAAAAAAAGAAGTAAAAAATCAGGCCTGTTGTTTTTTTATTTGGTGTTTTTGACCTGAGCCATCTGTCTGAGGAACATTGCATTACAAGTGATCACTATCAAGGTATTCATACTGCTAGGTACCACACAATACATATCTACTGTCTGTGGTTTAAGCCATTCAGCTGTAGCAGCAGCAGCTGCCTCAAGAAATACCACACACTGTTTCCAAATGCTGTGAAGCTGGTGTGAAAACAAAACAAAATGCTGCGTTTTGGACATAAAGTCTTCTTGCTAAATCTCTAGTCTAAGTATATGTCCAAGACGTTTGCGAAGGACGTGTGAAAACAGTAACGAAGTTACCAGACTTGCAAAAGCACCAGGAGCGGCACTTATTAGGTCAGTATAGAGTTTCTAAATCCTGCTTCTTGTTTTGTTACTGGAGTTGTTGGCCTTTCCCATGGGGTCGAACATTAATAGGGATAAACAAGCATGTCTCTAATGAACACCAACAGATGGGGCATCAGGCATCCCGTAGTGATTACAGAGCAAGGCAAGGAAGCCCAAGGCCATCGTTTTCTAAAGATCAGACAAGGAAGGAGTTTAGACACCCAACTGCAGGATGGCTTAAAGAGGGTTAGATGTCAAGCTAAAAGTGTTGTTCTAGTTTTGCTTTAAGGCCTGAGAATCCCAGCCCATTGATAATGGCACCACCATAACCAACAGCACATATCCCACGCCACACTTTACAGTGTTTATCAGCACCGATGAAGAAACTGACCAAACTTTGAGCAGTTTCATTAAGCGTCTCTCACACACATTTCCTCCCTATTCGAAAGGAGGAGTTGAGCCATGAAAGGAAATCCGAGTTAGAGTTTAACTCTGTTTGTGAGACAGAGCCTCCTCCACTGTACGACCTCATGATGGCAGATGGCACATTGGGCCATGGGGGAAGGAAACCCCCCTGTATCTTATCTGGTTAAGAGGTCAGGTGTCAGCAAAACATCTGCTCTAGCCTGACCGCACATTGCAGCACTGGCGAAGACCTGTTGTCACGGGCTACGGGTGGTCACACAGAAAAGGAATCCCATCACAGCCCAGAGGACAAAGATTTCTATTTAGTGCGTAGTACGATTGAATAACATTAGTAGGGTCAATGTCTGGTCAAACAGCACCACATAAATCATAGCTGTTTACAACATGTCTGATTTGATAAGTTTGTTTTGTTATTATGAAAACCTTGTGTACGATTTGTGTCCAACCACAGTTATTTTCCATTACGATGAAAGTCAAATGACCTGTTCGGATACAGTTTGAATGCCTTTGGTCTCTAACCCGAACCATATTCTCTTGTAGTCTGCTTCAGTGGGTCTCAAAGACAGATCTTGTGCTGACAACTTATTTGTCAAGCTGTTGCCAAGTTAAAGACCAAACTGCCAACATTTTCTAGTTGACTCACGTGTACTTCCATTTATGTGCGGTATATTAACGGATTCCGTGAGGGGCTGACTGTGTGCTTTATGTATTTTGACTTTTGTAATTCCCATGAGGCGTGGAAATGTTTGCCAGGCTGGGCAAGCCCTGGTGGATTTTTCAAAGCTGATGTGATTTTTCACTGGGCTCTGTGAAGTGCGGCTGCCAGCAATCTCCACTGAGAAGTGCTGTCAGGGATGGGGACGCAGGATGGGGTGAATTTTTAGTGTAAACGGTTACATTCCTCACTCACCAGGCTCCTCCCCTCCGACTGTCTGCAAAAAAGCCTTAAACCAGCCTTTATATAATTTATTTCAGAAATGTGGGTGTTTGTTATGTGGAACAGAGATTCTTGTCTTGTAAAGCTCTCGAAACAGAGCAACATTTTATAACAGGGATTTTGGAAGATTAATGCCATCCAAGATATATACTTGCTGTAAAAACCTACTATCCAAGTTGACTTGGTTGGGCAGGATTTAAGTCGCTGACCAATGTTTCTCCATTTTTTTCATTAAAAAAAAAAAACATAGTCACTATCCAAATAATCAGACTGGTGACGAGAACAGGGAATTTTAGGGAGGCTGCAGATGACATGAAAAGCAAATATGGAAGAACTTTATGGGGCATACACCCTCACCATGACTGGTGACAGCAAATTGGCGGGAAGGAGTGCAAGCCCAGGATCTGCAATTGAGTGAAAGAGAGAGAGTGAGTGTAGGCAGAGGAGGGAAAGAAGAGGTTTGATAGCTGAAGGCTCACTCAGAGGGGATGCAGGCGACCGAACCGTGTTCAGCCTGACTCTTGAATGGCGGCAGGAACAATGGCTCTTCTCATGGAGTCTTTCAGCAGGGACACTATTCAGGGACTTTCAGCCTCAGCCGCCATATTCCAGGAGGGAAGTGGAGAGTGGGGGAGTGTACTAGGACTAGCAGCTGTCGTGCGCGCTCTCATTAACATGCGCACCTGCTCCCGAAGGCAGCTTCAGGAGGCCTTAGCATACACTACCATGCAGGATTCTGACCATAGATCAACACCCGATCTATGATTGAGAATTATCAGTGCCACCCTAGTGGAAATGGGATTTGAATTCCCAGACCTCTGTTCAGTAGGGAAAAAAAAAATTAAACAGTGAGACATATTGGCCACTAATGTTATTAAATACCATTAATATCCAAGTATCCAAGTATTAGTATCCAAGGTATAATTATGTTTTGTTGCCGCCCTATATCGGTGTGGGGAACTGAAAGTGAGGAAGCGACAGGAAGGGTGGCAGAAGCAGATGATGTGTAGTTCTCACTGTGCTCTTAATGGCTCAGCCATACTTGTTTTTTAACCCCTGTGCTTCTGATAAACTTTATAATGACCTTTATAATGCTGGTCGAGAAACAGTAAAAACACTACCTCTCCCTCCAGGCTAGAGGCCTTGTTATAGTCAGAGACCAGACCATTGGGAATTTGTATCACCTGCCCCCAGGCTCTAAAGACAGTGCTTAGCCTTTCACCAGTGGTGTGGTTTCAATGTTAGCGAGAAGTTGTGTCAACATTGGTATAAAAAGAAAACGCACCCTCTTTGTGTCCCCCAGGAAAACGAATGCGAATACGTATGCCCAAGCCAGCCGCTGCTATGAAGTCTGTTTGGACCTCTTTTTTTTTCTTCTTTTTTTTCAAACAGTGTTTGCTGTTCGTTCCCATTATGCCTGCAGCTCTTGATTGATACTGGGATGAGCTCCTACTGTAGAAGAATACACACTATTGAGGAGGTGGAAGGGGGCTTTGAAGTCCTGATAATGTTAGCCCAGGGTTCAAAGACTCTGGTATAGGCTCTGCCTTGTCCTTTGAGTGAATGGGTGGTAGAAAAAAAAAAGCTGAGGCATGCAGAAATTTCCTCCTAAGAGATGATGATTGGTGCTTTTCATGCAGCAGTTTCAAACAGGATTAGTAGGACAAGCCAGCATTTACAATGAGATGAGTGGAATCCCATGATATTAAAAATGCCTTTTTTGTTTCTATGTTGAAGAGATTTTTGTGGTTGTTTCTTTGTCATCTCTACTTGATAAATTATAGATTTAGATTACTACAATGTCTGAGAAATAACTATGATGGTTTCTGGTCCAGAATGCCAAACATTTAATTAGCACTTTGATGGTATGCATGTTAATGTGTGAATGCAAAACAGATATACAAGTGTCTTACGGTTTATGTTTCATGCAGCAATGTTATTTTTATTATTTCAAGGCATTGTAACTGCCATCAATGTACATTATATGATGTAGACATATTATTTAACTGGTTGTCAGACACGTTTTAGTGTGTGTGTTTATGTGTGTGTGTGTGTGTGTGTGTGTGTGTGTGGGAAATGGCAACCTCAGTGCCCATCTATCATTTTGGTTTTAACCTCAGTGGCCATGTAATAATTTTCTTTCCCTTTTTGTGGCTTCCTTCGATTTACCATGTTACTGCAGTTGGATTAACCAGTGGTTATGATCAGTTGCCAAGTACCCCTTTTAAATAATGATAGATAATGGATGACATGAGCATTTTTATGTTTAAATCTTACACAATTTATCAACCAAGCATTTTAGTAGTCTTTACCTGACTTGTCTGTTTTTTTAAGGTGTCCTGATAAATATCTGGGCCTAGCTTGTCAGTTTTCCAATCCTTGCCTGCCAAATCCTTGCTTCAATGGAGGCATTTGCTCGTCAAATATCCGTGACAACAAAGTGGACTATGTCTGCCGTTGTCCGCTGGCCTACATGGACGCACGGTGCCTCACTCCTACGGACAACGTATGCCGAAGCTCCCCGTGTGGAAATGGAGGGACGTGTGAGCTGACCAGTCTCCACACATTCATGTGCAAATGTCCTCCAGGCTGGACTGGTAAAAATATGTTATATTCTTAATGACATAATCTTTTTTCTCCACAATAAAGCCCCAATGTCCATGACCACCGATTGAATACTATTCCATTTTTACAGGAAAAAACTGCCAGCAGGCTGACCCATGTGCCTCGAACCCTTGTGCCAACGGAGGGCAGTGCAGGCTATTTGATTCTCATTATATCTGCACCTGCACACCCTTCTTCACAGGCGAAACTTGCAAACAAGATGTTAATGAGTGTGCTCAGATCCCGTCTCCCTGCAAGAACGGTGGAATATGCGTGAACGAAGTGGGTACCTATCGCTGCAACTGCCCCGCCAAGTACACGGGGAAACACTGTGAAACTCTGTACCAGCCTTGCAACCCGTCACCATGCCATCATGGCGGGACCTGCGTCCAGCTTGGACACACAAACTACGAGTGTTCCTGTCTTCCAGGTACAGTACAGTAGGAAAGCATGATCTCATTTAGCTCTTGGTAATTTCCGCTGACTGTTAGCTTTTTTTGGTAATAGGTGTAATCATGGTCGTCTGCTGTCAGTGTCTGATGCTAGAGATCACATGATAGAGCACTAGACCTCTGTGATCACATTGTAGTGTCAATAATGTGGGACTTCGGCTAGGCTAACTCTCCCAACATGTGCTCTCGTCAGCGTGATGTAAGCCCACTCTGATTGTATGTGAACTGGTCAGCAGGAAGGCATTAGCGCTTATCGTGAGGAAGTGTCTGAAGGTCAATATCCTCATGGTGTTGTCTCTGGATTAAGAGAACATGGAAACATGGGTCTTACACACATAGTCAGAAACTTGTGCAGTTTCCCTCAACATGGCCAAACTATACAGAGTACTAAATTCCAGTGGATAGTGAGTGATTAGAAAGCATGATCAGAAAGCATGTTTTTTCCCATATTATTATTTTATGTGAAAACACATTGTACAAAAAGTGACACTTCAAACTGTGAATGAAATAGCGGTTGAGGTGGTTATTAGCATAATTAGCATAGCTTATAAGCTTATCTCTTCCCCTCAACTCTGTCATCTTATATCTCTGTCATTGGCTGTTGTCCTTATCAGTTGACCTACTACATGGGTGAACATGCCTCAGAAAAATGTTCAGGTGTAAATGTAATTTGAAATGGGCTTAGCATAAAGCTAAAGGAGAAATTAACACACTAATGACCACTAGTGTCCCTGCAATAACCAGAATCCCTACAATAAATAGCAAATTCTGTCCTTAGGATAAAAAATATATATTTTCTTACACATCACTGCTATGAGGATACAACGGACGATAAAAGTGGAATGTTTCATAACTGCTGTTAAGTCAAAGGAAGCTGTGGTTATTGTCGGTTGACTCTGCTGTCGCTGATGTCTCTGACTTGAAACCTGGCATTGCCATTCTTCCAAGAAAAAAAGAAAACGGTCGACCACAAGACCATTAACCACATTTTTAGTATGTAACAGTGGGTTTCACAAATGCTGTATCCCTTTGTAAGGACTAACTGTTATTTGAACTACATTATAAATAATCCATCTTCTGTTCCATTTTTACTTTCCTTTTACTTCTTGAATCAACATACTCTAAAAAAAAAAGCTCAAGCATGTTGAGTAAATATGCAGCATTCGTCTTCACAGGTTTCAGTGGTCAAAACTGTGAGGAGAACATCGATGACTGTCCAGACCATCGTTGTCTTAATGGAGGAACCTGTGTAGATGGAGTGAACACCTATAACTGCCAGTGCAAACCGGAATGGACAGGTATGAATTCTGCACATTTGTTATAAAAAATACTCAGTTTTTTTTTAAAGCGCCACACTCAGCAATTGGCTTTAGATTTCTAACACTGGTCGGATTCATTTTTCCATGTGTCATCGGATTTCTGGGTCTTGTGCTCCCTGGTAGGTCAGTTTTGTACTGAAGATGTCAATGAGTGTGACCTGATGCCCAACTCCTGTCAGAATGGTGGCACTTGCCTAAACACTCAGGGCGGATACAACTGCGTGTGTGTCAATGGCTGGTCAGGGGATGACTGCAGCAAGAATATCGATGATTGCGTTGATGCCGCTTGCCACAAAGGATCAACTTGCCATGATCGTGTAGCGTCCTTTTTCTGTGAATGCCCATCTGGGCGCACAGGTTGGTATTTTTAGACTTGCAGTCTATTTTCACTTTGAGAACATTTGTAGAATATGGTGTAACAAAAAATAAATGTTTTTTTTTTCTTTTCTTTTTTTATATAATTAATTATATACCACTGTTGCTAACTATCTAATTTCCATTGAATTCAGGTTTGCTGTGTCACTTGGATGATGCTTGCATTAGTAACCCCTGTCAGAAAGACTCAAACTGTGACACCAACCCGGTCAACGGCAAGGCGATCTGTACCTGTCCTACAGGCTACTTTGGCTTAGCTTGTGAAGAGGATGTCGACGAGTGCACTTTCGGTAATCACTTTTACCACTTTTTACAGATAAATGCTCTCCATTCATGAACTTCTAAACTGAGATGGCTGGTATGAATGATCCCCAATCCTTCAAAGATAAACATTTTTATTATCAAGCTCTTGATAGATATTTAGGTTCTTCTCATCTAATAGCACAATCAGCTATCACTGCGTCTGTAACAGGACGTGTTGGCTCATAATCTTTTTATTGTTGTTCTACAGGTTCAAACCCATGTGAGCATGATGGGAAGTGTTTGAACACCAAAGGCTCCTTCCAGTGTGAGTGTCTTCAGGGTTATGTGGGAGCCCGCTGTGAACTCGACGTCAACGAGTGCATGTCTACCCCATGCCTAAATGATGCTACCTGCCTAGACCAGATTGGAGGCTTCAAATGCATCTGCATGGCAGGTATAGAAACACTCATTATATGTAACCAGTGACCAGTTTGATACATACAGTATGTAGTAGTTCAGGATACAGTATGTCTACGGATGTCAGTGCGTTATAAGGTCTCACATTGTAATAATGAGTTTGGCGTTAGTTCTCAGTTTTTTTTTTTACATCCAAGAGAGAAAATAATCTGACCATATCACTAAGCCAAGTTGAATTCCTTGGCTAAAACTGAAAAAACATGTCTCTGTGCTAATTGACAGGATACGAGGGAGTCTATTGCGAGATCAATACAGACGAGTGTGCTAGCATGCCCTGTCTCAACAATGGGAAGTGCATCGACAAGATCAACAACTACCAGTGCGAGTGCCCGAAAGGTAAGCACGAGGGGGCCATTCAACCTCTGGACAGCACAGAGAAGAGAAGCCTAATCCTGCCCTCAGGCTGGCTTAGCTAGCTCCAGGCAAATTGCTAAAAAAAAATCCATATCGAAGGATTCTGAAAAGTTATTTATTTCTACTAAGTTTGCGGTCTTGCCCTCTGAAGAATTTTTTATTTTATTTTTTTGCAATGTAGAAATATTTCTGGGATAACAATGTGAGTAAGTTCATGTGAAAGTCTGTTTGTGTGTCATCGAGTAGCACTTTGCGGATATAGTCTAGTTAGATCAAATAATCAGGTACAAGGTTCAGTCATGCGTTGCTGTAAATATCCCTCCACTTTCCCTCCAAAAGATTTATTTCATTCATTCATCCCAAATGAAGTGGAAGTAATTTCGGTTAGAAAGTAACAGACATGCCATAAAAGCAGATCAGAGGATCACTGTACCAAAAAAAAAAGGCTTCTTTTAAGTCTTTCTGTAGGGTGCAATGCATTTGTCATACAGAGGAATTCATGCATAAATACAGGGGTAATCAAGCTACGCTGCTAGCATTCTGTGATGAAGGGATGAGAGGCCTGAGGGGACCCTGAGCGATGTCCCGCGCAAAGTGATTGGACGTTGTGAGGTACGGTAAGCTGGGGAACGGAGTCTGGGCCACTCTAGTGTGTCTTCAGATGCAAATGAGAGCACTGTTCAGAATGCAGGGCAGGGTTGCTTTTGAATGGCATACATAGCGAGACCATGGTAACCACAATAGAGCTTTTTGAAATGTGCCATTTTAGAGGCCTGGAGGAAATCCCTGTTGGATGGTTAGGTAGCGCTAGAACATTACGACAAAGGAATTTCCACTGGGATGAGCACTGGTGCTGTTTACACTACTGCAGATGGCTGATTTTAATTTCAACAATTACATTATTCAAGTAATTTCCAAACCAAAACTTGTACCCGGACTGAACGTTTTGCTATAACTGGCCTGCTGGTTGATCCTGAATGATGAGCCAAGTGAATAGTGAAAGGTTCTAGGAGGCAAAGATCTTTTTGGTGGTGCAGAAGCAGTGAAGGGGCCAAGGCAAGACTAGAGAATACACATTGTGATGGAGAAGTTCTTCAGGACAAAGGAGGCAACCAGTGCAGCTTTGCATTTCATTGAATAGACTGTTCTCTTTTGTTTGGTGCCCTTGGTCAGGAGGCCTTGGAAGTTTTTTTTTTTTTTTTTAAACCCCTTTCTTTCTTTTTTTTTTAACAACCTCCTCTCCTCCTCCCTATGACGATTTATTGAAAAAGGAGTTTGAAAAAGGGGGGATCAGGGACAGAGAGAAAAAAAACATTAAGCAATGTGGGGACATGTTAATGAAGCCTAGCTGGGGATTGGGTAGATGAGTGTGATGGAATGAAGCAAGTGTGGTCCGAAGAAATCATCCTAAAGGCGTCCTGAACCTCTTTATCCCCCCCCCCCCCCTTCTCACTCCTCCTTTTCTTCTCAGGATATTCTGGAAACCAGTGCCAGGTTGACATCGATGAGTGTGCCAGCACGCCCTGCAAAAATGGCGCCAAGTGTATCGATGGACCCAATATGTACACCTGCCAATGCACTGAGGGTATGACAAACTGTTAAGCGCTTTTATGCCTTAATTACAAAATGCTGATGATGTTTGTGTTTTTTGCAGGGCCTTATTTTTTTTATGAAATAATCTACTTATTCATATATTAAGCTCATTAGCCATATATTTATATTAATATTTGTATTACAGGGTCCCAGTGCATCCTTTAAATTTTTATTTGCCTTAAATTATGTATTAAAAATTTAAGGCTGTAAAATGTAAACTTTCCTATTTTGTTATGCCATCACTGTAGACTTGGCCTTAAATTTGTTTAAAAAATATTTAATTTACCTTTTTATGAGCTACATAATTCTAAAACTTTTTTTAATTAATGCGATTAATAAATTAAAGGTTATATGTGTTAAAACATTTTGTTTTGTCTAGAAAAAGAAAAGAAAAAAAAATATTTAAAAAAAAAATATATAGGCGCATATTTTTTTTTTCTATTGTTCAGTGAAGCCTCAACAGTGCAGCAAAACCCAGAACTAAACAGGGAGCTTTGTTAACAAGTTTTTTTTTTTACTCAAAGTACTTATAATTATTCATGATCAAAGTCCAATTCATGTTGTAAATATACCACTAAGATAAAGAAATGTGTTGCAACTCACAGTCTTACATTCAGTTAAAACTATTTCCTCTCTCACGGTTATTACATCAACAAAATAGCAAACTGTCATACGTCTACCGTCTAGACTGACCATGACTATAATATGTTACTGGGTTTTTTTTTTTTTTAATCTTTTTATCTTTGTATCTCATACTGGTTGTTTTCACTTGCACCTATGACCAAAAGTATGTGGACACATGACCACTACACCCTTATATTCTTGTTGGATCTCATTCTAAAATCATTGTGATTAATATGTAGTTGACACCATTTGCTTTTGTCCCCTATGGTCCAGGTTACACAGGACAGCACTGTGAGGCTGATATTGATGAGTGTCTCTCCAATCCATGTCACTATGGCACCTGTAGGGACGGCCTGGCCAGCTTTACCTGCCAGTGCCACCTGGGCTACTCTGGTCGACTCTGTGAAGCTAACATCAACGAGTGTCTGAGCCAGCCATGCCAGAACGGAGGCAACTGTCAGGACCGGGCAAATGCTTACCTGTGTGTTTGTCCTAGAGGAACCTCAGGTGAGAAAGTAGTCCAGAATTCCATTACAGCCTGCTGTGATTTAGATGTGGCTTAGACGTTCTATACATAAATATACCCATGAAAATGCGTCAGTTTTTGTTATAGAGTTTGACACTAATTTAATTTTTAGGTATTAATTGTGAGATCAATCTGGATGACTGTAAGAGCAACCCATGCGACTATGGCGAGTGCATCGACAAGATCAACGGATACGAGTGTGCCTGCGAGCCGGGATACACAGGTCAGTCGGCTCTGGAAACACACGCAGATAAGACAATGGTGCTCTAAAGGTAATGGGGAACGAGTAGTGACAAAAGCATCCCCAGGTGAGTTCGCCACAAACATGGGTGTGGAGGGACAGCTGGCCAGCGAGTACACACTCTGGCTGTGGTGTTCCCTTACACTCCCTCCCAATCCCCCGCCTGGCGCTCCGACACGCAACCTCCCCTGCTCGCCCATTCTGTGGAAAGAGCTGCCGGGCATCGGGGGGGGGGGGGGGCGGGGGGGGGGGGGGTTTAAAGGACAAAAGATTTGTGAAAGATTTGTGTAAGCCGATCTTTTAAAAGGGGAAATTTGGCGGGTGCTTTAAAGAAGAGCGACAAACGAAACCTCCCTTTTCATGCTGTGCCTCGCGTCGGCTGAATGGTGGCGCTGCTTCAAGCGGCAGCAAAAAGCTGCCGGACAAAAAGCAGTCACTGAATGAAGGGATTCTGTTTGCTGGAAAAGAAAAAAAAAAGTGTATTTAGATATGTATTATGTCGGAGTTAGTTATTTTAATGTTAATGGCTTTTATTTTTCCAACACAGGAAAAATGTGTAACATCAATATCGATGAGTGCGCCATCAACCCCTGTCACAATGGAGGAACGTGTATCGATGGAGTAAACAGCTTCACCTGTCAGTGCATTGAAGGCTATCATGACCCTACCTGTCAGTCTCAGCTTAATGAGTGTGTCAGTAACCCATGCATTCATGGACACTGTGAAGACGAAGTCAATGGGTATGATGTCCTTGTTTTAGTTTTTAAGCATAGATTTAAATGTTTTCCTGTGCTAAGAAGGAAGAGTGGCTTAATGGTTAGCACCTGGAACCGGGTACCGGGTTCGATTGCTGCGTCGGGGTCTGTGTGCATAGAGTTTGCTCGTTCTCTCCGTGCTTGGTCGGTTTCCTCCCGGTACCCCGGTTTCCTCCCACAATCCAAAGACATGCACATGCCCTGGGATGGATTGGCACCCTGTCCAGGAAGTACCCCGCCTCGTGCCCTAAGTCTCCTGGGATATTCAACTTTTCAGTACAGAAGCAAAAAAAATTAAAAGTAGTGTAATCAGGCTGAACCTGAGGCACTTACTTGTTTACTTGGATCAATGCAAAACCACAAATTGTTCTTTCTCCGAGGGATTTAGAGCTAAATTTGCAAATATCCGAAGATTACATAAAAGTGCTCTACAAAAACGTTTCATGTTAACAAGTTTAACAAACGTTTTGGTAAACACTGACATTTATATAGATAGATATTACTGTATTCTGTTAAAATGATAATTTTTTTGGACACATAGTTCTTGTCTTGTATAGTTCTTGACAATTACAAGACTGTAATTACAGTATTTTACTCTTTATGTCTATAGATACAACTGTATTTGCGATTCGGGTTGGAGTGGCACCAACTGCGACATCAACAATAACGAGTGTGACTCCAATCCCTGCATGAACGGTGGTACCTGTAAGGACATGACCAGCGGTTATGTGTGCACCTGCCGAGCTGGCTTCAGCGGTTAGTCCCGTTCACTTCGCTTCGCTAACGTTATGTGGTGGCTCTATTCATGGCCACAGTCAAACTGATCTGTGTTCTATGATTTCGTTCCCAGGTCCAAACTGCCAGACGAACATTAACGAGTGTGCGTCAAACCCGTGCTTAAACCAGGGGACCTGCATCGACGACGTGGCCGGCTACAAATGCAACTGTATGCTGCCTTACACTGGTGCGAGCCCGATTGTTTATTGTCATTCCACGACTTGAAGTAGACATTCTTGACCGGGGTTTTATTTTTCTTTGACATTTGTCTTCCGCTTCCAAAATACAGAGATAGAAAAGAAATGTGCTCCCAAGGTCATGTTATGTTCTGTGCTCGCTTCAGCAACAGCGCTTCCTTTTTCCTTTCTCCACAACCTGATTGCCTGTTCGGTCATCCTGGCCTGTTGAGTGTATGCAAGTGTTGCTGATAACAATATGGCAGTGTACTTGCAGAAGAGTCCAGATTCTTTCCTTTCTCTGTATTATTTTACAAAACAGACAGGATGATTCGTTGGACTGGAATCATGTTCATTTCCAAAACCTTTTTTTTTTTTTTTTCCCCCGCGGAAAAATCCACACCGAGTTGGAGCTGTAATAACAAGTGGGTCCTGGTCCAGGCTGGGTGGGAACAGTAGCCTGACACATTTCCTGTTTGCCTTGCTTCCTCTCTCACAGAAAAGCAAATGGAAAGACAATGGACGGAAAGGCCTGTCGGCTTCCTGTAGGGGCCTAGTGTCGTGGAAACAGATAGGAAGACGGGTTGTGAGGCCACCCACCTCTTCTCACCAGTGATGAAATGCTAACGTTTGGGGGGGGAATCTTTAAAGAGCCTTTTCCAAATCCATGTCATTAACTAAATATAGTGCTGTTAAGAATGCAAGAGTGTCTTCCTCTGGGTTAGTTCCGTTCTTTAGAGGGTTTTTTTTGTTGTTGTTGTTTTTGGAGGAAGAGCCAAAAGGAGCAACTCAAACGGCACCAAAAAAGTGCACCAGTGAATTCTCCTAATCAGTCCAGCTTTGTGCATTGCATTAAAATGAACTACAATTTGTGATCAACAGGTGAGAAGTGTGAAACGTTACTAGCCCCTTGCAGTCCCAGACCCTGTAAGAATGGTGGAGTGTGTAAGGAGTCTGAAGATTATGAAAGATTCTCTTGCATCTGCCCTGAAGGCTGGCAAGGTCAGTAAGCACAGAATAACACAGAAAAGTTTACTCACGGTAGAATGCAACGTGCTCGTTATAATCGAATACTCCAGTGCTTTTAAAGTAAGTCCAAGTCCGTTTGTTGCGGCTGATTTCCTTTCCTCATTACTGCAGGCCAGACCTGCGAGATTGATATCAACGAGTGTGTGAAAACTCCATGTCTCAATGGCGCCATCTGCCAGAACTCTATCGGCAGCTACAAGTGCAACTGCAAGTCAGGCTACACTGGCCGCAACTGTGAGACCGACATTGACAACTGCAAGCCCAGTAAGCTCATATCCTACTCATTCTAGGCTTTTTCTTCCTCGCTTTTTTTCGACGATGCATACAACCCCTATCTGTGTTTCCCCCAGACCCGTGCAGTAACGGCGGGATCTGCAAGGACGGCATAGACGCTTTCGTGTGCACTTGCCTCCCGGGGTTCCGCGGCCCCAAATGCGAGGAGGATATCAACGAGTGCGAGAGCAATCCATGTAAAAACGGAGCTAACTGCACAGACTGTGTGAACAGCTACACCTGCACTTGCCTGCCCGGTTTCAGCGGCATTCACTGCGAGACCAACACACAAGACTGCACTGAGAGGTAAAACCCACCCTCCATTTGCTTATCTTTTAAGCTGACTCGGGATCAATTGAGTGGGGTTCTGATGTGTAAATCACAACCTTTAAACACACACTGCCTTCACTGTTTTGCTTACAACGGTCAATTGTCTTGGCCATTTGCGGTTGAGTTAAAGATTTTTTTTTTCTTACGGTGAGTACAAAAAAAAAGCTAAAGCTGATTCTGGGATACCCCTCATTTTGAAAATAGCTTTTTAAGGGAGATAGAGCTGGCAGAAGATTAGGTAAGGCATATGATCAGATTGTGTTGGAAACTGAGTTGCCGTTGTACTTGTAGTGTACTACAGTCATACAAATCTGTACTATACTTCTTACATGACCAAACAAAATGCTTGTAAATTGGAGGTGGTGCATACTCAAATCAGATTTATTATGGACAAACCATTCTAGAGTTTTTTGCTGGGGTCAAAACAGGACAAAAAATTGAAATACGCCTGTCAATCCTGCATTTTTTTTCCCTCTAACACCACAAATTCCTAAACTAATACATCTGTGCAACATCTGTGGGATTAGTTTCCCGATTTCACTCATAGTACCTATAAACGCACCTCTCTTTATATAATCACAATAGAGGGACAATGCAGGTAGGACAACGTTGGGGAGGCCAAGTTAAGGACAAGTGCGGGGGAGGGATGAGGTTGGATTGATAAAGGAATATGTGGTAGACAGTTAGATGGAGACAAATGGTCTGTCTTTGGCGACCCCTAACAGGAGCAGACAAAAGAAAAAAGGGAAGAAGGAATGAAAGTATATTACAATTAGTGTAAACAGTTTCACTTGATTTGCAATAGTGTTAGAGCTGCTGGTTAAGACCATGAACATCTTCTGAGAGTTTAGATGGGTGGTGAGAGTTGTGATGAAAGCCAGATGTTTTCTAGCTCGTCTTAGGTGTAAATAAAACAACACAGTGTTTTGGAATTCTGAACGACTAAGAAGCAATTATTAGGTAGACAAACTGTCATTAAAATTAACATAACGTTATCAGCTAAAATGCGTCTGTGACTGGTTTTGAATGTTGGTTTTTGGCATGTAGTGGCTCTCTCCGCAGTATGGCAGACTGTACTGACCTACTTTCATCGCTGCGACCGACACTTGGTATAATTAACAACTGTAGAACACCTGGGGTGTGGCGTGATCCATACAGTTAAATGTCCCAGGGCTGTGACCGTCCATCATCACCACTTATGGAAAGCCTCTCGTCCAATCAGATTGCTCGGTTGGGACTAACTATTGTATAAAGCACATTATTTAGTATCCTTTAGGAATTGGTCATAATTACAGTGTAAAACACAATAAGGCAGGATTAACAAACAACGGGTTTAATTTATTAAAAATAATTGCAACAGAAAGAAGCTTAGGAAAACCTTGGCCATATAAGGAAAGTCTTCAGCCTGAGACAGACACCACGTACACAGTGTAAAATGTTACAAATCCGGATTATCAAATTTTTCTTTGTTATATTTGATGCAGTTCTTGCTTCAATGGAGGCACATGCGTGGACGGCATCAATACGTTCAGCTGCCTGTGCCCGGCTGGCTTCACGGGTAACTACTGCCAACATGACATCAACGAATGCGATTCAAAACCGTGCATGAATGGCGGCACATGCCAGGACAGCTACGGCACGTACAAGTGCACCTGCCCTCACGGTTACCATGGTTTCAACTGCCAGGTACTATCATCTGTCTGTAGTATATATACTTAACGGCACCAAAAAAGTCAAATATCTGAACAGTTTATAAATGAGAGAATACTTTATTATTAAGCTAGGTCTTTGAGCAAGTGAATAAATAAGAAACATTTAAAATTGTATCTGCTATGGCATTCAGGATCTGGTGAACTGGTGTAAGCCATCTCCTTGTAAGAACAGGGGTACTTGCAGACAGAGTGGCACTACTTACACCTGCCAGTGCCAGACAGGCTGGACCGGTCTCTACTGTGACGTCCCCAGCGTCTCCTGCGAGGTGGCAGCCAAACAGCGAGGTAGGGACTCTGTGTGTGTGTGTGCATTAAGTGTACTACATTCTAAGATCCTGAAACATATTGGCTTAGGTCCTGGCTTTATTTCATTTCTCTCTGTCTTCTCTGTAGGAGTGGACGTCGCCAGATTGTGCCGTAACTCTGGCCAGTGTCTGGATGCTGGAAACACGCACTACTGCCAGTGCCAGGCAGGATACACTGGCAGCTACTGTGAGGAGCAGGTGGACGAGTGCATCCCCAACCCCTGTCAGAATGGAGCTACATGCACTGATTATTTAGGAGGATATTCCTGTGAGGTGAGCTAATACAGTACATGATGAATTGGTACACAGTAAAACACTAAGCCATGCTTAGTTACTCACAGCTTGCTGATTTAGGATTAGTCTATGACTGCTGTATATCATAATTATAACATGTTGTGTGAACAGGAAAGCTGGCATTTTTTGTGTTTTAACATGCATTATGCTTTTCCACGAGTCTTTGAACAGTAAATACCTGAATGCAACACATTGACCGTACCTAAAACAGTTCCATTGTTAGTCCACTGAATAGGAGCTGCTTATCTAGTTAGATGGTGGAACAATGGCAGGTAAACAAGAACGTATTACTTTACATAATTTTTTTTTTTTCTTTTCCTTTTTCTCGTGCAGTGTTTGCCAGGATATCATGGAGTAAACTGCTCCAACGAGCTCAACGAATGCCTTTCTCAGCCCTGCCATAACGGGGGCATCTGCATCGACCTCGTCAATGGCTACAAATGCTCCTGTCCCAGAGGAACCCAAGGTCCGCTACCTCCTCTGTCAATCTGCTCATCCCTCGCTTCACTAATTAGCACACAGTAGTCAGCTTAGAAAGACTTTTCCTCCGTGATTGATTTTTCCTGAGTGTGTAAACACGAATTTAATTGCATTCTACAGATAAAATGTCATCATCATAAACAGGGGCAAAAAAAGAAATAAATAACCAAGCATTAATCCTATTTTCACATGTTTAGCAAGACAGACATGTTAAACATAATCAGCTCAAGCCTGAGGGCAGATCTTAGTCCGTAACATTCTCCGCATTGCTGCACTGTATGTTCCAGGCGTTCACTGTGAAATCAACATCGATGACTGCACGCCGTTTACCGACCCCGTGACCCAGGAGCCCAAGTGCTTTAACAAGGGACGCTGTGTGGACCGCGTCGGCGGCTACCACTGCGAGTGCCCGGCAGGCTACGTGGGAGAGCGCTGTGAAGGGGACATCAACGAGTGCTTGTCTAACCCCTGTGACCCGCGCGGCACCCACAGCTGCATCCAGCTCACCAACAATTACCGCTGCGAGTGCCGCACTGGATACACAGGTGCAGTCATGTGGATTATCTTTATTCTTATTACGTCCATCGTAGAGCCCTGGCATTATTTATTTTCATTTTCAGTGATGCACTGTGTGTGTTAATACCGAGTGGCTGATGTACGTACATGGGTGGATCTATGTTTATTAATAGGTCAGCGCTGTGACACTGTGTTCGATGGCTGTAAGGGGAAACCGTGCCGAAACGGAGGGACCTGTGCTGTCGCCAGTAACACTCCCCATGGCTTCATTTGTAAATGTCCTCCAGTAAGTTACACATTTATCACTTAAGTCTCCATAAAATGGGGAAATTAAAACTTTATTAACCATACATGATTGTTAACCGACATGGAGTTACTTTATCTCCCACTCATTATGGACTCATATATGGTGTTATGCATGTTATTGCTTATTAATGTTAAATTCCTTTATGCATGGAGACTTTTTGAATATAATGAGATTTTATACCTTTCCTTTATGGCTCAAACCCAACTCTCTCTCTTTTTTTTTTTTCAGGGCTTCACTGGCTCCTCCTGCGAGTATGATGCTTACACATGTGGCAGCCTTCATTGTCGTAACGGAGGCACCTGCATCTCAGGCCAGAAATCCCCGGTGTGTCTGTGCCCACCCGGCTTCAGTGGCCCTGAGTGCCAGCACGCATCTGATGGACACTGTGCTTCTAAGCCCTGCTACAACGGCGGCACATGCAAAACCATCCCGGAGGCACCCTACATTCACTGTGTGTGCCCGAAGACGTTCAACGGCCTTTTATGCCATATCCTGGACTATAATTTCTCCGGCGGCTTCGGCCGAGACATCACTCCGCCACCCGAAGTTATGCCCAGCTGCCCGGTAGCTGAATGTGCAGCTAAAAAGGGCAACAAGTTCTGCGACGCTGCTTGCAACAGCTATGAGTGCGAGTGGGACGGTGGTGACTGCTCACTCAACTTCCACGATCCGTGGAAGAACTGCTCGGCTGCACTGCAGTGCTGGCGCTACTTCAACAACGGTCACTGTGACAAGCAGTGCCACAATGCCGGCTGCCTCTATGATGGCTTCGACTGCCAGACGAGCAGTGGCGAGTGCAAGTGAGTTTCAGGCATCTGTTTGTGTGTGTAAATAATGATAGATATATTTTTAGTGTGAAATGAATTGCTCTAAATGAATCCACTATCCAGAGCCTGAGAACTCATGTAAAAACTCGGGCTGTCAATATTAACACGTCCAGGGACATAATCTAGACATTTTAATGCATATTAATGCATATGACCAAGTTGAACCCCAATGGCTTCCCATAATCACAGCGCGGTTAATTGGCTATGTGTGATAACGGCACATTAAACGCGGATAGTAAGATAACTGAGGAAACTTTACCAGGTGTACTGAACAAGCTTCAATGTCTGTTCGAGCTATCCTCAAGTGGGGAATATTTTTACCAGAATACATTAAATTTAAGATTTAATTGGGAGTCGTGGCTCAAGCGAATGAGGCTGCACGTTGTTGATTTTGGGATTTAAGGATCCGGGTTTGAGCCCTGCCATTGGTGGGTTGCATCACCCCATACTACCCAGCGCCTGCATGCAGTGCCGGTCCTATTCGAGAGATTTTGTTAAATGTTAATGTTTGAGATGCGATAAAACGAAATAATCTGTTTCCTCTAACCAGTTTTTAAATCTGAGTATTTTGCAATTGTACTACACTACACTATGCAGTCTAGATTCCATCCATCTAACTAACAGAATGTCTCTCTCTCTCTCTCTCTCTCGCTCTATCTTTCAGCCCTTTGTATGATCAGTACTGTAAAGACCACTATGCGGATGGTCACTGTGATCAGGGCTGTAACAACGCAGAGTGCGACTGGGATGGATTGGACTGCGCAGAGAATGTGCCCGAGAAGCGTGCAGAAGGCCATCTGGTGCTGGTGGTCCAGTTACCACCTGAGCAGCTACGCAACAACTCATCAACTTTCTTGCGCGAGCTGAGCCGCGTGCTTCACACCAACGTGGTGTTCAGGATGGACGTGCACGGAGAGCTCATGATTTACCCTTACTACGGCAGCGCGCATGAACTCAAGAAACACATGAAGCGCTCGCTGGACTCATGGTCCAACGTCTTCGGCTCGGGTCACCATGACCAGGACCACGCGCAGGTCAAAAGGTAAGCGAGTGAGCGTCTTTGCAGGTTGGTCTTGGAAGCGTGAATGAAGGCTATAGCGCATTGTGTTTTCTCGCCAGCTCGATTGTGTATCTGGAGATCGATAACCGACAATGCTATCAGCAGTCCACTGAGTGCTTCCAGAGTGCTACTGATGTCGCTGCCTTCTTGGGAGCCCTTGCATCCAGTGGCAACCTGAATCTACCCTACATCAAGGCCGTCAGTAGTGAGTATCAAACACCAGCGCACAGTAACTGTAAAAACGTGACAGTGTCAGGTGTGAAAGATGATTTCCATAACAATCTCTGTTCTGTTTCTAGTTTTCTAATTAAACTATGACAGTCATGCACAGTTCCAGACATACAGTAGCAGTACACACACACACACCCCAATACAGTTTGCATGAGAGCTTCGTGTGCCTGATATCCATAAATTCCCGTTAATGGACACTTACTCGCTCTAATGATCTCAGACTATGCCAGCAGCGCTCACTCGAGGGTCAACCTTTAACAATCCCCCCCCCCCCCCTCTCATGCACAGAGCACGGCAGGGATTAGGTGGATGACTTTGAAGTTTTCGTTTTTTGTACTCAAACACCAGAGCAAATGGAATCGCGCGTCTGATGAACTAAACAATCAATGCCGCAGTCAGAGGGCAAATCTACCTGCTCCAGGCGCTAAAATGGTTAACCGCGGCAAATCAAGCTCCCTCCCTATCACAGTTTCTCAAATTTTGCTCGCTGGCTCTCTCTCTCACACACGCATGCACGCGCACACCTCAATGTGGCCTAAGCATGGAAAGAAGCAGGCTGCTGCAACCTTCACCTCTCCGAATGTAACACCGAGACTTAGCGCATCTCCAAGGGTTTAGGTTAGGAGAGTTTATCATTTCAAAATCTTTAGCAGAGACAGGGAGAGGGGCAGGAAGAAAAAAAAAAGAAGCTGAGGAAAATTGATCGGGAGTGTGCTAGAAGTTGGGAGTCTTTGTTATCTTGAAAATCCTAATAAATCCTTCGTCTTTACAGCTTAAAGCGTGCGCAGTAATTTGAAGTTCATTAATCCCTCCCTTTTTTCCCCTTAAAGAAGAAGTGGTAAAGTTGTCTCCTGGTACCCTGAGCTGAGGAGATGTGAGAGGAGGTGTTCTTTCTCTCTCTCTCTCTTTTTTTTTTAACTTCGTCGTCTTCCTATTTGCCAGCACCTCTTTTTTTCATGAAAAAATGGTTAGAGATTCCGATTATTCCTGAATGGCATACGCACACTTACCAAGTGTATGCCACAAACCTGGCTCATCTGGATTGTGTCGCTAGCTGACCATCTATTGAGCGTGCAGGGATTGTTTTTTTTTTTTTTTTGCATAACATGTGTGTGACCTCTTCGCACACTATCCCTCACTCGTCCATTGGGTCTGACATGTCTTTCCTTCTTTTAGCTGAGAATGAAGAAAAGTCATCCTCAGAGCTCTACCCGGTGTACGTAGTGCTGGCCGGACTGGCACTGCTGGCCTTCGTGGTGGTGGGCATGGTGGCTTCCCGTAAGCGGAGACGAGAGCACGGCCAGCTCTGGTTCCCTGAGGGCTTCAAAACGAGCGAGCCTAGCAAGAAAAAGCGGCGAGAGCCCGTCGGCGAGGACTCCGTCGGCTTGAAGTGAGTAGAGTTTTTTTTTTTTTTTTCCTTTGGCAGTTTTCTTGGCTGTAGGTGTGACCAGAGAAATACAGGGCAGAAAACCTGTTGTACTCAAGGTGCGTTATATTAAAGAGGAGGAGTTTTTATTTGCGGTAATTTTACAAGGTGGGTTGTCAAAATAACAGGATGTTTTTAGTGGTGCGGAGGCTAAACACACTACTGATGCTGTGGATTTGAGTATGGCGTGCACTGCAACACTTTTTACTCATTTTAGGCCACTGAAGAACTCCGATATTTCACTAATGGATGACAATCAGATTGAATGGGGAGAGGAAGAGCCAGCAGATACCAAGCGCTTTAGGGTAAGCCGAACTCTCTTATATGGAAATTAATGTTTTATTATAGGATTTGAGTTATGGAAGCCGTGACAATTTTAGTAATTTAATTGTCATAATCTCCTGGAATTTTAACTTTAAAATATTTTTTTTATTTTCTGCAATTCTGTACCTTTTACACAGATTTATAGGAATCAGTACCTCAATGTAATATGTACTATTCAATATTTAATATTTCATTAAAAGATTCTATGCCTTGGTATTCTTACACTAGTATTAGGATATGTTTTGATCTTCTGTGCATCTCCGTATGTGGCTCAGGATAAGAGCATCTGCTAAATGCTGTGCATGTAAACGCAGTCATTAAGGCTTATGAAAATAACCAGGCTTAGAACTCCATATAGCTCCAGGCTTAGAACATGTTGCTTCATTAACCAGTTCATATAAGGTCATTTTCACAGCTATTTGTGTATCCGTGTGTGTGTGTGTGTGTGTGTGCATGGGTTAGTTTGAAGAGCCGGCGATGTTAAATCTAGATGACCAGCAGGACCATCGGCAGTGGACTCAGCAGCACTTGGACGCAGCCGACATTCGGATCCCCTCCATCGCCCCCACACCCCCTCAAGGCGAGAGCGAGAACGACTGCATGGACGTCAACGTCCGAGGACCAGGTAAAGCCATTATACTCAAAATCATTTTTTTCTATTTTTATCTAATCGTCTATTTTTTTAATTGTATATTGTACCGATATAAAAGCAGATCTGGATTTCCAAATTGTCAGATTAACTATTCAATTGATTATCACTATTTTTAAATAAAAGTCACTTTTTTTTGGCGGGGGGGACCTCTAATCATGAGCCATATAACAGATAGCCAACAATGTGAATACAACTTAATTACGTACTAGTCTGCTGTTTATATTGTGCGCACACAGTATTTGAAGCCTGAAAAAAGTATTTACCCCCTTCTTGATTAAATTTTTTTATCACAGTGAATATTTCCTGGTGTTAATTTAAAAGAAATCATATAATAATATACAGTATTAGATTATACAAGTGATACAAGAAAAAGGAAGACTGACATTTTTATTATTTTAATTAATTAAATGTTTGTGCTATCCATGTAGTGCAATTATTGCCCAGTTAAACTTAATAAATTGTTGCAAGAATGTCTATGCATTATTATTACTATTATTATTATTATATTCAAAATGGGTGGCTAAAAATTAGGCCTGTCTAATTGGATAACTAGTAAATGCTGATGACTTTTTTCCTGTGTCATATGGGTGTAGGGTAGTTTTGTTTCTGAGGTAAATGACCAGTTTAAACATCTTTTTTTTATCTACTGTTGCACTGTGTCTGAAAATTGAGTGACATTGTCTCATCTGTCTGTAAAGTATGAAGGTGAGTGAGCTCAGCACGGTTTAGAAGTAGTGTAACCCACCCTCTGCAGTAACGTGCAGACGCTCCATCACAGAGAATCATCACGATGCTGATAGAAAGTGCTGATGAGGTGCAGGTTTTATTTCACAAGCAGCAACCTGACTCCTGAGTAACAAGCTTATCAGTGCCAACTCTAATGATGAAAGAAATGAAAGACACTGGGGCATTTTGTTGTAGGGAAATAATTAAAGAGCAGTTGGGATGAATTGATCACTACCCTGAAACTTTTTTTATTTCGCATATTGCTCTTATATTTGTGTTTTATTCCTTTTATACCAAAACAATTTGTCAAACGACAATGACAAAATTTGTCAATACTTATTAGATATTGTCATATTATACTCTGTATGTCTTTTAGGGTGACATGTAATGTCTCATCAGTGTCACTTTTTTTTTTTTTTTACATTAATAAAGTTTTGAAAAATAGTTAAAAAAAAAAATTGTACAGAGAAAATTCTAGATCTGGCTGTGGATTGAATTTTAAAAATGTTTATTATTATTATTATTATTATTATTGTCAACAATATATATTATTATTGTTAATATTGTTAATAATATATATAAAAATTTATTTATTTATTTATTTTTTTAAGCTAACACTGTAGACTCCTACCATAAATGTTAAACAAACAATTCCTTAAATAAAACAGAATTTTAATAATTATTTTTTCTTTGTGAAAAAGCACATTCATAAAAGAACGTTCATATAAACGAGATAAATCTCTATTAGGCAGTAGTATGAGGTAATTTAGCTACGTGAGCAAATGATCAAAAAGATAAACGTATAATTGCTCTTTTGTGAGCAATATTGAATTAAAAACGACACACAGCTATACACAGACTGGCATACGAGTGTTTATCATCTACCAAGTTTCTAAATGTGGATAAATTGATATTTAGAGATTGACCAACATTTAGGAGGATAATAAATTACCCCAACACCAACTAAGCAGAATCAATTACCTGTCAGTTCTCAAGATGGTTAAATCTCAGGTCTCTCCAGAAATCATCCTCTTGTATGCTCCTATTTTCTTGAGCTGTATTGTATTGTAAGCCAATACTCGTTGACATTCTCGTTTTCTCCTCTCCTTCCTGACTCATTTTGCCCGTTGTGTTAAAATTTTAGTCGCTGATCACCGGCCTGTTTTTTTCCCCCCCTTCTCAGAGTAGCTATTATAGTGATGGCTATCAGGATACAAAAAGACTGAAGCATTCTTAAAAAAATCGATCAGAGCAGCTTTAATATACAGGGCCCAATGCGAAAAGAGATCAACTTCAAAGACTCCTGAAAGCTCTGAACCCTGGGGAGTGCGCCCAAGAGAACTCTTCACTCCCGCCATGATACCTGCTATTTCTTTACACGTGCCAATTAAACAGAAACCATATCAGACTCGCGATTTTGTTTTAATATCTTTGAAAACCCTCTGAAGAATGATGGAAAAAAATATAGGCAGTGTGCTTTTTGCAAGATTTAAAAAAAAAAAAAACTTTCCGCCCTTTTACTTTTTGAATCGATGTGCTAGAATTGACAAAATCAGGATAGATCTGGGAATAGCTGTTCTTTTGAAGAAAAGAAGGCCCTGTTCAAGAAAGCATGTCAAGCCTCTTCTTAGAGATGATAATGCTCACTTATACCAGCCATGAAGTTTTCAAAAGCCTAGCCCACTCCCTTAAGCTCAGGAGGAAAAAAAAAAAATCTAGCGCTTGATTAGAATCCTTTATCGAAGAGATCTGGGGGATGATTGGCAGAGGCAAACACGTCAAATCCGCTTTCGATTTGTTTGTTACTTTGGCGTAATCTTTTTTGTCACTTTGAAGATTGATGGGAGTAGACCCTGCCCTCAGACTGCCTCTTGAAGTTCTTATATCTTACTCTCAACTGAGAACATGGCTGAGGGTTTTGGTAGCGTTTCTCTTCGGCTTGGATCGAGTTGAGGTTTTGTGGTGCTATCTTTTACCGAACTTAAGCTGGTCAACTGTCATTGCCTTTGTGTTCTATTGCTGAATTAAACCTAGAACGTCATCAGTGACGTTTCATAAATAACATTCCCATGTTAATTCATTGGACGTCATTGGACGATTATTAATTATAGTTGATGATGGGTTGATTTCCTGTGCATTTAAAGCGATTGATTATGAAAAATCGCAATCTGTAAAAATTTCTAAGGTCAACTTGATTTAACACCTTAAATCAATACCTTAAACATTTTAATTTTTTATTTTGTGTACAGTGGAAACGTATAATGCAATAATGTTTAAATAATGTTATATAAAATGTTCCAAAAGCATCCAGGAAACTTGACATACAGTACATACTAAAACTAACTCCTAATTACGAAATGCTTGGATGAAAAAGTTTGAACTTATTATCCGGTCTTGTTCTCTTTCCCTCATGTAAAGATGGATTCACTCCTCTAATGATCGCCTCCTGTAGTGGAGGAGGCCTGGAAACCGGCAACAGTGAGGAAGAGGAGGACGCTTCTGCCAATGTCATAAATGACTTCATCTACCAGGGCGCTAACTTGCACAATCAGACAGACCGCACAGGTGAGACTGCCCTGCACCTGGCCGCTCGCTATGCCCGCTCCGATGCTGCTAAGAGGCTGCTGGAGGCCAGCGCAGACGCCAACATCCAAGACAACATGGGCCGAACACCGCTGCATGCTGCTGTGGCTTCAGACGCGCAAGGGGTCTTCCAGGTGCGGCATCATTTCCGTGTAGATTTGCTTATCATGGCTTTTCATTTCAAACATAAACTGGTAGAGGCAATCAAGTGCAATCATCTGTCCTTTTTGACCTTCAACTTGGATTGCATCTTAATCCTATTCCTTCCAATAAATCCTTCTTTCAGATTCTGATACGGAACCGTGCAACGGATCTCGATGCCCGCATGCATGACGGCACTACTCCTCTGATCCTGGCAGCCAGACTGGCCGTCGAAGGCATGGTGGAGGAACTAATCAACTGCCATGCTGACGTGAATGCCATCGATGACTTTGGTAATGCCTGATGACACGC
This sequence comes from Clarias fuscus, assembly GCA_030347435.1. Classification (NCBI taxonomy): domain Eukaryota; kingdom Metazoa; phylum Chordata; class Actinopteri; order Siluriformes; family Clariidae; genus Clarias; species Clarias fuscus. The sequence continues at coordinate 16,254,427 of CM059208.1, read as the reverse complement.
GTACCACCATCACTATGTAAAAGAATCTGCTCTGACCAGGCCAAATGCCTTTTTTTTTTTTCTTCACTTTTTCATAGTTGTGTTTGCTTAGTGAGAACACTGAAATATTAGTGGAAGGGATTAAGATTTGTTTGTGTCTTTGTGCACCAGGAAAATCTGCACTGCACTGGGCTGCTGCTGTGAACAATGTGGACGCAGCTGTGGTATTGCTTAAGAACGGAGCCAATAAAGACATGCAGAACAACAAGGTTTGTAATAAATAAAATATAGTGGAGTTAATCGTAAGTGATGACTATTTTTTAACTGCGTTGCAGTTGCCAATGCACAATGAACATTTAACGTCTGAGGGGCGTTCAAGTCAAACTGGGACTTATAACAGAACACAGTAAAAACTATACAGTATCTAGTTCTCTATATGGTGGCAAAGCGGTCTAGTGGATAGCACTGTTGCCTTGCACCTACAGGTCCGGGGTTTGATTCCTGCATCCGTGTGCATGTTCACCCCGTGCTTGGTGGGTTTCCTCTGGGTTCTTTGGTTTTCTCCCACTCCAAAGACAAAGATTGAGTGAGTGAATGAGAGTGTGAGTGTGCGTGTGAATGTTGACTTGATCTTCTATCACGGTCGTACAAAATGGGAATAAATACAATGGTCACCATTGGTCTCCACGACCCCTGCTTGGACTGCAGAGGATCCTAGATGGATGAATGGGAGTTCTCTATATAATCCTCCGCTACACTAATGCACTTATCTCAGCATTTTACGAATGCTTGGAAAACACGAAGGTAGCAAGTTTTCTTAGTACACCAGAGCCATGACTGGACTACAGTACCTGTTTCATGTCTGAAACACTAGCCTCCCAGGAACTCCATTAATGGACAAAAGAGTTCCTGTAATGTGCAAGAGGTGTTTGCGAACGATTGTGTGTTCAGTTCCCACTCAACGTGACGACAAGTTATCCATCGATTTTCAAGGTGTTCTCGTGTTCCACTCGCGACAGTTCATGGGAACGACTGTAGTGGGTTCCAAGCCACCTTGGGATCCCAGACGGGATCGTCATTTATAGTCTCCATTAAAATGTTTGCATTTTTGCAGGATTGACTTGAACGCCCCTTATATAAATTTCTACTACAAAGGTGATAGAATGTTCTACGTTTAATAACTTATTTATTATAATTATTTACTAAGTGTAGCTTAAACACATTACAACCGCACATAAGTGTGAGTAGGAAGTAAATGATGACCTAGTTTTAACATGAATTCCTCTCACACTACAGGAAGAAACCCCTCTGTTTCTGGCAGCCAGGGAAGGCAGCTACGAGACAGCTAAAGTGCTGCTGGACCACTTCGCCAACCGCGAGATCACAGACCATATGGACCGTCTGCCACGTGACATTGCTCAGGAACGCATGCACCATGACATTGTGCACCTCATGGATGAGTACAACCTTGTGCGCAGCCCACCTATGCCCAGCGCTCCCATGAGTTCCACCCTCTCGCCCCCTCTGTGCTCACCCAACACCTACCTGAGTGGCATGAAGCCCTCCATCCAGAACAAGAAAGCCAGAAAGCCTGGTGCCAAGGGTATTGCTTGCAAGGATGCGAAAGACCTGAAGACCAAGAAAAAGAAGCCACAGGATGGTAAAGGGAGCTTGTTAGAAAGCTCAGCTGTGCTCTCGCCTGTCGATTCGCTCGAGTCGCCTCACGGCTACATTTCAGATGTTGCCTCGCCACCTCTGATGCCCTCGCCCTTCCAGCAGTCACCCTCCGTGTCATTAAACCACCTGCAGGCTGTTTCCGAAGGTCATGTTGGAGTAAACCACCTGAGCATGGCTGGTAAGCAGGAGCTGGCACGCTTGCAGTTTGATCCCTTGCCTCCGCGTCTCACACATTTGCCTGTCGGTGGATCGAATGGATCGGCGGCCATAAATGGTCAGTGTGATTGGCTGAACAGGATGCACGCCGGCCAGTTCGGAGCCATGAGGAACATCCCGAGCCAGGGTGGCATGTGCCAACCCTCCCAGCACGCCTTGATGACTTCGCTTCACAATGGCGTCCCTGCCAGCACGCTGCCACAAATGATAAATTACCAGGCTTTGACTAATGCCCACCTCGCTGCACAACCACACATCCTACAGCCACAGCAAATGCAAGCTAGCCTACAGCAGCAGCAGCAGCAACCCAGCATTCAGCTGCAGCACCAGAACTCAAACCCAAATCAGAACCTGAGCAGCAGCCAAAACTTCATCAGCAACGAGCAGCAGCAAAGCACAGGGAGCAGCGTCCCCATCCACACAATCCTCCCTCAGGAGACGCAGCTCCTTAATGCTCAGACACTGGCCCCGGGCATGGCCAGCACACAGTTCCTCACACCCCCATCACAGCACAGCTACTCAGGTGGCATGGACACCAACACACCCAGCCACCAGCTTCAGGTGCCCGATCATCATCCTTTTCTTACTCCATCGCCAGGCTCGCCTGACCAGTGGTCCAGCTCTTCGCCCCACTCCAACATGTCCGACTGGTCTGAGGGCATCTCCAGCCCGCCCACAAGCATGCACTCCCAAATCTCTCACATTCCTGAGCAATTTAAGTGAATCAGTTACATTTGAGTGATGAAAGACTCAATTCTTTTTGTCGTCGTTGTTGTTAGAGTACTCTTTGTAAGACATAAAAAGCAGTAATACAATTTAAATGAAACATCTTTTCTATGCCTTTTGTACTAACCACATTTTTTTGTTTCCTTTTTTTATTTTATTTATTAATGTATTGTTATTTATACTTTTTCTCATCTGCCTGAGAAGTTGAAGTACATAAATTAGGTCACTGCCAAATGAGGAATCTGAGTAAAAGAAATTTAAAAAAGAAGAAGATTTTTTTTGTTTTGCTTTTGTAATATTTTGTGTATTCGCTAAAAATACACTGGGTATTTATTTTTGCCTTTACGTTTTTGTTATCAAATTGCCTTTTACGTCTTTTGTTTTCTACATTGTTGTATACAATTGTGAATCACGTGTGTAAGGGCATTTCATGAAGCTCGTTTTTTTTTCACTCTCAGTCTCTCAAAGCAAGTTCTCAGTATTACAGCAGATTATGACTATCTTTCTTCTTTCTTTTACCAATCACAGCAGCTGCTTCTCTGTCATCACCAGAACAAGAAGACGAACAGATTATTTTAGGGTTTTTTCATGCCTGTAAAGTATATTTTTGCCTTTACCGCCAGTAGGGATTGACCACTCGACAAATTGTTAGCGGTCCTGATCAGTTTCAGAAAGTTGTTCATGGTCATGTCGGTCATCATTTCTTCTCAAATAAGTGTACTGTGTATGTTCAAGTAGTAGTTCCCGATGCTTATTATTTCAGCATATTTGTACAGTTGATTTTCAGAGAGCTCTTTTATTTTCCTTAGAGTAAATTACCTGCGAAATGCAGAGTTGTAAAAACTTCCACTATAAGTGTGGGTGTGAAAGTGAGGATGTGGACTCCTTTATTAGGTGTTGATGTGATTTAATACAGTTTGCGGTTTAAAGTACTCTGTATTTTTCCCCCTCCCTTTCGACTGGTCAAATGGCCAAAAATGTACGGGGTTGTGTGAACAGGAGTTCGAGCCTGTCTTTACTTCCTCTGTGGTATGTAATGTTGGAGCCTATGGCTACTATAGATAGATCTAGTGGACATGGTTCATGTGAACAGGATTTTGTTTCAGAAATCTTAAGTCTTAGACGTGTCACTGAAAATTGAAAACTTTGGAACAATAGCTCTTTGTTTTCTCTTGTAGAAAGAGACCATATATTTTGGTCAGTATCACTGAGGTAGAGGCGATATACTGTAAGAGATGTATACAAATGATTAGAGTCTATTTTATATTCCACATATTGGAAATGAACAATTAGAAACCTACAAACGTTCCATCTACTGCCCAAAATTCATGAAATTCGGTTTTGTTGGAAAAGGGGTAAGTTGATCTGTTAGCATGATTTTATATACACAGAGCCATCGAATACGATCACAGCATTGAATATGCAATGCCTTGCAACAGCATTGAATATGTAATATTTGTACAAAAAAAAAAAAAAAATCTAACTCATAGTTTACATAAAGTATATTTTCTGTTCATTTTCATTTCTGTCAATCTGTAAATGTTCTTTTTGAAATAATAAAAGATACACACCTGTATCAGATCTCAGCATGTCTGGTGTCATTCGTTGAAAGGTGTATTACTCTGCACCGTGTTGTTATAATGACACTTCTTTCTTTCCCATGACATCATATTCACTGAAGTCTCACAGATAACGCTTGCTGGCATGAAGCTTTTTATCCCATTCATACTCCTGCTCTAACTCAAGGAGATTTTTTCACTCTGATATAAGGACTCTTTCCCTAAACATTCCCATACAAACAGTATAGACAGATCAGCCATAACTTTAAATCCATTAATCTTAAACCCACCTAGATTTTATTTCCCCTAGTCCTGCCAGGGCATCTCTGGTCCTCTGGGAGAGGCTCCAAGTTATCTCTGGGTTGTATGGTGGTGATCTTCTAATACTTTGGGTGCTGTTTGTGGCAGTATGAACTGCATTGGCTTTTCTGTGGGGTTGGACTGAACGGGCTGACCCCTTGTCCCAGTGGGCATAAATGGGCCTTGGATGCCAATGATCCTGTCACCAGTTTAAGGCTGTATAATTGTTCATCAATGTTATTCAGTTCTTTTGCTGATGATTTTAGTATTATGCTGATGAGCTTATGCAGTATCATGGAGCCTAAAGGACTACCATTACTGTGTCAATTCTTTTGGTAAAACACTGTAATACTATTTGTTGCATCATTCGATACATATATGTGATATCAAATGCATTTTTTGAAATACTGATATACAGACACAAAAAATAATTTTAAAATAGTTTAAAAATCCAATGTCCAAAGGTAGCGTTTATTCAGCATATTTTTTATCTCCAGTGGCTGAGTGGCTGGCAATAATTAATAATAAATGTGCAACAACAAAAAAAAGTGGCTGTTCCTTTTGTCCTTTCATTTTGCAAACTCAGTGACTTTTCCAATGAAGGTTACCATTTCCCAACCTCAAGTTAGGAAATGATAACGCCAATGATTCCTGAAGGAATGATAACTCATGATTTTTATTTGTGTTCATAATTGAATTAAAGCAAAAGCAACGTTAAGCTTTATTAAAAAAAAATCACAAAGCAAAGGTAACCAGACTGTACCATCTTTGAAGACTGAACCAATCAGATATGTGACATTATTGATACTCACTCTCATGGTTCATATTTTGTTTATAGACAAACTACAAAACACCAGGAGAGAAAAGTCTCTAAAGCATTCATTTCTATTCACCTTCATTATCCGCTTAACCCTGATTGGGGTTGTTCTGAAAGCACGGCCTGTCCTGCGACCAGAGTCTACCTATTGATTTGTTGGGAGCAAACGTACAGTCTATCCGCATGATGTGAATGACATGCTTGGTCGGCATTGGACCTTCGTACTGTATAGGTTTTGAGTCTATGCTCACTTATCACTAATTTTATTGCAGATTTTTTTAAAAATCAAGCACCATGATGAAACAGATCATCATCCCACCCTAGGAAAGCAAGAGCAAAACCTACCTCTGGTGCAGAGGAGAAGTTCATTTAAAATTACTTGTATATGTGCTTGTATATCAAAGCACTCGTATATTCATTCTAAAATAAAACAAATTAACCTCCACAATACCTTTGAAAAAATCCTAGCTGTAGTGATTGAGACCAGAACGAGGAGAGGAGCAGGGAGGGGGAGGACTTTCACACACACAAGCGTGCACACACACATGCACACACACACGCACGCACACACCAACTTGCCGACAAAGCCAGAGAGAAGAGAGGAGGAGGAAGGGGGCTACTGTGTTGGATGACTTTCACACACATGCCAGTTTACCAAATAGAGAATATTACTCAAATAAATGCGCATACACACACATGCAAACACAAAATAAAAAATGCTTTAAGCGACGGACGTTGACAATACGAGCATGGAACACGATTACCCATAATCCCAGAATCATTTGTTCTTGTGATTGCATGACACTCGGCAGACATGCGTACTACTCGTATGTCAAGACCTCGCCCGTTTATTAAGTTAAAATGTATTTTCTAATTTCGCTCATCTTGCAAAAACCCTCACAGACCAAGTTACAAGCCTCCACTGTATGTATTGTATATATATATATATATATATATATACATATATATATATATATATATATATATATATTGTATGTACATACAGGTGAAACTCAAAAAATTAGAATATCGTGCAAAAGTTCATTTATTTCAGTAATGCAACTTAAAAGGTCAAACTAATATATGAGATAGACTCATTACATGCAAAGCAAGATAGTGATTTGTCATAATTGAGGAAAACCCCTCATTAAATCTCAGAAAAGGCTCAAAGTGTCCCACTCTAATCAGCTAATTAAGCCATAACACCTGCAAAGGTTCCTGAGCCTTTAAATGGTCTCTCAATCTGGTTCAGTAGGAAGCACAATCATGGGAAAGACTGCTGTCCTGACAGTTGTTCAGAAAACCATCATTGACATCCTTCATAAGGAGGGAAAGCCTCAAAAGGTAATTGCCAAAGAAGTTGGATGTTCCCAAAGTGCTGTATCAAAGCACATTAATAGAAAGTTATGTAGAAGGGAAAAGTGTGGAAGAAAAAGGTGCACAAGCAGCCTGGAGAGGATTGTCAGGAAAAGGCCATTCAAAAGTGTTGGGGACTTTCACAAGGAGTGGACTGAGGCTGGAGTCAGTGCATCAAGAGCCACCACACACAGATGGATCCTGGACATGGGCTTCAAATGTCGTATTCCTCTTGTCAAGCCGCTCATGAACAACAAACAACGTCAGAAGGGTCTTACATGGGCTAAAGAAAAAAAGAGCTGGTCTGTTGCTCAGTGGTCCAAAGTCCTTTTTTCTGATGAGATGCAAACACAAAATAAAAAATGCTTTTGCATCGCATTAGAAAACCAAGGACCCAGAGTCTGGAGGAAGAGTGGAGAGGCACACACTGCAAGATGCTTGAAGTCCAGTGTGAAATTTCCACAGTCTGTGTTGATTTGGGGAGCCATGTCAACTGCTGGTGTTGGTCCACTGTGCTTCATTAAGTCCAGAGTCAACGCATCCATCTACCAGGAGTTTTTGGAGCATTTCATGCTTCCTTCTGCAGACGAGCTTTATGGGGATGCTGTCTTTATTTTTCAGCAGGACTTGGCACCTGCCCACACTGCCAAAAGCACCAAAACCTGGTTCAATGACCGTGGGATTACTGTGCTTGATTGGCCAGCAAACTCGCCAGACCTGAACCTTATAGAGAATCTATGGGGCACTGCCAAGAGAAAGACGAGAGACATGAGACCAAACAATGCAGAAGAGCTGAAGGCCGCTATTGAAGCATCCTGGTCTTCCATAACACCTCAGCAAACCAAGTACTGAGTACATATGTATACTTACACTTTTCAGAGGTCTGATATTGTTTTATGTACAATTCTTGTTTTACAGATTGCATGAAATATTCTAATTTTCTGAGATTGTGGATTTGGGGTTTTCATGAGCAGTAAGCCATAATCACCTCAATTATGACAAATCACCGCTTGAACTATCTTGCTTTGCATGTAATGAGTCTACTGTATCTCATATTAGTTTCACCTTTTAAGTTGCACTACTGAAATAAATGAACTTTTGCACAATATTCTAATTTTTCGAGTTTGTGTGTGTGTGTGTGTGTATAATATTAAAAATTTATATATATATAAATTTAAATTATTGCATAGCTGCACAGATCCACATTATGATTTCATTATTTTTTGCAATTAATTGGATCACGGAGAAACCTTGAAACTTCTCTGTCAAAAGCATATCCAAATATTTATGTCTTTGTCTGCCCTTTTGACTAGTTTTCACTTTCACTACAGTTTGTTTTTAGTTTCTCTAAAAGGCATTTCGGAGGGCAATAAGTGAAAGAATAAATTATCTACTTCATTCATGTTCATTTCATCCCTGAATGTAATTCACATGTACTTTCTGCTTATGATGTCTTATAAATGTCAAAGTGACATAGACTGAGCAGATCAGATCTCTGGAGTATTTTACTTTTTTTCAATCATTTTACATGACTGTCACTGAAAGGCTCCATAAATCTTATTAGAGCATTTGTAAGCATGGGATAATTTATTGTCAATGCAAAAGGAAGTAGAAAAAAAATGTTCCACCGACTTCTTTTTAAGAAACGGGGGCTTAGGCCTGCTATCATATTTACACCAGCTACCCCTTCAAGTTCCTTGTATTCCTCATAATACAATTCCGCAAAAAACGTGCAGTAGACATCGCCCAACAACACTGCAGATTATCATTCATAAAGCGCCATCTGCTGGTCGGAATTAACACAACCCTCAAACATTACCACATTCTCAGGTCTCTACGTATATTAATTTTTTCATTCATGTTTCTCATTCTATTTTTCTCTCTATTTTAGATTTATATCAATAAACCTAATACTTACGTTTAGCTAAATTAATTAAGTATTCCGTATTATTGTTAAAAAAATATTTATTTTCAATAATTCAATAATTAGTAAATAATTGTTTATTTATTTAGTGAGACACAAACCTTCTGTAGGAATGCCTACCAAACAAATGCTCCAAAAAGATTTTTTAATATTAATGTCAGGTTGTAGGTTTATTCTATGGCCTGGTGTACCATTTTTCATTAACTATTATTAAAAACTATTACGGAAGTCATATTGTTTTTTTAAAAAGTTTAAGATTGTACTGTATAGCAGTGAATAACTTGCTGATATAATACTGTATATAATATATTATATAACATGAAAAATAAATATGTTTGTCAAGTTTAGATACTATTATTTTTCCTCATTAGTGGAAATTAATTTTCTATATTCACGACAATTTATATTATATTACATTACATTTATTACCATATTATATAATATATATACACTATACTCTACCAGTCAAAAGTTTGTACTGTACACACCTACTAATTCTGTGGACTTTCCTGTTTTTTCTTTCTTTCTACACTGTAAAATATGCAAATATACTTTCTTTGAACAGTTCATATTGAGATGTACTGCTACTTATGATCTTTAAAGCCTTCATAACAGCTCTAGTCTGAGATGATTAATTGGTGTTTTTTTAGGCTGGTATCACTAAATGAACTTCTCTGCAGAAGAGGTAAGTAAGTTTTGGTTTTGCTTTCCTGGGATGGTCTTCATGAGAGCCAGTTTCATCCTGGTGCTTGATGAGTTTTGCAAACGCACTTGACAATACTGTTCTTGCAAGAACTGTCATAAAATAACAACTTACAATAACTTGTTGTTATTGTTGTTGTTAGTTAATTACCTAATTCCATATTTGTTGTTTCATAGTTTTGAAATCTCCAGTATTGTTTTAGAATGTAAAAAATAAAAGCAAATTGTGTCCAAACATTTAACTGGTGTTCAGGATGGTCAGCCTCATTGTCTGAACATAGCATTACACTTCCTGTATGTACAGTATGTCACAAAAGTGAGTACACCCCTCACATCTGCAAATATTTAGTTATATCTTTTCAGAGGACAACACTGCATAAATGTCTCTTTGACACAATGAAACGTAGTCAGTGTAAAGTTTGTATAGCAGTGTAAATTTATTGTCCTCTCAAAATAACTAAAAATACAGCCAATAATAGCTGAACCCCTGGTAACAAAAGTGAGAACACCCCTAAGTGAAAATGTACAAATTGAGCACAATTATCCTGTCATTTTCCTTCCCCTTTGTTATGTGACTCATTAGTGTTACCAGATAGCAGGTGAGTTAAATTTGGTATAAAAGCTCTTCCACTCTCTCAGCCTGGCCACTGAAAGTTCAACTTGGCACCTCATGGCAAACAACTCTCAGAAAACCTGAAAAAACTAATTGTTTCTTTACATAAAGATGGCCTAGGCTATGGAGATAGCCAACACTCTGCAACTGTGCTGCAGCACAGTGGCCAAGACCATCCAGCCCTTTAAGAGGACAGGTTCTTCTCAGAAAAGGCCTCGCCATGGTCGGCCAAAGAAGCTGAGTGCACGTTCTCAGAGTCAGATCCAAAGATTGGCTTTGGAAAACAGACAGATGAGTGCATCCAGCATTGCTGCAGAGATTGAAGGGATGGGAGGTCAGCCTGTCAGTGCTCAGACCGTACGCCGCACACTGCATCAAATTGCTCTGCATGGTTGTTGTCCTAGAAGGAAGCCTCTTCTAAAGATGATGCACAAAAAAGCTCGCAAACAATTTGCTGCAGACATGCAAACTAAGGGCTAGGATAACTGGAACCATGTCCTGTGGTCTGATGAGACCAAGATAAACCTATTTGGTTCAGATGGTGTCAAACGTGTGTGGCGGCAACCAGGTGAAGAGTACAAAGACAAGTGTGTCTTGCCTACCGTCAAACATGGTGGTGGGAGTGTCATGATCTGGGGCTGCATGAGTGCTGCTGGCATTGGGGAGCTACAGTTCATTGAGGGAAACATGAATTCTAACATGTACTGTGACATGCTGAAGCAGAGCATGATCCCCTCCCTCCGGAAACTGGGCCACAGAGCAGTGTTCCAGCATGATAATGACCCCAAACACACCTCCAAGATGACCACTGGCTTGCTAAAGAGGCTGAGGGTAAAGGTGATGGACTGGCCAAGCATGTCTCCAGACCTAAACCCCATAGAACACCTCTGGGGCAAAGGTGGGGAAAAGGAAGGTGGAGGAGCACAAGGTGTCAAATGTCCACCACCTCCGTGATGTTCTGATGGAGGAGTGGAAGAGTATTCCAGTGGCAACCTGTGAAGCTCTGGTAAACTCCATGGCCAAGAGAATTCAAGCCGTGCTGGGAAATGATGTTGGCCACACAAAATATTGACATTTCACATTTTCACTTAGGGGTGTACTCAGTTTTGTTGCCAGGGGTTCAGCTATTATTGGCTGTATTTTTAGTTATTTTGAGCGGACAATAAATTTACACTGCTTTACAAATTTTACACTGACTACTTTTCATTGTGTCAAAGAGTCATTTATGCAGTGTTGTCCTATGAAAAGATATACAGTAACTAAATATTTGCAGAGATGTGAGGGGTGTACTCACTTTTGTGACATACTGTATTTACTATATATAAGGTTTCATCTGTACATTGGTCAGAACTTGCTCTTTCAATAATATCTTTACATTTCATACATTGGAGGACCCAAAATCAGTCTCCAACCAACCAGTTTTAGGTCTGTATTTTTGTCTGTCTGTATGTCTGTCCAACTAGATTTGGTCACAGCATCACACAAATGAAACTTTGGCACTACTTAGGTACTGTATTTGCCTGAAGTTGCTTTTTCCTTGAAGGTGGGCATGGCGACGGTAATGCACCTACAAGCCACTAAATTCCTCAAGAAACAGAAACATAAGTGCGACACAGCATGGCATACTCCAACAAAAGAATAGTAGACTGTTACTGAACCTTCAAAGGTGCATGGACAGATCAATGTATATTTATTCTTCCTGCGGGAACGTCCTGTCTCATACACTATATTGCCAAAAGTATTCTCTCGCCTGCCTTCACATGCACATAAACTTGTGTAACATTCAATTCTTAATCCATAGGGTTTAATATGATGTTGGCCCACGCATTGCAGCTATAACGTCTTCAAGGCTTAAGGAGTGTGTTTATGGGAATTTTTGACCATTCTTCCAAAAGCGCATTTGTGAGGTCAGACACTGATATCGAACCCTAAAACCTGGCGCGCAGTCTCCGCTCGAATTCTATCAGGTTGAGGTCAGGACTCTGTGCAGGCCAGTGAAGTTATTCCACACCAAACCCCATGTCTTTAAGGACCTTGCTTTGTTCACTGGTGCTCAGTCATCTTGAAACTGGTGTGGAGTTGTTTTTCAGGAGTTGGGCTCACCCCCTTTCTTCCAGTGAAAGGAACTCTTAATGCTTCAGCATACTAAGACATTTTGGACAATTTCATGCTCCCAACTTTGTAGGAGCAGTTTGAGGATGGCCCCTTTCTGTTCCACTGCATCTGCAAGGTCTCTCCGTGGCAAATTTCATAGCAGACGGGGGTTTAATATGTGCTGTTCAAACTATTTTGCTCGCTCATCCATGTCTTTATGGACCTTGCTTTTTGTACTGGTGCACAATCATGATGGAACAGGAAGGCCCAACTCCTGAAAAACAACCCCACAGTTCAACCAGTTCCAACTTGACTTCAGAATTTAATTAAGCTTTTGCAGTACTCTGGGCCCGTATTCACAAAGCTTCTTAGAATTCTCTCAGAGCGCTCCTATCTTGGCCTAAAAAGTCCTAGCTGGGAGTCCTAGACTAAAAGTGATATAGGAAACTTCTCAGGGCAACTCTGAGTAAGGAAAATACAAAAACCTTTATCTTAGTGAGGAGGTGTCGTTGACCCAATTGCTAGGGATGACACAGCAATTCAAAGACTGTGATTGGTTGATAAAAAAATCTGTAAAGGTCTTAAAATGAGCTCTTTGTGAAAACAGAAATCACAATTTGATAATGTGAATCGTGAAATCATGATGTTTGTATATAAAGAAATAATCATGAATGCAGGCTACTTCATGCAAAGTTTCTGTTATTGGCTAAATATCTTAAAATCAAAAATGTTGTCCTAAATTTAAGAGGAAATTCTAAGAAAATGTCATAATTAAAAAAAAATTCTTAGAATTTCATCACTAGGAGCCACTTTAGGCTTAAGAAGCTTTGTGAATACGGGCCCTGAAGATTAACCTGAACCATTAGTGAAATCAAAATGTTGAATAAAAGCAATGTTAACAGTTATTTGCCGGATTTAAAACATGTCTACTACTGAATATTTTCACTTCTGAAATAACACTGCTAAAGCAGTATAAGTGTATTCAAAGCGTTGGAGTCATTTTAAGACAGAACTTAATCTTTATCCAATCTACCTATATATATTTTTTTTGTTTGTTTGTTGTTTTTTGTACATATACATACATGTAGTATGTACTGTATACACACAATGACATTGCAAAAATTTTAGTCAGGTGTCAAAAAATTATGTAAAGTAAGAAGTAAAGTAAGAATGCTTTCCAAAATAGAAGTGGTAATAGTTTATTTTTAATCAGTTAACAAAATAGAAAGTAAATGAACAGAAGAAAAATCCAAATCAAATCATTATTTGGTGTGACCACTCCAAAACTGTATAAATTCTTGGCGGCCAAACCATCATTTTCAGGACTCCTTGTTCTTCTCTTTTCTGAAGATAGTCCTTAGTGAGGCTGTATGCTTGGGGTTGTTGTCCTGCTCCAGAATAAATATGTGGCCAATCAGACATCGCCCTGATGGTATTGCATAATGAGTAATATGTACAGTACAGACCAAAAGTTTGGACACACCTTCTCATTCAAAGAGTTTTCTTTATTGTGTTCTTTATTGTGTTCTTTAGCCCAAACAAGTCTCTTCTGCTTGTTGCCTGTCCTTAGCAGTGGTTTCCTAGCAGATATTCTACCATGAAGGCCTGATTCACACAGTCTCCTCTTAACAGTTGTTCTAGAGATGTGTCTGCTGCTAGAACTCTGTGTGGCATTGACCTGCTCTCTGATCTGAGCTGCTGTTAACCTGCGATTTCTGAGGCTGGTGACTCGGATGAACTTATCCTCCGCAGCAGAGGTGACTCTTGGTCTTCCTTTCCTGGGGCGGTCCGCATGTGAGCCAGTTTCTTTGTAGCGCTTGATGGTTTTTGTGACTGCACTTGGGGACACTTTCAAAGTTTTCCCAATTTTTTGGACTGACTGACCCACATTTCTTAAAGTAATGATGGCCACTCGTTTTTCTTTACTTGGCTGCTTTTTTCTTGGCATAATACAAATTCAAACTCTTTGAATGAGAAGGTGTGTCCAAACTTTTGGTCAGTACTGTATCTGATTGTATTTCTCAGCATTGTGGACACCATGAGTCCTAACCAATTAAAAAAAAACTGCATCTATTTCCTCAGTCCTATAACCTCAATCCTGAAATCTAGCAAGGAACCTCGACCATGCTTCACTGTTGCCTGCAGACACTCATTGTTGTACTGCTTTCCAGCCCTTCAGCCCTGCCTCCTGCTACGCTCAAATATTACAAATTTTGACTCATCAGTCCAGAGCACCTGCTGACTTTTTTGTACCCCAGTTTTGTATCTTTTTGTGCATAGTTGAGTTGCTTAGCCTTGTTTCCACATCAGAGGTATTCTTCCATGAAGACCACTTCTTCTGATGTCAAATGGAAGATAGCATGATGTGTCTTTCATCTGCTGCATTAAGTGTCCTTGGCCGACTTCTGGGTCTATTGTATAGTCACTCAACATTTTACAATATTGTACTTCTTTGAAATAGTTTTAACAGCACATATTAAAACCTACAGTTTCAATACAAAGCAAGATCCATAAAGACATGGATGAGCGAATTTGGTGTGAAAGAACTTGACTGGCCTGCACAGAGTCCTGACCTCAAACCGAACATCTTTGGGATGCATTAGAGAGCAGACTGCGAGCCAGGCCTTCTCGTCCAACATCAGTGTCTGACCTCACAAATGCGCTTCTGGAAGAATGGTCAAAAATTCCCATAAACACACTCCTACACTTTGTGGAAAGCCTTCACAGAAGAGTTGAAGATGTTATAGCTGTAAAACGTGGGCCAACAACATGTTAAACCCTATGGATTAAGAATTGGATATTATTCAAGTTCATATGTATACGAAAGCAGGCAAGCGAATACTTTTGGCAATATAGTGTATACATCTATATACTTGTACACACACAAGCTGACAACTGTCAATGGTGTATGAAATATTACTTGCCGCTACATTGCTGTCCCTATTAATTCTTGCCGTTCCTATTTAATTTATTACTTACCCTATGGCCCAGGGGCCTGTTGCCTATCCCAGGAGACTCAGGGCACAAGGCAGGGTACACCCTGGACAGGGTGCCAATCCATTGCAGGGCACATGCACAACAGGCAGTTTGAGAATGCCAATTAGTCTAATCTGCAAGTTTTTGAACTGTGGGAGAAAACCAGAGTACCCGGAGGAAACCCACCAAGCAAGAGGAGAACATGCAACTCCATGCACACAAAACTAACATGGGAATTGAACCCCTGATCCTGAAGGAGCAAGGGGACAGTGCTAACCACTATGCCACCTGCTGCCTTATATGAAAAAAAAAAATCTGACTATGTTCTATGTTACTAAATAGTGCTTCTCTTTCTTCGTAGCTCCATTCAAAAATACTAGCTGTGTAGCAAGCATGCTGATTGGTCACTTCAGTGGTGATGTCATTGGGCTCGTCACACTCAGGGAAACGTTACAGGCCTCGAAGCGAGGCTTTATTTGGAACCGCCCCTTCTGCTCGTCAGTCCAGGGTGCTCAGTTACACCCGGAACATATGCAGGAAACTGATTTTTGTTATTAACGTAAAGAGCGCGAGCTTGCTAACAGACCCAGTCTCGGTAAGATCCTTCGATAGAAGACTCTCCTTGTTAGCGTACCTGGCTATAGTTAGCCTGCGCGTCATCTCCAACGGCAGCTAACGTTAGCTAGCTAACAAAGTAGCAGCTTTGCTAGCTCTTTAGTCTTCAGCCGCCTATATTATCTGGTCTTTTTTTTTATTAGCATACGGATTTGTTTATACAAACTCAAGCTCAGCGGGACGTTTAGCGTGCTAATTTATTTGCATAACGTTTCTGTTATGAGAGCTAACGCTACAAAGCTGGACTTTCCCCGGCCTAGCGCTGCCGAGTTGTCCCCGCTGTCGGTGCATTTGTTCTGAAGGTAACGTTAATGAGCAGATAGAGCGTAAAGCGCTACGGGACACTGAGGTAAAGCCACCGCTGGTGTTTTGTTGTAGGACGTGGTCTCAGAATGGACTTGGATTTGGGGGATGGAGGAGACAGCAGCACACGACGGAAGATGGAGGCGGTTGGAGAGGCGGTGGAGATCACCCCGCTGGAGATGTACGATTCAGCCAGGGCTAAGATAGCGGCTAACCTGCGCTGGCTGTTCGCTAAAGCCTACGGAATCGGTAAGGTGTTTGTTTGATGGTTTAAAGCTTACTGGTACATGATGAGTGAAATACTGCTGTGGAGTGAGAAAGATTGAGTGACACCGCGTTTACTGTACATCTGTATAATCTTCAGTTCACAATAACACTCCCCAGTGTGGTCCGACTAGCCCTGTTCGCACTGGATTAGTTGTACATCAAGAGGTGGGATAATGTACACAGTCCTTCCCTGGTTATATACAATTATACAGTAGATGCATATGGATGCCGTGTCATTATGTAGACCTTAAAAAAGGTCAGTGCTTAAAAAAAACAATTACTGTCATATACCTAGCATAAGTTTGGTGTAATATAACAACTAATATTGTTTTACAATATATAACGAATTCATGCATAGTTATCCTTTTTCATCCACTCACCCATCTAGGAACCTCTTTAGTGCAGCTAGGGGCCGTGAAGGGCAATGGTGATTACCGGGCTTTTTACGACCATGGTAGGAACTTCGGTCAACATCCAAACACTACGGGCAATTTGTGACCACCAGTTAACCTAATCTGTATGTCTGGGGACTGTGGGAGGAAACCAGAGTACCATAATAAAACCCACCAAGGCGGGGGGAGAACATACAAACACCATGCACACAGACCCTCAGGTGGGAATCGAACCCGGACCCTGGAGGTTGAAGGCGACAGTGCTAACCACCAAGCTGTTTATGCTGTTAGCTGCTGATAATATTATGGTAGTGTGGGAGTTTATGCTTCATACACTAAAGCAGCTTCCTGTACAAGATCAATTAAATAATTAAGATACAAATTTCAGCTTTTCTGCAACAGTTCTTGCAAGAACAGTATTGTCAAGTGCATTTTGTTAAACACATCAAGCAACATGAGGAAACTGGCTCTCATGAAGATCATCCCAGGAAATCGAGCAAAAACTTACCTCTGCTGCAGAGAAGTAGTTTCGACTTAAAACAGTTAATAATCACAGATGAACAGCACTACAGATCAGAGGCGTTATGAAGAAGACTGCTTTACAGAGTAGTAGACACATCTCAATATTAACTGTTCAAAGGAGATGATTGCATATTTTGGATGCCTTCAGCATTAACAATGTAGAAAGAAATAAAAATCAGTAAAGACCATAGAGTTAGAAGTTGTGTCCAAACTTTTGACTTTCATTGTAATTGTAACCAGGGAAAGGCTTGATGCTTACCTACCCTGTGTTTATGCCTGGTGAATCTCTCAGGATCCCTGAAATATCCCCTGATAATTCTCCTACACCCTGTAAAGGACGTGTGATTTTTCTTTATTTTAGAGCCACTCTCTTCTATCTCTGGTCTAAACCACCCCCAAATCAAGTATTGGTTGAGTTTAAAAAGTCTAAAAATATCAAATAAAGATATTTACCAAAAGTTGTGCAAAACCGTTTCTATTCATAAGTTTGTATATAGTGTGTATGAAACCTTTGGTATGGACGTGGCAGACAGTCCACTCTCTGAGATCTATATAGAGATAGCTTATCTCATCTGAACTGATAAACTGTATTACAGACGTCCTCTAATGTAGCAATGTTACTTGTGACAATATTCTTTTTGGAAATAGTAGTCCATTTACATACACTAGATGTAAGGTAGAATTGTTTTCACTTGAGAACTGTTATGGAATCAGTTCTCTTCTAGACCAGTTGCTTTCTGTTACATGGCACATAGAGATAATTTATGTACGTGGTGGAGATCAATCTGGGTCATCACAGGCATCGTTCCGGATGCGAAGTACAGAAATGTCCGTTCATTCCACAGTCTGGATCAGCAGCAGACTAGCATGATGGAAAGATGTTGTTTGTAAACAGGGTCTTGTTAGACACTTACTGTTCCCTCTTAGACATGCAAAGTGTGTGTGCATGATTGTTTTATGCCAGGGGCTGTGTAATTTAACTAAATTAAATTTGTGGGAAAACCTGGACAGGTTTGATCATTAAACTAAACAGAATATAAAGCATTAATATATTGTTTGACTGAATATGAATAATTGTTTACAGTTACAGACAAATCAGAATATCTCATGCGGTCATCCATCTTTGAAAACAAAGTACTGTACTTCTAAAATGTAGAAACTTTCTTGTAATTTTTACATATTACTATAAACCCTGACAATTCTATATCTGCGCTATGGGGAAAGCATTTACATTTAAGCATTTAGCTGAGGCCCTTATTCAGAGCGACTTAAAGTACATGTGCTTTTCTACGATTATATGTACATCTTCACACTGGTTCACTAGGTTACTAACTGGAAGTACCATCAGTCAAGCCAGTGTCCTGTGTAAAAAGAAAAAACTGATTGACATGCAGTGTGTTTAGGCAACTGATTTCTGCTTTGGCATTTGCATATAGTGAGATTGTGTTCATATGCAGAAAAGGAGGAAGGTGTGTAACCTTATGCTTCCTCTTTCCTCATAAAAGTCCAACAGTGGGTCTGAAACTGACTTCAACACTCTAAAGCATGATATGTAACAGCTGAAATGCTGTGATTATGACCCAGTGGTTTATCTTAAACAGTATTGTTTGCTTAACACTGTTCTCTGCTGAGTCTTTATTTGTTTCTCTTCCTGCAATAATTGAAGTTAGTTTCACAACAGGAGGGAAAGGTGATAACCAGGAGCACTGTTGAACGAAGTATATTTTTAGTACTTTTCTTGGCACTGCTTAGTGGAACATTCGGGCAAATGTTCCTACAGGCAGTAGATTGAATTTCTTTCTATTTACATAATTAGTGGAATTTCTGATAAGGTCAGCTCGTCCGTCCATACAGCAAAAGTTTCTTCCTTTTGCAGCATGGACTTTTGAATGCTCTGTATTGTTTCATGGGATTTATAGGTTTGAGGTTAGGGTGACCCTTTTGGTCAGGGATTGAGCTGAAAATGTCTCTTTGTTTCCCTTCCCTATTTCACAATTTGCCATACAAAAGATTTGGCATGAACTTGATGAACTTTTTAAAGTGTGTGTCATGATCATGATGCTATGTGTTATACTCTATATGGAATCTGTCATAACTGATTGGGAAACCTGTCATCTGTGAAATGACTGACCTAATTCCACCTAAGACTTCCTTGCTTTAGTATCAGTGTTTAGTTTTAATGAGGTTATCTGAGCGGCCATGGTGTAAGTAAAGCATGCATGAATATGTATTTATTTATATAAAAATATTTGTTTTTTTTTGTAGACGTTTCCGTGGAGCCAAGGTATTGTTTTCCTACGTTACAGATTTCCCACAAAGGTCGCATTGAGTTTTTTTTTTTTTTTCTTTTCCTTTTGACTTTTTTGACAGTGTGTCTTCCTGTTTTGTTCCATAGCAACAGATACTTTTTTCCCCTTCATTTATGATCACAATTACTCATAAGTGCTGGATCTGCTGTATTGCAGCTGTGACCTTCTTTTAAGGCATTCAATAATCACAATTGACATCCTTGCGCATGATGGTGCTTGTCTACTTTATTCTCTGCTACTTCAAAACCCTAGCAATGAATGCGGTCTAATTCAGCCAAAAGAAGATGATATTTAATATATCGTGGCATGTAATTAAAACTTGGGCTGTTCTTGTTTCATGTATCTGAATTTCAAAAGTAATGCAAGCTCCTGTTTTCCACAGGTTTCATTTTCATTTCAGGTTTCAGTGTTATCTGTATGCATTTTCCTGGTCTGTGTTGTATTTGAGACATGTATTAAAAACTACTGGTGGATATGGAAGAAATATATTCAATGTTATTCTGGTCAGTATTTGCCGAGATATATTTGCTAGCATCAGTGTATGGTTGAAAGTTGTATGTTTCAAACACATTGCTATGGAAACCAGGGACCATAACAATGGTCTTGTCTTTGTAAGACTTAATAGAGACTCGGTTTATACTTTTAATCTTCATGGGATGAGAGCAATGTAAACAATAGTCCATTTTCAGCTGCAGTGGTGTTTTGTTTTAAAGTGGCTGGGTGTTTTGGAGGCCGTTAGATGAAGCGAACTGTTTTGAAATTCAAAATTCAAGCAAATGGAGCCGCTCCCTTCACTGTTCCTTCCAAAAACACACCTCTGCACACACATGTTCATGCCTGTTCTTCCTCTTATGTTAATTGCTTAGGATTGTTTGCGGTTGGAGGACACTTTTGGTCCCTTTCCAGTGCCGTGGTTAGGTTTTTAGCTGAAAAAATGACTTTGGTTTTCTTCCCATGCAATTAGCGTCTTTTAGGCAAGTCCCCTACATCCGAACATTCGAGTTACAAATTTCTGAAGATATGAACATGCGTTTGTGTGTGTGTTCAATCGCACAAGTCACATGTCCGAAGTACTTTGTCCTGTGTGTGCAGCATGCATCCCAGGGTGTCCAGAAGCAAGCGTAAAAGGAGCAGTGATGAAGATGAGTGGAGACAAAAGTAAAAATAATTAAGAGAATAGAACCTGGTGAAAAGATGACAGACATTACTTCATCTTTTAACTTGAATTGATCAACCATTGAAATTGGACAAGATCATGGAACATGATAGTTTTATACTGTGTTTAAATTATAATTGTGTTAATATCCTAGTACCTAGACAATGTTGGACTTGCGAACAAATTGGTCTTACAAAGAGCTTGTTCCTACTGTACAGTATGTAGGGGACTTATTGTAGTCACGCCTCCTGGTCATTACTGGGTGATCCTGAGACCCTTATTTGTTTTCTTTCCCATTTACAGAGTGCAGTGTGCCAAAGAGATCAGTGTTTCTCCTCTCAGGCGATCCTTTATTGATCTATACTGGGAAGGTACAAAAAAAAAAACATAGGGGTCACAGAAGGGCTGGTTTATCCTGTTGCTGGACAGCAGGACAGTAGCTCTGGATTAAGTGGTTTGTGAGAATCAGGCTTGTTCTGGTCTCTTTCCTGTTAAATGTTTCTGCTCCGGGTTTACAGCCAAGCCCTAGCTAATACAGCACTTCAGCAGTGCTGACATGGGAGCTCTTGAAACTGTGAAACGCAGGATCACACCTTTTTCACACTCGCACAACGATAAAGTAACACTTACAGATCCAAACTTAATTTCAAGCATTTAAATAATGTATCCTTTATTCCACAATGTAAAAATTGTACTGAATGAAGTTCATAGCCAATATTGACGGTTCTTGCTGTAACTGTCTGCAGCTACGAACCACTTTAACTGTACACAAAAATACACCGACTTGTTTTACGACCATGACATGAAAAAAAAAAAATACAATATTGTCTACCATATTCCCAAAAGTATGGGGACACCTGACCATGACGATCACACCCACATGTAGCTGTTCCAGAACCGTACGTTTTAAAAATAGTTGGTCCTGCCTCCGAGTGGCGCAGTGGTTAAAGCGCTCGCCCTATCATCCGGAGATCGCCAGTTCGAATCCCGGGTGGTGCTGTAACCTCTCGCAGCCGGAGGTCTAGAGAGAGCTAATTGGCCGAGCTCTCTCAGAGGGGAGGGATGAGAGGTACTTAGTGCTAAGTCGGTGTATTTTTGTGTACAGTTAAAGTGGTTCGTAGCTGCAGACAGTTACAGCAAGAACCGTCAATATTGGCTATGAACTTCATTCAGTACAATTTTTACATTGTGGAATAAAGGATACATTATTTAAATGCTTGAAATTAAGTTTGGATCTGTAAGTGTACTGTTAGTGCTCCTACATTAATCACGCTCTACAGCAAGTCAGGGGCGTCTGTGAGCTCGCGCAACGGAGGGAGTGGATAGCGCTGTCCTCCGAGTGTGTTACGCCGTCCCCAACGTTGTGCGAGCGAGCAGTTCGAAAAGATGCGGTCGGCTGGCGGTAGTAGTAGCCTTAATGTGGGAGCCTTAGTGACGGGGAGGAATTGGACACGACTAAATTAGGAAGAAAATCGGGGAAAAATCCCCCCCCCCCAAAAAAGTTGGTCCTCTTTTTTTCTTTTCTTTTTTTTTTTTTTTTATAACCTCCGCTCTCTTTATAAGGTTTTTCACTAGATTTTAAAGTACTGTGGGGATTTTTCCGTTTAGAGCCGCTGGGGATTTGGTAAGATCAGGCACTGATGTCTAGAAGGCCTGGTACGCATTTCACATTCCAGTTCCTCCCAAAGGTCATTGCTGGGTTTGAGATCAGGCCTTGGTCCTCTTTGGTAAGAGTTCTTGATAAACCATGTCTTCATTAAGCACATATTGTTATCGGTATGCTGCAACAGGTTTGGCTCCTTTCATTGCAGTAATGGGGAATTGTAATGCCAAGGCATTCTTGACATATGTTTTGGGGAAAAATAGAGTAGAATTGATAATATGGTGTTGGTAGCAAATGTAACAGGCCGGCATTACTTGCCAGCACAGAGGTGTTCTACCACATCCGATTAGATTACTTTCAGCTTTGTCATTTGTCATTAGTGCATTCAACAAAAAACAAATACATGTGACCTTTAACACAATATTACCTTCTAATCCTCCCCTCCATCTACCCAAGAAGTGTAAAACTA
This sequence comes from Clarias fuscus, assembly GCA_030347435.1. Lineage (NCBI taxonomy): Eukaryota > Metazoa > Chordata > Actinopteri > Siluriformes > Clariidae > Clarias > Clarias fuscus. The sequence continues at coordinate 16,231,852 of CM059208.1, read as the reverse complement.
AGTAAAAAAAATTAAGAATTAAACACTCTTTGGTGTACAAAGATGTCACTGTCGGAGCACTTCCTGGGTTTTTCAGACAAGCTCCAGTGTCTGCGCATATGGCAATGCCTCTGGTGCTGGTCCTTTAATTGATATTCACAGACATGCAGCCATGTGCTCCCCTTTCAGTCTGTTTCTCATGTCTGTTTTGACTCGACAGACAAACGAACACTTGATCTCTGATATTTAATCCCAAATACCCTGTGTATACTGTATACTTGTTGCAGAAAGCTAAATTTCACTTTCCAACATGTGTAGATGGAGAGAAGGGGTAGTATGTTTGGATGTCTAAAGCTGTGTTTCTCTTTCTCACACCATATGCTCTTAACTTACTTTTGAATACTCATATCTGCTGAGTAAATGCATGAAAAATTACTGTATTTTTAGCCACCGTTGCCCGAAAAGAGATTCCATGTAGTCTTGTAGCTGACAACACAGCATAGTTGCTGCTTCCTTTCATAGAATTAGAAGCAAGGGATAGAGATCATCAGTCACTTCTCGATAAGATATCACAATACCTAGGTGCAGATTTGATTTGTTACAATTTTCAACCTTTTTTTTTTTTTTAGAAAAGTTGAATGAATAATTAAATGTAGCTCATTCCTTATAACATTAGTTTTCTCACTTAAGCCAAGTGCATTTAAACAATGCAAGCTAACGTCAAATACAAGAGTTACAACATTTAACTGAGCAGCACACATCTGTCATCCGCTGTAATTATTATTTCTAAACAAACTTGGCAAATAATTCACTCCTACCACATGGGATGGGATTTGTCACATACACAAACCATACACAGTGAAATGCTTACATGACTGTTTGTGACCTTGAAAAGAAAATAAGGAAGTAAAGAGGCATCTTTTGTTACATTTTAATTGAAATGGAATAAAATAAAGTAGAAATATGTAAAGTGTGTAAAGAAAGTGTGACGTTTTACCTCCTAAAATGCCTCCAAAATCTCAAAACTCAACTTAAGTGAGCGCATGGGTGTGTACAGCTTATAACATGGGCACATGTGGCTTCTAACACATACAATTTCCAACTTATTTGCACTCGTGGTGTTTTGAGACTGGTGTGAGTGTGTGTAATGAGTGGGCGTGAGAATAATTAGCTGACAGAGTTTGGAGAAAAAGGCCAATCGGAGGCTTTTGAAGTGCGCATATTTTGATATTTTTATAAATATCAAAGTATATCAATATTTTGATATAAGCTCACCTTAAAAATGAGTTTCTGTTTCGCCATTTGGAAGCTTCATCACCAAGTACAAATTCGTTCATCTCTGAGAGCATCAAACTAAAAACCAACCAAATCTGGTCACTGGCTGATTGACTGGTTCATTTCTATTATAAATGTAAAAATGAATATTGTTTTAAAAAAATCTGTCTTGAGGTTATTGTAGCAATAAGTGAATTGCGCTTCTTTCTCTCCTCCAGCTCTACAATGAAACAATGGTTCAAATCCCATGACCGCCAAGTTATCTCTGGTGGGTCCGTGAGCAAGGCCCTTAACTCTCTGCCAACATTCTGCCAAATGCCTAAAATGTAAATGCAATATCCACCGTGCCGCACTTTTTCCGAGTCGCTCAGCTGTTCACTGTGCGAAACCAATTTTCACTACAGAGGATGTGCAACCATCAGCACGCTCTCTTTTTATGTTACCTTTACTGCCTCTCGGTTCACCCCTCTCTCTGACGCAGAATAAACAGGTATAGGAGCGGTAGTGCGAGAGGGAACTGTCCACTACTAGTTAATCGATCGCAGATGGTCATCAGGCTCTCAGACAGATTATTAAAAAGGCTGGGCAAAAATACTTCTGCTGCATGCCAAAGTATACTCTGTGTGGGGAAACGTTGATATGGCTGTGATGGTTACTCATCTTAAAACTTTTGGTCATTTATTTTAGCTATTTATAGAAGCTGTATGGCAGCCATGAGACTTTTTATTTTATACGTGGCTTGTTTTGTGCTTTTTTTGTTGAGCTTCACAGATACATGGCCAATCAACTTATATATTTTTTCCCCCATTCACCTCTTTTTCAGATCACATTCCAGAGGACATGAGGGACCCCTTCTACACAGACCAGTATGAGCAGGAGCACATCAAGCCTCCTGTGATCAGGCTGATGCTGTCCTCTGAGCTTTATTGCCGCGTGTGTGGCCTCATTCTCAAAGGGGACCAAGCAGCCTCCCTTCAGTCCCACCAGTCTGTCATTCAGTCCCTCTCTCGCAAAGGCATCTATGTCATGGAGGGAGATGACACGCCCGTCACAGAGGGTGACCTCATGTGTCAGCCAATCAAAATGGTGAGTTTGATCTACCTGCATTGTCTGACTTTCTTTTCATTCTTTCTTTCTTTAGCCAATGCAGTTATGAAGAATGGATTGAATTTTGTAGAAAGGATTCACATGCAGTGTTCTGTAGGATGGGATGTGTTGAAGGTTAGGAGGAGTGAAGTTGAGTAGAGAATAGAGGAAGGAAATATGGCACTGTGTGAACGTGAGTGTGCGGAAGTCTTCCTGTGGTAACTTGCCTTATCACCACACTAATAAGGCAGCTAGGAGAAAGTGTTCTTTGCTGTCTGTTGTTAATATTTATTTCACTAAGCAGGAGGTTCTAAGATAAGGGGAAAAATGGATTACACAAAGTTCTGTCTGCTTTAAGTCTGCAGTGATTGAAAAATGAAAGTGTTTCAGTGATTCAGCACTGGCCACTAAAACACCCTGTAGTTTTATCCCTGGAGATGTAAATGTTTTTGATTGAGCACACACCCTGTACAAGGCTTTGTATGGTATGAACCTGTTTAACAAAGCCGGATTGTTGCGAGCCATGACTGAGTTGATATTTGCTTTGTGTGATTCTCTCATGACCAGTATTGCACCAGCACTTTCAGAACCAACCTTAAAGCAACCCAAACAAGTGAATTTTAGATCACCTGCATACATTTTAATAATGGCATAGACATTGAGAAAACCTCTGGTTCAGAGGTTCTGGCTAAGCGCTAAGACAACACTGAGTGGTCAACAAACGTAACTGGTGTTAATAACAGTAATCTGATATATATTTTGTAATGATAATCCAAAAGACTAGAGAATCATAATTTAACACTTTAGAAACAGGCTACAGTGTCTAGTGGCTAATGTTATAAAGGATGTAATTTTTGAGCGTGTTTGACGATACAGTATGGGATTTTTATTCATTTATTTCTTTTTCTTTTTTTTTTCTTTTGCTGTCTATGTTTGCATGGTCGTCTTTGCTTTGTATGCAGTCTGGGTTTTCCTGTCAACCACATGCGATCATGGCACTCCTGGAGAGATTGTTACTCATATTGAGACTGAGAAAGCTTAGCAGGACTTCATTTATTAATAGCTTATGGTATGCGATGAGAGCATGGCAGAAAGCAGGCATGATTAATGAGAAACAGGTAACCATGACAACCCTGCTTTAAACAAACACTGTAACAGATTAATTTTAGGGTCGGTTTCTGTGTAGTGTAAGTGACTAAATTGTTGAAGCGCTGGGTTTTTACAGCATGCTAAAATAATATACAGTAGCAGTCAACAGTTTGGACACACCTTCTAATAGAGTGTTTTTTTGTTAGTGATCTTTCCACATTCTAGAACAATTCTGGAGATTTCAAAACCTATGAAATTTGCTGGTGCTCCTGAGCTGCCAGTGATCCAGACCCCCTTTGCCGTCCTGACCTGTCTGACTGATCCCGGTGCTCTGCTGCTGGTTGGAGACCTTGTCACATGGAGGCCTACTTGGGGTGTGTGTAGTGACTGGGGACTGTATCACTTGACCAGGAAGATGTTCTTGGACTCTGCTGATGCAGACACCTGTTCTCTGATGACTTTGATTGTGATTGTAGTCGCTTTATAGTTCAGGACTGAAATTCCCACAAACAGTTTTGTCCCTGAGCCTCCAAGACGAAAGTGGACTCCATATTAACTTGCACACTTCTAGCCTCCTAACACACAGTATAACTGCAGATCAATCCTTGCTATCAGATATCACCCAAATGAGGATGGATTCCCTGTTGAGTCTGGTGCTTCTCAGGGTTTTTTTCTATTGCCATCTCTGGCAAGGGCTACCGTCGCTCTTGGGTTGCTCATCAGAGCCAATCTGATAATTATGAGTTATACATTTTACCTCACACTATAAACTTTTCAAACCCATTTCCCTAAATGTATTTTTATATTCTGTGAAGTTGCTTTGCGACAATGTTTATTGTTAAAAAGCGCTATATATATAAAACTTAACTACATAATTTAATTAAGATAACACATATAGAATTAAGTAACAATAACGGTCAGTTATTTTAAGGCATGAAGGTCAGCTTTTTTTTTTTTTTTTTTTTTTTAAATAGTTCTTGCAAGAACAGTATTATCAAGTGCATTTGCAAAACCCATCAAGCACCATGCACATCTCAATATTAATAGTTTGAAGGAGATTGTTGGATGCTTTAGGCATTGTTTTACAATGTAGAAAGAAATTAAAATCAGGAAAGGCCATGGAATTCGAAGATGTGTCCAACTTTTTGACTGGCAGTGAATACCTACAGAAAGTCTGAACTTGAAAAATAGGAATTATATGATATTAAATATTTATAAACTTATTTTATAGTCTTTTTTTAAATGTTGCTCTAATACTGACATTTTACTGGATGCTTCCCTGATTTCCAGTCTGCCTAGATACAACAGACATAAACATGTCATTTAACCTCTGCTGCCATTTTTTAATATATATTTTTATTGGTATTTAACAACAACAACAACAAAAAATAAAAAAGCAGAGCCAGATCAATATACAGTCAACACCCACAGCAAACATTTAAAAACAAACAATAATCTGTTAATATAAGAGTGAACATGGAAAACAAGGGCAAAACAGTCCAGCAAAAGAAAACATAAAATAAAGATTCATGATTGTTCAAGTAGACTCCACAATGGGGCCCATATCCGCCGGAATAGTTCAGATTTGTTCTGTAAATCATCAGTAAGTTTTTCCAATGGAAGATGATTACCCACTTGTGCCAGACACATCTTTAAAGTTGGTACACGAGATGATGACCATAAGATTAGTATACATTTCTTTGCCAAGTAAGTAATTAAATTTAATAAACAATTTAAATCAGAAGTAAGATCTAGTGATATTTTACAATTTAACAGGTATATAGTTGGAGACATAGTGAATTTTCTAACCAGTAGTTTCTCAACCAGATCATGCACTTCATACCAAAAAGTTTTAATTTTCTTACACTCCCAGAACAAATGCATCAATGTTCCCGTTTCTGATTTACATTTAAAACACAGCTGAGATAGATTTGGATACATTTTGTGTAGGCGTACAGGGGTGAGATATGTCCTATATATGAATTTGAAGTTTTGCTCATGCACAGAAATTGAAGTGGATTTGTGAAAAACCTCCTCACATATAGAGAGCCATTCGTCATCAGTGAATGATCGGCCCATATCCTTTTCCCAAACCTTTCTGAGAGGATTCAAAGGTGAAGGGGTTTCTGCTAAAAGTGAGCCGTACAGATAAGAAATCTGACCCTTCAACGCCCCTGGAAGCAAGAGACGATTTTCAATATAAGACATTTCAAAACGAATTTTGCCCTGTCTCATTTCAGATTGAATAAAATGACGTAGCTGGAGAAATTTGAAAAAATCTGTTCTAGGTAGCTGATAATCCATTCTAAGGGCTCTCGAAAGATTTGACAACATTATCTGTAAATAAACTGGCTAAAGTAAAAAGACCTTTCTCCACCCAGGTCCGGAGGCCACTATTAGCTAACGATGCAGGAAAGTCGGGGTTCAGAATTATTGGGGATTGCATGGTTAAATTCCTGGGGAGGTGGAGATATTTTTTGACGTCTTCCCAAGCCAAAAGGGTATCTAATAATAAAAAATTTTCAACTACCGGCCGGATCTCCTTAAAATTATTAATAAATGGAAGAGATGTTAATGTTCTTGGGGCACATGCAGAGGATTCCATAGTGACCCACAAGGAGCCTGTATCATTTGAAAACCATCTAAGCATTTGTTTGATCTGAGCAGCCCAATAGTAAATCTGTATGTTGGGCAAAGATCCGCCTCCACACTCCTTCGGCTTGAGAAGAGAAGTTAATCTAATCCTGGGTTTTTTTATTGTTCCATATAAATTTACTGATTGCTGTATTCAGACCCTTAAAAAAAGTTAGAATTCAAATAACAGGGTATGCATTGAAATAAATAAAGTAAATGGGGAAGCACATTCATTTTAATTGTGTTAATTCTTCCAAAAAAAGAAATTGGCAAAGACGTCCACCTGTCCATATCCTGTTTAAGTTTTGTTGTTAAGGGTGAATAATTCTTGGAGAACAAATCCTTTAGATCAGGGGTTATGTGTACGCCCAAATAAAGAAACCCAGAGTCAGTGATGTGAAAGGGACACTGTAATTTAACATTCTGTGGGGCATTTAAAAACATGGCTTGGGATTTCCCTAAGTCTATTTTGTATCCACTACACTGGCTATACTGATTAATTATCTCCAACACACAAGGAATTGATGACTGTGGCTGCCTCAGGTAAAGAAGGACGTCATCTGCATATAATGATATGCGGTGTTCCATCCCACCTGCCGTCTTCTGCTGCACATAAGGAAGTGTACAGATTCTCATAAAAATCTTTGAAACTGGAGTTAATTTTAACCGGATCATATGAGATTACTCCATCAGTAGTTTTGATAGCATTAATGGATCTTTCAGGTCGTTCACAGTTGAGTTGATATGCTAAAAGATGACTAGGTTTATTTCCATATTGATAAAACCTTTGCCTACTAAATGTTATTAATTTTTGTACATGTTCTGAATAGTCCAGGTTTAATTTAGATCTAGCACCGGTTAGAAGATTCCAATTGTTTTGTGTAGGTGAAATTTTATGAAGCTGTTCCAATCTTTTATGCCAAGTAGTAAAAGAGATGATGTTGCCTCTTAAGGTGGCCTTGGCTGCATCCCATTTAGTGGCACTATTTACTGGACAAAATTCATTATCCTGCCAATATTGGGATATTTTTTCTTTAAGGAACTGGCAAAACAAATTGTCATTAAGGAGAGTACTATTAAATTTCCAATAGGATGATTTAGGGGTTGAAAATTCTGTCAAACCTAAATAAACAGGATTATGATCAGAAAGAACCATTGGACCTATTTCACAAGATCTTACACAGTTAATGTACCTGGAAGACAAAAATAAATAGTCTAATCTGGAATAAGAATTATGGGGAGGAGAGTAGAAGGTATAGTCTTTGACAGCTGGATGTAGTTCTCTCCATATATCTACCAAGCCTGAAGCACGACACATATTTGAAGAGTTTGAGAAGAACGGGAAGTTGATTTTACAGAAGATGACCTGTCCAACTTATTATCAATGACACAATTAAAATCCCCAGACCATTACACTGATGATTAAACAACAGGATCATCTTTGATATAAACTCAGGACTGTCCTCATTCGGGGCATACACATTTAAAACAGTTAAGGGTTTCCCGTAAGATGTGACCGGTAATCAGAATAAATCTGCCATCAGGATCCTGTTCAGTCTGCTCTAAGATAAAAGGAAAATTTTTATGAATCAAAATAGCAACTCCCTGTTTGTTTGATGAAAAAGAACTGAAATATACCTGACCAATCCAATCTCTTTTGAGCTGTAAATGTTCCCTATCTGACAAATGTGTCTCTTGTAGAAGTGCAATAGTTACGTTTTCTTTCTTCAGGGATGTTAAAATCTTCTTTCTCTTGACTACAGTACCCATGCCCTTCACGTTCCATGTGACCACCCTAGTCAGATTGAACATATGTTAGTGCAGTACAAAGTATTTGGATGCTGTAAGTGGACAGAAGTGAAGTAAACGACATGCATCTGAAAGATCAGCTCTGCTAAACACAAACAAAACCCCCCCACAAGCCCTCCGCCCTCTCCCTATCCCCAAACGATAGGACTCAAATAACACAAACAACAACTCGTCACACACACCTTCCCCCAACTCCTCCATTGACCGACCTGAAAAACGGCAGCCAGAGAAGACCGCCTCAAAACTCTTAAAAAACTTTAAGTCCACTATAATAATATTAATAATAAAATATATATATATATATAAGACATTAAAATAAAACAGAAACAATGAATAATAAATAAATAAATGGCAGGTGACAAACAAGAAAAATCAACGTTTATGCAGATCCTGCGCCACAGTCATAAAATCTCTGCACGATCTCCGCAGATAAATCAGGAAAGAAGCGTAATGTGGCACCTTAATAACTAACTTTAGTTTTCTTAGCTGCTTGCAAAACTGCCTCCTTTACCGGGAAATGTAGGAAACGCACAATAACACTCCTCGGCGGTGCGCTCGGCGTAGACTGGGATGGAAGGGGGGCCCTGTGCGCGCTCTTCATCTCTATAGCAGGGAAATCAGCGGGAAGCTGTAACCAGACTGGCAACATTTTCTGAAGAAATGCCGTCAGAGGCTCATTGCCCTCCGCTTTCTCAGGATGCCCGACAATCCTTACATTTTTTCACTTTGGCTTGGAGTTGTTCCACGGCCGCGCGCAAATCGGCCATCTGAGTGCCGCGTGCGCTCCCTGAGTCCTCTACCGCAGAAAGCAGCTGCTCAGCTGCGCTTAGACGGGTTTCACTGTCAGTAACTCGTGCGGCGAAGGCAGAGTTCTCAGGAACTGGTCACTGAGGTAGATATTTTCCCCAGCTGTCCCTCAATACCGTCTGAAACGATCACCAACAGCCCTAATTTCGTTTAAAATTAGCGAGGTGTCCGGCTGTAAACTAGCGCTGGCCTCTTCCCCGTCTCCATCACGCGCGGTGGGGTTTTTCTTCTTTTCTTTGCTTTTTTGTGATCTTGTCGCTGTAAAAATAGGAAAGTCCTTATCCCATCCACTTTCCATTTCTAAATGTGTTATTAAATAATCACAAAGTGTATAAAAAATAGGGCGTAATAAGAAAAATACGGAGTTTCGATGCGGAGCAAAACTCCTAAGCTGCCATCCTGCTTCGGGTCACGTGACCTCCCCCACTGCTGCCATTTTTAATGAACACAAAAGAGATGGATCATTTCGCTCTAAGCGGTTTGTTAATATCCTACAAAAGCATAAAACATTAACTGCCTCATCAACTTTATTTGAATTTCTTGTTCTTCTCCACATCTGTTTTGTTTATGACTGTGATAAAGTCCCATATAATATTTATGAAAGTATTATTTATTTATATTTTCGTCTATTCTTTTACCCAGACGTCAGATTTAAAGTCATGGCAGAGTATGACATTATGTTAAATAATGAATTGCTTGACACAGCAGTGTCATTCAGACACTCAAAAAAATGAATATCATAAGTAGCTAGACATTTATGCTAAGTATGTCACTTTTGAAAACTGAATGTTGGAAGATGTCTGGGCAGATCATTGTACGTTTATTCTTCCTGCAGGAAGTTTAAAACCAGTTTGTCTCATATGTTCCGAAATCATGGTGCTGATTAATATGAAGCGCCACTATGAGATATCGTTAGGTCATTAGAGCAAACATATCCACAGCAGTCCGAGGTCTTTTGTGTAAAATATCCGAACCGAGTGTGTCAGCTGCTCAAATTAAAATGTTGAGTAAAAGTGATGTTATGAACAGTCATGTGGTGGATGTAATAATCTACTTTAAACAGGGAGTGTATTTGGCTGACGACGAAAGAAGTACCAACAAGGCGCAAGATGCTCAACCGAAATTGTATTTCTTTGTATTAATAAAGTTAGGCAGAGAGAAAAATAGAGAGTATTTTGTTCTTGCTGTAGAAAATGGCAGGGAGACGTACGTGGATGTCACTTTGTAAAGAATGCTCGGTGTTAAATGTGTTTTGGTGCACCAGGTATCCATTTTTTACTTACAAGTCTTTGTTTTTTTTCAGGGATACAGTACATCTGACAAGTTACATTCATATGTCATTGCATAGCGTCTGAAGTGTTTCAGGCTCTTTGGATGTATGATGTCATTATGAATGCTTGCCAATGTGCCTTGCCAGGGGTTGTTCTGAGGACTTAATGCATTTGTGTGTAAATGTGGAACACAAGCTCAGTGTGTGACTTATTTGGCAAAAATGTTTTAACATCTGCTGCTATGCTGACTGTTGGTTTCTGTTGTGTGATAGAGCTCACACATGCCTATGATAGATGCCTTGATGATGGCCTACACAGTGGAGATGATCAGCATTGAGAAAGTGGTGACCTGTGTGAAGCGCTTCTCTACCTTCAGCGCCTCTAAAGAGCTTCCCTTTGACCTGGAGGATGCCATGATCTTCTGGATTAACAAGGTAAGGGAAATGATCAAGAATTTGTGCTGCATTTAAAGAATAGATTTATATCTTGGCCAGTTTGACAGAGGTTACCATGGCAAGGAAAAACTCCCTGAGATGACTTAAGGAAAAAGCCTTTAAGGGAACCAGGCTTGAGTGATACTGGATCGTACAATCAAAATGAAATGTATTATATAAACTGTTATGTGGCCAAAAAGACAATAGTAGTTTAACAGGAAATTTGTTTTATTCAGAAGGAAGTCTATTTTGTTGTAGCTTCGTAACTGTTCACTGATGAAGACTTCGGGACAAAATTGTCCCAAAACAAGCTGAGTTGTTGATGTCACAAAAAAAAAGCAAAACTGTTTATCCCAAATGCAGTCCAAAGCCATCGTCATGGATTTTTAGTGGAACTGGGCTCTGTTATTTTTGAATGAACAGACCAGGGCCATCCTCAGCACCACTGAGTCTGCATGTGCCGAGAACTCCAATCAGAAGTTAGGGCATCGGGATGGATCAGGCATGGCAAGAGAGCAGAAGGGATCATGATCACTGGTCCTTTAGTAGTACCATGTATAGCTTGACATGAGGGAGCGGGAAAAGGGTCCTGGGAGAGAGGAAAAAGTTCACTATTACTCAAAAGTTTGGACACACCTTCTAATTCCATGGTCTTTGTAAAACAATGCTGAAGGTGTCCATAACATGTAATAATCTCCTTCGAACTGTCTGATACTTACACTCTGTAAAGCCTGCATAACGGCTCTAATCTGAGGTGCTGTAAAATTGATGATTTTTTAGGCTGATGAACTCTAAATCTTCTCTGCAGCAGAGACTTCATTCATGGCAGGACTCTATTGACTATGACAGCATAATTAAAAGGGAGACTCAAAAGAAAAGACAGACATGAGGATGTCCTGGAAAGTGAATCAACTAGCCACCAAACTGTCCACAAACCTGAGTACGATCCAGTATCACCCAAATAAACAAGCTCCCTTTTGATTCTGGTTCCCTTAAAGGCTTTTTACTACAATTGACTTGTAAACCTTTGCAAATCAGTTTTTTGTTGTTGTTGTTGGTTTTCCCCCCTTTTGTTGTTACTGTTACAGTACTTGTCTAAAAGTAAGTAGGTATTTACAGTACTTTTATAGTACACTATAATTTTATATATTTATTTGCATAATATTGAAACATAAGCAAAAGAAAGCTTGTCTTTTTGACTTTAACGGAAGCTACTCAAGGCAGACATGACAAATAACAATTTACACAATCTGGTGTGGGATGTCATTATGTTCCGGTGATAATGAACAGTTTGTTGTAAAACTGCTGTGCAGGTGCACGTTATGTAACTGAGGAGTGGTTTTGAAGGGAGTTGACGGTGTGTGTGTCTGATTGTCTAGCAGACCATTGCCTTATTGTATTCATGTTTTGTAAATATAATATATTATGCACATTTTTTTTTTTCAGGTAAACTTGAAAATGAGGGAGATCTCTGAAAAGGAATACAAAGTAAAGCAACATCTGCTGGATTCTCCCAGTCATCAGAAGGTATCATACTTTTCACCTCTCCATTTATCTTCTCACTTTTAGTAACTTCAAAAAAGCTGCAGAGATAATATAGGTGTACTATAGTACTTTGTTAGGCACTTATTTCTTTGGAATGTAATCACTATAACAGAGAAATCCCTATTTTTAGTCCTTTCTTCTCCTGCTCCCCCCTCTCTCTTTCACTCTTTCTCTGCTAGCAGTGTCGGTTCTGTTTTTCCTTTTCTCTGACCGTACATTCCTGTTTGCTTCTCCCTCCCGTCTCTCCTTCTAACCTTCTCCCTCGCTACTCGGATAGTCTCCCTCAAAGTGGTATTGGAAGCTAGTACCTGTAAGTTTGCTCGCAGTGCAATCATCTTCACCACTGCACGCATTAGTGTGTGTTGATGTGCGCACCTACACACATTACCATTCAGGCTTTGCAGTGAATTACAGAATGAAACGCTGATGCCTAGTGGCTCATGCTGTCCAATAATCACCCAACAATAATCAGCCTTCCACTCTGCCGAGCCCAAATGCATTCCACTGTGCGTGCGAGTGCTAACGAAGTGAGGCGTGTGTGGTAAACCTCTGCGCGCCATCCCAGCTTTTTTCCTTTCTGTGCTACATTGCACAGGGCTGCTATCTCTCTTCACTCCATTCCTCCTGGCTCCATTGCTTTCAGGCTGTATAATGATTTAGTGTTCTGTAGACAAGCTTGCATTACCTCAGCACATTATCATGTCGCATAGTCCTGGATTTGTTAACAGCTATATTTCTTTTACTTTTCTTATCTTTGACTTTTCGATATGTGCATATGTTTCTAAGTAACTTTACCAAATTATTACTTATAAATGACATTGCATACTGTGACCTTATGCAGGGGTGACGGCTCCAATCAGGTTATGTTCGGCTGATAAATTTTTGTTCGTAGTTGCAAGGCAGACATATTGTTGATTATGGTGAGCGCCTGTCTTTTTAAAAAAAAAAAAATCATTTTTTTTATAAACCCTCTCTTGTAATTCATTTGAGAACAAAAAAACTACTACACACACATAATGTGTTTATTTGTAATGTGTCTTCATTGGTGCCTCACACTTTAATTCAGTAGCTAGCTAAAGTCACTCCCTTCCTCTCACACTACCAGATTGATGTATTATCTTATACCAAATATTGATATCCTTAATAATAATTTACACTTTATAGTCATTAATTAACTCCTAGCAAGTCTCTTTGATTATGATAGATCTGTTATATTATTATTATTATTATTATGATTATTATTAGTAATAATAATAATAACAACAAATATAATATATTTTATTTTATATATTTTTAAATTTCCTTAGCTTGTCCATTTCCAAACTAGCTTGCGGAGTGTTTCAGCTGGTTATATGTCTCTTAAACCTGTTGGACAGTGTGGTTCAGCTCACAACTGGCATTTAGTTCCCCCCACTCCCTCCAAGTTTTTAAGCTCCATTGCCAAATGTGGCATTACTTCCTGTTACATGAAAATACTTTCTGGCTCTAGGAGAGGTGCTCTTATTCAAGTAATAGCACCAGCTTTTTGTTGCAGGCCAACAAAAAGCTAACGGTTTCAAAGGGGTCAACTTATTGTTGTTATTGTAAGTTATTGGAATTGGTAAAGAACTGTCCAACACATTATTAATGCCTGCAAGGGCTGTGTCGAACTTTCAACTTCGTGGAAAAATGTGACCAGAAAAAAGCATGAATGGACATCATTTTAAATAGAAGTTAAAAAAATGACAGTAGAAATCACAGCTATGATTAATAATGAATGTATCCACATGCGCGAGTGTTGAGAACCCTATTGATTTGGACAATACATCTGGGAGGCCACTTGTTAGTGAAACTAATCAGGAAAAAAGCATTTAAATTTTCTAGGGGTCATAAAGAGTGGACTTTGGAGCAATGATTCTATTGATTGACCCTATTCCAGAGTGATGGGCGTCAGTGTATAAAGGGAAGCACATGCACCAATCATTCATAGTGGCCACCGTACGGGCCTTTTTTGTTTGTTTTTTTGCACAGTATGTTTTTGTATTTACTATAGTACAGGGTTGCAGCAGTATGCTGATTTCATGGTATACCATGGTATGAAAATTTATGGTTATCATATGATGTACATTTGCTTATTACATAAAAAAAAATCCCACATACGTATGCACATCTTCTTACCTCCTGCCTGCCTGAGTCAATGACTGGTGCTACACTTACACATGCAAGAGAGATGCGAGTCTGTTATCACTAATCAGATATGTTTTTGAGAACAACATTCCTCCATCCAGATCAGAGTATTTGTCCTCAAATCGACTCGGCTGTCTGTTTGGTTAGATCTGACTACAGTGTAGGGTTGCAACTCTTTTCAACCTAATTTGATTCCCCCCCCCAAGCCCCGTGTTTCTTCTGAGCCATGTGATTTTGTGTGATGGCAACCCTAGTATAAGTGTGACAATAATATAACCAAAAAAAAAACACATATTAATTAAATAATCCAACCTATAAAACAATAAAAATGTAATTATCAACAATACTGCATTCACAAAGCTATTTGGCTCTTACACAATGTTTGGTTGCATTTTTGTTGTAAAGTCCCCTTGAAATTGGGATTGGAATTTTTCATGCACTGTATTAATCTGTGCACATCCAAAACTACAGCATTGCTTCTTTTCTGATGCTTTTAATTTATCTTTGTTATCTTATGTCTAAGAGTCGCCTTATTATTATTATTATTATTATTATTATTATTATTATTATTATTATCCCAATTTAACTCACTACATTTGACTGACCAGATCTTAAGCTTTTAATTTTCTTTTTTGTTTGTTTTAAAATTAAATTCTATTAAATGAAAATACAAGAGCTTGTCTCGGTTAGCGAATAAAAGCTTCCCTGAGGTCACCTATGCAAATGTCATTTGAAAGCTCTGTACAAATGTGATCTCATTTCAATAAAATGAAGAAACAAAAAAAAAATCTCTTAAATTGTCTCTTAAATCTCTCAATAAAATTGAGCAGTGACTATACTTGTCCTCCTTCAGACGCTACCCAGGTTTTTAAATGCGTATAACCGTCATCACACTCTTTTGTGTGTCCTTCGCACCGAAACCTGGTATCACTGAACCATTGCATGCACACACTAGACATCGCTTCTAAACCTTCCATGTGCACACTGGACCCCTCACTCACTTTCTGCTCTCTATTGTAGCTTTCTCCATGTGTGTGTGTTGCTATGCTGTGTGTTTTAGATAGCTGTTTTAGCAGAGTCAGGGATGACCGTTCCTCATTCTGCTTGAGTAAATGTGCAGTGTGTTTTAAATTGGACTTTCATATGTAAATTTGCTGAAATGATGCTTAACTCTAGTCGAGTATCTATCTGCTGTGGAACGGACAACCCTGATTCATGAATTTAGTAGAGTGAGTTAATGTGTGTGTGGGTTTTTATTTATATATTTATATTTATATATATATATATATATATATATATATATATATATATAATTAAAAGCTGTGTTCTGGGTGTTAATTTTACTGAAACAGTCCCTTCTGAAAGCATTAGAATGAAATAAAATAATAATAAAATAATAAAACAAACGTTTTTGTAGCAACCCTAATTTTTAGGTGTGTAAAAATATAGGAACTCGTTCTTTGGTTTCATATCTCTTATTTATATTTCTCTATTCGGTCTCCTTCTCAGGCAGTGAAACATATGTAATTGGGTTTGCGACAATGACAATTGTTAAAAGTAAAATTGAATTAAGATGGGTATAAGGCACTAAAACCACCCAATAATCTTAAACCATCCATGTTTTGTTTTTTTGTATATGTATTTTTTTTGTTCTTCAGTCTCTTTGCTGTTATTATTAATGAAGAGTGGTTTGCATCTTGTGGTATAGCCCGCAATTATGAGTCAGTAATTCAAGTTCTTCTTCAAATGGTGAATTGTGACACCTTTACCTCTGCCCTGTGAAAGTCAGGCCATCAACTGCTGCTGTTGTCTTTGGTAGACCTGTTTGTTGTCTGGTTATTTGTATGCCAGAGATTTCTTTCTTTTCAGGACATTTCAAATGGTTGTATTGGCCATGCTAATGACTTGTGCAATAGCTTTTCTTTTTTCCTTTTTCCTCTCAGATCCAAAGTGAGTTGTTTTTTTTTCCTTAGTGTGTGCTCTGCTCTCTAGTGAGATCTGTGGTTCTTTCAAGAACAAATGCAGTTTTCTCAGGTAAAACCCAGGTCTCAGACTAAAAACAAACACTCCGATCTATCCTTGCATCTGGGCACTAAGAAGTTCCAATATTTCCAATATCTTGGATGCAGAAATGAAAGCTGAACCCCTGACCATCATCTCAGATTTCCTTTGATCTTAAACCTTTTGAATGTGTTCAGCATATGCCCCCCCCCACAACCCCCCCACAACCCCTAAAATAAACAACAAAGCCACACAACATAGAGTTGCTAAACTTGCTGTTCCAGTGTTTTTAGAGGGGACTGTATAATTAATACTCTGTAATACTGTGCAACAGTTTTAGGCAGGTTTGGAAAAAAATTCTGTAAAGTAAGAATGCTTTTCAAAAACTGGTGATTTATTTAAAGTTAACAGAATGGGGAAGGTAAATGAACAGAAGAAAATTCCAAATCAAATCAGTATTCCTTGTGACCACCCTTTGCAGGCAAAATACAATCAAATCTAGGTTAACTTGCACACAAGGTGGCAGGGAGGTCATTCCAAACATCTTGGAGAACTAGCCACAGATCTTCTGAACAATATCTGAAGATCATCTACGGTTTGGTTCCATTTTTGAAAGCATTCTTTACCAATTTTCTTTCTACATCTGCCTAAAACTTTCACACAGTATTCTATTTATTAAACTTGCCAAGTTATACACCTGTACAAGCTAAGATGAGTATGTTCTGTCACAGCTATGCAGCTAGATTTTTGCTTGTTACAAATACAATTTTAACAGCAGAGTTTCACTAAAGGAAGTTTTCCTGATTTGATTGACTGATTAATTAATTAATTTATTTATTTATTGTTAAATACCCTGTCAATTCTATGTAGTTTGTTTCATCAGAACTTGTTGGCCCTGTTTCGGCCTTTTCTCTTACCTGTTCAGGTACGCTATAGACGAGAATACGCCTCAGGCCGACAGCTTCCCCACTTTCCCCTGCTGGAGAATCTGATGAGGGATGTGTGTGATGGTGCTGCTCTACTGACTGTGGTTCACTACTACTGCCCAGACCTCATGAAGCTTGATGGTACACTCTCTAAATAGAAATTTCAATGCGCTTCCCTCCAGGATGGGATTCAGATCACATTAAGTTTGCTACAGCCTTTTATGTCTTCTCACTACTGAAATTACTTTTTTTGTAGGAATTTATAGTCTTTTTGAAGCAGGCATTGACAAATCACTGAATGCTGCAATATGAATATCAGTACACCTGCTCGTTTGGTACAATGATTCCTTTAGTTATATGGCTACAGTGCCTGAAATGAGGATACAGATCAAGAATAATGTTCAAATAAAACTTTAGTATAGGAAGAAATGTGGTTTTGGTGACTTTTACAAAAATCATTTGTAAAAATCTAAAGACTAAAGTTTTTACAGAAAACAGTCTTAAGATGGGGAGCAAAACAAGCAGCAACCCTGTGTATGTAGAAATGCCTTGCTCATGCAAAAGGACAAAGTTGTACAGCCTACTCTTGCGAAGTCGTGGTTCAGAGCTTGCGACCTCAATCGTTTCACAGATTTTTTCTAACTAATGAATTGTCCACGGAAACCCACATAATTGTGCGGGAACCACAATTTTTTTTTTTAAAGAATAATGAATTTGTAATGAAATTAAAGTGTTTTAGGAGCATATTAAGGGTTTAAACTCAAATTAAATTTTGGACCACATCCAAAATTGGTGCTCGAGGAACGTAAATTCTCTCGCAAATTTCGGGAGGGCGACTGTATTAACAAAATGGTTTCAGCTGACGGAATGGCAGCATGAGAACACATCGAGTTCCATCTTTGTCCACCAAGAACAGGAGTCAGACTGCACTATGGACACAAACTTATGTAAACTTGTTTTTTTTTTCCAGTGACGGCTGTGCTTGAATGAGTGACAGGTTTACAGGGTGTTCCTATTAAAGTGGCTGTTGAATGTATAACTTCTGTTGAGTGTGATTTGAAAATGGCGCTAACTACAAGGTGCACCTGTTTTGTAATCTTTTCTGTCATATAGATATCTGCTTGAAGGAAGTCACCTCAATAGCAGACAGTCTTTATAATATCCAGCTGCTGAAGGAGTTTGCCAACGAGTACCTAAATAAAAGCTTCTATCTAACACTAGAAGACATGCTGTATTCTCCCCTGGTGCTTAAAGTAAGAACTTTGCATATATTTATTCTCTGCAGTATTTTTATTTCTTTTTTTTTTTCTTTTGTAGCTCTAGTTTGCTTATCATGTTTTTTTTGTTTGTTTGTTTTTTACTGATTTTTCAGCACAATGTGATGGTATTCATCGCTGAGCTTTTTTGGTGGTTCGAGATTGTGAAGCCTGAGTTTGTCCACCCAAGGGATGTCCAGGAAATGAAGGATGGTAAGAAAGTAAAGTTTTTAATTTTTTTACTGTTTTTTTTATAGTCTGCCTTAAATCAAATTAAAGGTGCGTGCAAGTATGGTACAATGGTTCTTGGTCATTATAAATGTTTCTGGTTTGTATACCGACTCTGAAGTGTAAAGTGCTCACTTATCATCCAGAGGTCTGGAGAGAGCTTATTGGCCGAGCTCTCTAATAGGACAGGGATGTGTACTACGTGTACACCATAACTTTTGGAACTGCATAAGCTTCATACTAGTCTCGGCTGATCTTTGCAATGCATTTTTTGCAACAAATGAAGGTTGTGGAGTTTGGTTCTGATTACTCAGATTGTACTCATGCTCCAGGTGGCACACTTCACAGCTGATGTGCAGAGCTGGAAAATCAATTTTGATAATGAAAATTTCACTGTATTTAACACGTGTTTACAGTGAGAGCAGTGACTCAGACGAAGAGCTCGCGGCCCTCTGTGCCTATCTCTAACGCTACCAAACGAAGCTTCTTGGCCTCGCCTGGAGTAACTGATTCAGCTCATCCTGTCGCAAACAGCCCCGAAGTGTGTAACAGGTACTTCCTGCACACTGAGGAATCTGATTCTTCGTAAGTCTTGAAATCCCTCATCTCTTCATGTATAAACCTTTCATCTGGATGTGTATTGGGTGAATATGATCTGCATCATTTATTTAAAAAAAAAAAGATGCAGATTTAAATAATTAAACTGTTTTATGTACATCAAACCATTTGACAGAATGTAAGAAATAAACGAGGATTAGCTTTTTAAAATATGATTCTTACAAAACTTGCCTTTTTTCTGTAAGTATCAGGATCCATGGCAACATACAAATGAGGCACATTGCACACTGGTTTAAACTGAGTACCTTTAGGCAGTGGTTCCAGCCAAGCGGGTTTCAAGCACAGTTACAAGCCCGATCTGAAGCTGAACGATTTCCAGTGTACCAGCCATCTGTTAGTGACCACATAAATTATGGACAATTAAGCAATCAAATTTCAATCTGTCTAACTGGAGATATGTTGCACTACATGTACAACTGTATGCAGGTCAATATTTTTTAATAATCTGGAAAATAGATCTACAATCTGATTTTCATCTGATTACATTCACAAATGAAATTTCCTTATTGGACCTGTTTGCTATGCAAAGTTCATGGTTTTTAAATGGTAGTTGGAAGTTGGGGTGCGGGACTGAGATGGGCCTTCAACTAATACTTTGAAGCAGAATAACTTGTTTTTCGTGCTAATGCGGCATCATTTAAGAGTTGTGATAAACTATTTGAACAGGTGGTTAAAACCTTAGGTACTGCAGCCTGCTTACACATGGTATTGTTGCATGACTCCTTGCATGTGCATAAACCCAGGATGTACATGCATAATACAGTATGAAACACACAAGCCCTGTCACTGAAAGAAGACTCACATGTACCTAAATTCAATTAAAGTAACAAAGTATTTAATCAGGTTCAGCTCTACATGACTGAACAATTACTTATGTTTGTGTATTTTTCCTTATAGTTTCTTTTTTTAGCAGATCATTGGTAAACAGGTCAGATAAGAGTAAAATATCTTGAGGGTAATTGTGGCAGTGGAGTGTTATGCTGACATTTAGGGTGAGGGTACATTATGTCCTAATTAATGAACTTAAACGGATGGAAAACTAGTTTTCTGTATTCGTCCAGCCACAAGGGAGATGTATAGCATTGGCTAAGATTAGATATTGGACAGCGGACTTAAATATCCTTTACCCTCATTTAGGTTTTTGGTAACCTGATGTTTTCTGTTTCAGTAATAAGGGGACTTCCAGCTTTAGCCCCTCACATCCACTTTTACCACTGAGACAGAGGCAGCAAAAATCTCAGCAGGGAGAGGATGCAGTAGGTAGGACACTGAAGTTAAAGTATTTTTAAGCTAGTTTTGCCGAGGTAATGGTATAATCAACAAGTGATATTAATCTGGCGGGTCCTGTTGTGTATTTTCTTCCTAACAGGCTGTAGAAATCGTTCTAATTCACTGACACAGGAAAGTCATTCACGAGGGTCTTTGGCCTGGTCAGAAAAAAGACAGAGGTATAAGAACAACTGGTTTTGTCTTTCACATCAATTAACACGCTTGACACTTTTTTTTTTTGTGGCACATGATTAAAATATGATCTGTTTTGCTTGTAATCCTAACCAGGCCACTGTCCCAGCTGAATCGCTATGTTCTGCACTGTGCCACGGACAGCGATGCAGACTTGGCCTCGGGTGACAGTGCTAGCCTCACATGCTCCATCAGCGAGGACAGTCTGGCCTCTACTGTCACGCCAAAACACCAGGGTCATCCAAGCCAGGGTGGTCCTCGCCGAGTCAATGGTCATGGGCTTCTTGGAAATGTTAACGTGGATGAAGATGATATGATGACCGTTATTCGAGAGGAGTCGCCTAAAAATGAGGTTACTTTATCAAACTCTGGGGATGGGGAACTTCGGGGTGCTACCACTAATGCTAAAACAAGTTCATGGAGCAGACAGGAGGAATCTTCTGCAGATTCCAGAACAGCCAGTTTTTACCTGGAACCACTAATGCCTGCTGTTCTTAAACCAGCAAAAGAAAAGTCTATATGCTTAAACAAGGAGGAAGAATCTGGAGAGGGGCGACAGCGCGGGTCAACAAGGAGGAATGGTGCTGGAGAGGTTCCCAGCTCCTCGGTTAGACGAAGACCTCCAAACAACCTAAATCGGACGTTCAATACCTTCAGTTCCATCTCTGATCTTGACATGGGTTCTGAACCCAACACCAGTGAATCTATGCCTCCACCTGCTGGACAGACTCATGCATTTAGAGCCACAGTTACAACCAGTGGTGAGTCCTCTGCTGATCAGTCCCCTGGGTTCTATCTGCATTCATCAGTGGCTGAAGATAAAAGGCCAGTTCAAGCTTGGGGTGTACTGCCTGATGAAAACACAGATACTGTGGAGACGATTGAAGATCAGGATGCAGAACTAACCAAGGAACTTCATCCACCTAAGAGACAATTTCATGAAGAAGATCGGGAATCCGCAAAGCTTCAGGAGGACATGAGTGTAAAGGAGCATGAGGACAAGGATGAAGGAAGTAGGAGTTCCAGCCCTGCTCTCAGTGTTCAGTCACAGGTCAGTAGTGTGGCCAGTGGCAGTGTGAGAATGACCAGCTTCGCAGAGCGAAAGATGCAGAAGTGTGGCAGCAATCAAGACATTCGCTCCAGCGCCAGCAGCTCTCAAAGAACAACACCAGATGGTTCAGAGATTTTGCCTTTTCCCCTCACCACATGGAGGATGAAAAGGGACCAGAGTCCTTCACAGCAGGGCAAGGACAACAGCAACTTGATGTCGTCTGAGCTTGTACAGTTGCACATGGAGCTCGAAGAGAAGCGTCGCGCCATTGAGGCCCAGAAAAAAAAGATGGAGCTCTTGTGTGCTCGGCGAAGGCTCAAGCTCGGAAAAGCTGCTTTTTTGCACGTAGTAAAAAAAGGCAAGAGCGACACACTCCCTCTGCCCTTCAGATTAGACCACTTGAAAAATGGCCAAAAGCTCAATGGAGAAAAAGAGCAGTCATCCAAAGATGACTCCTGTCTTGATGCAGTGAGAGATTGCGAGAAAGGCACTGAGGAGCCAGAGAAGGCAACTCTTGAGTGGGGGAGTGCAGCTGCTATACCACCTAGTGCCTTAGACGGGCCCATAGATGAGGAAATAGACCTTAATGAGTGTAACCGCTCCATAGAAATACTTAACGAGGCCATCAGCAGCATTCAGCAGAAGATGATGCAGTTGTCTCTACAGCAGGACCTACTTATAAAGCAAAACATTCAGTCTCCTCCAGGTGCTGCCCCACCCCCTATCGATGACCGAGGAAATGTACCAGAGCCAAAGGTTCGAGCAGCTATTCATTTTGTGGAGCCGAGTGGCAGCCCTGTAGTTCGAAAGCCTCCCAAGCTGACATCCTCACGGTCCCGCTCCAAACCTGCTGAACTGAAGCTGTCCAAGGACAGCAACAGAGGGCAGAAAATATCTACGCCCACTCCCGTTGATAGTCCCACTTCTCGAGCAAGTCCAGGGGGCAGGACCCCTAAAGCAGAGCCTGAGAAAATCACCCAAGCTGAGGCCACACTAACGAACACCACATTCCGTCTCGATGACGAAGCCAACTTGCGTACAGTCTCAAGGGAACCAAGTTCTGTTACGCTGGGTGTGACCTTTGATGAAGGTGTCCCTAGTTCCTTACAAAAACCTGAGGATTCCTTTGATATTGGTCCAGGGTTTGAGGATAGCTCAAAGAACAAGGCCAATCTCATCGAGGTGGACTTAACAGACGTAGCCCAATCAGATGAAGGCAGCTCAAACGTATCTACTGATGATGCAGTGGATGGAGAAAAGAAAGCCGGCATGGGCTTTTTCTTCAAGGTATTGGTTTATTTATCTTCGGATGTGTGCAGTAATACAACCTGCATCTGACTCACATGATGCTTTTGGTTTTTTTTTTCTTCTTTTAGGATGAGCAGAAGGCAGAGGATGAAATGGCCAAAAAGCGTGCTGCATTTCTCCTGAAACAACAGAAGAAGGCAGAGGAGGCTCGGCTGCGCAAGCAGCAGCTGGAGGTGGAAAGTGAGCTTAAAAGGGACGAAGCCAGGTACTACTCAACTCTGTTGTCTTAGAAAATGTTATATACAGTGTGAACATTTTAATCTAGAGATTTTATTAATAAGTACAGTACAAGTCAATATGAGATTTGACACAATCTTTTATTTACATATTACATTACATGTTACTGTAACATACACTGATCAGTCATAACATTAACACACTCTATCAGTTATTATATACCGGTAACCTGGTGACGGGGTCACGGGCACCTAATGCCCACCAAAAGCCCCAGCCTGTCAGGTCTGACCCCACAGAAAAGCCAATATCGCACAAATTGCAGAAAAATATCAATATTGTTCACAAAAGAAAGGCGCCAGAACATCTAGTGCACTACTGCCCACCGCACAGGCAGAAACCCCAAGGCCACCAATCCCGCCTCCAAACCCCCTGAATCCCACAGTACACCCTGCCTCCCCAGAGGTCTTGTGGAGTCATGCTTTGAGGGGCCAGAGCCACCCAGGCAGCACAAATGGAACCTAAATAATACTGAGCATAATGATTTGTGTTGTAATGTTCTGGCTGATCAGTGTGTGATGTAGTACCCGAAAGAGCTAAAGTACTAAAAGTCCATATAGTAGAATAAAAATATAGCACTAAGTACAGATTTCCTATTAATGATGGAAAAAAAAAATCATTGAGTCTGACTGTTAAATATTTTTGCTTTCAGGCGGAAAGCTGAAGAGGAGCGGATCAGAAAAGAGGAAGAGAAAGCCAGACGAGAATTAATAAAACAAGAGTACCTAAAAAGGAAACAGCAGGAGTTGACTGAAGAGCAGGAACAACCTCAACCAAAGCCTAAACCCAAACCCAAGCCCAAGAAGCAAAGACCAAAATCTGTGCTGAAGGAAGAGCTTTCCACAGACACACTTCCAAAATGCACTCCAGCCAGTAGGTTTTTCCTCCCCATGTGCTTTCCTATTTTTTAGCAAAGCAGTCTTTACTAGACCCCTTATACAGTAATACTGTGCTTATACTAGTGACTGACAAGGTAACAGTTTCAGATGATTTCTTAGACATTACTGTACATTTACTGGAAAATGTAAAAGAAAACTGTTTCTTTGTGTCCTGTCAAATGCAGTCATTCACAAAACAAAAATAACCCTTGAGGGGAGTACATAAGAGAGGGTGATGGCACCCCCTGGTGCATGTGAATCAAACCCTTACTACGCTACATTTTAGTGATGTGTACTTCAGTTCATGACAACACTAGCAGTTTTTGTATATTCATAAGAGAACAACTATGAGCAGCATAAGTGAATTGTATCTTCGGCGAAACCAATATATTGGTTATATAAAAATAATAATAATAATTTTTTAAAAACCCATAAACCTAAAATGCAAAATTAAGATATGAAGCATGAATTTGACATGCATGAATTTGACATGGTTACAGACCCTACAGATTTTTAGCGTTCTAAGCTTTTACCAAATTTAAACCAATTTATTCAACAATCTTTACAGGACATATGCTTCAAGAAGCTTACACCAATTTTAGTATCAATACTCATAACGAACTATGAATCATTTGCATTTTAAATTATTATTGTTTGAAGCTCGACTGTATAATGCTGAAAAACGGCTATTTTTAGGGCACATATAAAATCATCTCTTCAAAACGGCTGAAGTTAGCAACTTGAAATTTTAGGCAAGCAAAATTGGTAATCTCCATGTTGTATAAACTTCGGAAATAGCTTCTTAGGCACACGCATTTAAAAAAAAAAAAAAAAAAAAAGTCAGCACCAGTACTGTGTTTTGGCTGATTGGGATTGTCAGACTAGGGTTATACAGCTGTTGAGTGTCTGGGGTATCCTCAAAGGTTTTATTAATGCAGCATATTAAATTACGTTAAAATATATAATTTCCTTCTAATATGCCAATTTTATAAACAAGTAGCATGCTTTTCAATTTCTAGAGAGTGATGTATTCATTATGTACAATGTGAAAGTTAAATTGAATTTTAAATGACACTTATAAAGACAGTTTAATTTGAGTTTCTGAGGGGACTATATGTTAATTTTAATATTTGTATCAATATTTTTTTTTTCATTTTTATTTAACCCCCCCCCCCCCCCCAGATGAGAACCTGATCAGTGCCCAGTCTGGCTCTAATCTCTCACTGGCCTCTGTTGCCACTACTGAAGCAGACAGTGTGAACTCGGGAGGTGCAGGATCTCAGCGGTATGTCAAGTGCACATCGATGCATGTTTTTAATCATGCTTTCAAAATTGATTCTGAATCTAACTGATCCATCCTGTGACCTCTCAGTGTTATGGACTATTGGTCTTATTGACTTGTTTCCATGAACAGGGGGGACTCTGTGGAGTCATTTTCAATGCTCAGTCGGACAACAGAGCGAGACTGGGACAACGGGTCTACTGCGTCTTCCATTACATCAACGTCCATGGCAGAATATACTGGTAAGCTATTTGACTTTTATTTTTCAAATATGGGGCCCGTTTTCTCGATAAGCTTTGATACACATTATGGTGTTTATACAGTAAGTAGTGATGGTTCATCACCATGAAGGGGGGGGGGGGGTCTGCTTATTGAAAATATAACATTTTATTTAATTTTATTTCTGATCAAATTAACTAAATAACTCAAAAAAAGATTCGTTCATTTTGATGAACGAGATTCAAAGAACCGAGTCACTAAAATGATTCAAACTTCCCACCACTAGTTTATATGTAATACAATCTCTCTATAATGCAAGTGTCAGAGACAGTGCATGAGTACAGAACACTGGTGATTTATTCCTATTTTTGCCTTTTGATTGAATATACAGTATATAAAAAAAGTATATAAAAAAAGATATATGTGCAGCAAAGTGCAAGTAATATTTTTCAAAGATGACCCCTTTCTATAAAGTAAAATAAAATGTTTGGTTTAATGCTATGGGTGTTTTTATATCTTGCATTTGGGTACACAAGACTTGTTCTCTTATTTTAATTGCAAAAAAATAAACATCACTGGTGTAAGGATACCGCGCGTTATGAATCGTCAGATCAAATGATGTCCGTCATGACATTTTGAACGATGATTTAATGAATTTCAGTAATTTTTCAGTAGCAGTAAAAAAAATTAATAAAATATAACCTGTTATCCATGCAAGATCTTACTTGCATTTTAGGTATAATATAATCCATTGTATAAAACCGCTTTTCTTTTTCCTGATTCCAATCTCCACCCCCCTCCCTCCAATTTTAAATCTCCACAGGTCCTAAACTTTTCAAGGAGCCAAGTGCAAAGTCTAATAAGCCGATAATCCACAATGCCATTTCTCATTGCTGCTTGGCCGGAAAAGTAAATGAACCACAGAAGAACTCAATTCTCGAGGTTTGTTTTCAATTAAGACAGATTAATCATATCACTTTATAGATTTAAAAAACATGGAACAGTTTTGCTAAAGTAGAAATAATTTTTTGTACATGTATCTGCAGGAAATCGAGAAGTGCGAGTCAAACCACTTAATGATTCTCTTCCGTGATGGTGGCTGCCAGTTCCGTGCACTCTACTCGTACTATCCTGACACAGAGGAGATCCACAAGCTGACCGGCACAGGGCCTAAGAGCATCACCAAGAAGATGATCGATAAGCTCTACAAGTACAGCTCGGACCGCAAGCAGTTCACCGTCATACCTGCCAAGACAATGTCCGTCAGCGTGGACGCCCTGACCATTCATAATCACCTGTGGCAGGTTAAAAGGCCTGCTGTGCCAAAAAAGAGTGCAAAATGAAGCTTTTGAGTACTGTAATCAAGGGGTGCTCTTGTACGTGCTGTACGTTTGGAAAGACCACAAAGATGTCCACAACGACCTTCTCTTCTTGTTTCGTGATGCATCAAGAGTGGCTGTGTATGAATGAATGTCCGGACAGTCGACATACTCCTTGTTTGATCGGTTCATGGTGGAGATTTTGTTCTGTTCCTGAAGCCTGTGGCATTTTTATTGATTGAGTTCTTGTTACTTGAAATACATTTTCAGTTTGGCAAGCTCATGCAGACAGCTGAGCTTTCCTTTCTGATCAGCAGATGTTTTGTCTCTTTTCTGTAAGAGAGCTACATCGAAATAAGGTCTGCTGCTTATGAAGATCATAACCCAAATTCATGTAGTAAAGTATTTACAGAGTTAACTGACATTTCTTTTTTTTTTTTTTTTTAAACCATGCTGCTTTGAACTGTCTTCGGTATGACACTGTATGACAATCCCAGTCATACATGTCCATGGCCTTCACGCATCGTGGTACTATTTGTCTATTTATTCAGCGCTTAAAAAGCAAATCAGCTGTAGCACTGCTGTATAGAACTACGATGGACCTTTTTAAATAGCGAATGAACTAGGCTTTGGTACATGTCTCAGCTCTTTTGTTTTGCTACTCTAATGCTACAGGTAGTGATTTCTCCACTGGACAGCTGCGTCCTTTAAAATGGTGCACTCATGGTCATGTTTTAGTGCTTTTTTTTTCCCCCCCATGCAATGTAATCACGAGTGATGTCGTCTCTGAAGCTTTGTTTCTCAATGCAAAAGAGCAGCATGCTCTATTATGAAGAGTGTCGCTGTAGTTTGAATGACAGTATTTAATATATTCATAATCAGTTACTTCCTTTGCAGTTGCTGTCTAATTATTTAACCATGTTTAAAACATTCCTTGGAGACAGGAAGGGAAAAAAAAAGGTGTCAACACTGCCGAATCCTTGTTTAAACATTTAAAACACTTGCTTTGAATTTGGGGGTGGGGGTCAGGATCAAAATAGTGTTGCACATGCACTTTACTTCTTAGGGAAGGTGACTTTTAGGCATAGAAGGGCACAAAAGCTATGTGCTCAGAAGAATTGACATTAAATATTTGCTTATTACACAAAAAATCTTTTAAAAAGACACTAATATTTAATTCAGATGAGCAACAATAATGGCCCAGTAAAAGTACTACTGCTTTCCAGAAGGTATACTTCAGACTTCGGTTCGAATAGGTTGCTGCATTTGTTTACTTTTAAATTACCGTTTTGTATATTTTGTCTGGTTATATATATATATATCCTCAAAATTTGTACTGATTTTGCTCACCATTCTTTTAAAACACTGTACTTTTGGTCATTTTACTCTCTCCACCTTACCATTATTTATTTTAAACATAGGCACTGAGAATTGAATAAATTTTCAATAAACTCATTTTTGTCATTTTTGGTTCTTCAGTGTTTTGTTTTTCATTTTATAAACATCCATTCATGTTCATTTAAGTTTATTTATTTATTTTTTAAAAAGTTTCTGCGGGTCAGACATGGTGTGTAGGAGCGCTACCCGACTGGAACACCTTGATTTATGCCCTGGAGGTGTCTTTTGTATCCTTGACGATCCACTGAAGACACAGATGTAGCATAGCAACAGGTAGTTTAACATCAGTGGGGGTTTCATGATTGCTGGTATTTGGCCATTTGGAGAGTGAGAGAGATAAAATTTTGCAACATGAAAGGTATGTATAGAGTCATGTCAAATAGTGATGATAAATAGATGGTGGAAGCGAAGATGGTTTTTTATTTATTTTTAAATTATCATTGTCTAAATAGCTTTTTTCCTGGTATGGGGAATTTTCCAAAGTTTGGGCTTTGTGTCTTCTGAGAGCTGTGTGCAGGTATCGGACTATGTTTGCAGCGAAATCCCAACAAGTAAGTGTTTTTCGTACACTCAGGATATTTTATAACAAAAACAAGTTTACTTAAAATAATCTGTTTAATTAGACGGAAAGGTTGGTTAGATTGGGAAGACGATCTAATTCTCATCTTGAAATATATTTCTACCTGTTAATGTGTCTTATCCTAGGCTATCCTCTTGGCCTGTCCTCCCTGGTGTTTTTAAGGATAAACATGGGCGAGATCAACACGACCGTTTTTAACGACACCACTCTGTCCTCAGTCACCAGACTCACTTTGACTCAAACTGAAGTTACGTCTATAGCACCAGGGGCATTCGCCCAGTTTCAAAGTCTCAAAGATCTCAATTTACACAATAATGGTCTCTCGCAAATTACCTCAGACTGGTTTATCCATAAAGAGGTACTAGAGATCCTCATCCTGACCAATAACAGCATTACAGTTTTGAATGGAGATTCCTTCACTGGCCTTGTGGGACTCTCGAACCTGAACGTTTCCCTGAACCAAATTCACACCATTGCATCAGAGAGCTTCCGCTCCCTGGGACACTTGAGACATCTTGACCTGTCTCACAACAAGCTAAGACATTTGCGTGTGGACGCCCTCATTGCATTAAACAACACTGAAATCATTTTGCATGGAAACCCCTGGGATTGCTCCTGCACTGTGTACGAGTTCTCTCTTTATTTAAGAGGTGAGTGTTAAAGAACAGTTGATCTACAGATAGAATATTGGATATGAATATGTCTTACTGTTTATAGTGGAGCTCTTCTATTAATTGAATTTCAATCTCATTCCAACACAGTAATGTTGGAATGCTTCTGTCCTCAGCTTGTTTTATGCAGTGTGTCCATTTACTGGCCTCAGGCCAGTAGGGTGCTGACTAATTGATTTATTATAAAATAATGGTATTGTACAGAGACCCTAAAAGAACAGATGTGACGGAAAAAATCCGTTGAATTAAAAAAAATAATAATAAAATAAAATTTGAAAAAGGAAAAAACAAGACGCTGGATGCAAAACAAAAAGAAATGGGGAAGAAAAAACGGGAGAAGAAAAAAAAAATCGAGACCACGTGACCCACAATTCCCTCTCAATCTTCCAGCGCCAAAACACGGAAGGTACTTCGTGCCCGTTTGCTGCTGCTTCTTCTTCTTCTTTTTAGCGGTTGGCATCCAGCTTTTAGCTGCATTACTGCCACTCACTGGACTGAATCGGTAACACGCCATTTCCCAGTGAAGGTTCAAGTTTGGCATTACTGCCACCTGCTGGACTAAATCGGAAACGCTGAAGAATCAAGTTATGCGATATCTCATAAACGTTTTGCGTGATCTCGCATGTATATTCTTGATATGTTCAAGCTTACATTTTTTTTTAAGCCAATGTTTAAATTTTTTTTCACCCATGTCCTGTTAGCAGCCCCTCCAACTTACTTCCTCCACTATGTATTTTGTCCAGCAGTATGGAATACTGGTTGGAGAGGCCCCCCTGCAAACTTTTGCCAAGGACATTAACAGACTATAGAACTGCCTTTGGCTTGTCATTGATGGATAAACAGGTTTCTGGAGCAAAATGAGCATTTATTGTGCATGACTGCACTATTCATCATATTGCCTCCTTTATCAAGCTGTAGTACTTCTAAATTAGTGTCATTTCAGTGTAAGTACATTTTAGTGCTGTCAATCCATTCATCACAACTTTAAAATACTTCAATTAACTTGTGTTACAAATGTGCAATGTTGAAATAAAGAAATTTCAACACAACTTTGGTTTTATCCAAACTTCCACCTGAAAGATGTTTATAAGGAGACTTGCAGTTCAGCACACATAGTAATGTTTCCTCAGTCATCTTATTATCTGTGTTAAACGTGCCATTATTATACACAGCCAGGTAACTGTGCTGCAATTATGAGAAGCCATTAGGGCCAAATTTGGTCATATGATTAATTTGTATTTTAAAAAAATAACACGTTAAAATTTCGTTAACGCATTAATATTGACAGCTTTAATTAATTTACACAGGAGCTCTCATAGGAGGTGGACCTTTGTAACCTATCCTATCAGTCAGGTATTAAGTAACACAGGTTAGTTTTGCACTATGGTTAGTAAAATGTAATAGGTGAAATGTATCATACTTCCAATTTCAGGAAAAAAAATCGGGTGATAAAAACCTTATCTTCTGTATTCTTCAACAGAATTAAGAAATTGTCATTCTAATCATTGCTTTAAAGCATGTTAATTATCACTATTCAAGCTAGTAACTCCAGTTGTGATAGAAAACCTTTTTGGAATGATTTTGAAGCTGAGGACTTCTTCTTTCAGAATACTCATTTAAATATATAATGTTTTTCCTGAGGCGCTTCTCATAAACAAACTCTCACCGGCTACATCGTGATAGAATAAAAAACGTGATATTCAAATGGATGTTATTGAACCAGGAATCTGAAAATATGCAACTCATCAAAAATGCAACTTAATACCTGATTTTACCTTAATACCACATTTTTAGAATTTCTAATGTAAATGCTCGTCCTACAAATGCAAATACATATATATATATATATACACACATATATATATATATATATATATATATATATATATATATATATATATATATATATATATATATATATACACACATATACATATACATGTATATATATACACGTGGACAAAATTGTTGGTACCCTTCGGTCAATGAAAGAAAAATTCACAATGGTCACAGAAATAACTTTAATTTGACAAAATTAATAATAAATAAGAATTCTATGAATGCAGACATTGCTTTTCAACCATGCTTCAACGGAATTATAAAAAAAAATGAACTCATGGAACAGGCCTGGACAAAAATGATGGTACCCCTAACTTAATAGTTTGCTGCACAATCTTTTGAGGCAATCACTGCAATCAAACAATTCCTGTAATGGTCAATGAGACTTCTGCACCTCTCTGCAGGTATTTTGGCCCACTCCTCATGAGCAAGCTGCTCCAGTTGTTTCCGGTTTGAAGGGCGCCTTTTCCAGACAGCATGTTTCAGCTCCTTCCAAAGATGCTCAATAGGATTGAGGTCAGGGCTCATAGAAGGCCCCTTTAGAATAGTCAAATGTTTTCCTCTTAGCCATTCTTGGGTGTTTTTAGCTGTGTGTTTTGGGTCATTGTCCTGTTGCAAGACCCATGACCTGCGACTGAGACCCAGCTTTCTGACACTGGCCAGCACATTTCTCTCTAGAATCCCTTGATAGTCTTGAGATTTCATTGTACCCTGCACAGATTCAAGACACCCTGTGCCAGATGCAGCAAAGCAGCCCCAGAACATAACAGAGCCTCCTCCATGTTTCACAGTAGGGACAGTGTTCTTTTCTTGATATGCTTCAAGTATAATTAGCAATATTTGCCTTGGCAAAAAGTTCCATTTTTGTCTCATCTGTCCATAGGACATTCTCCCAGAAGCTTTGTGGCTTGTCAACATGTAGTTTGGCATATTCCAGTCTGGCTATTTTATGATTTGTTTTCAACAATGGTGTCCTCCTTGGTCATCTACCATGTAGTCCACTTTGGCTCAAACAACGACAGATGGTGCGATCAGACACTGATGTTCCTTGAGCATGAAGTTCACCCTGGATCTCTTTAGAAGTCTTTCTGGGCTCTTTTGTTACCATTCGGATTATCCGTCTCTTTGATTTGTCATCAATTTTCCTCCTGCGGCCACGTCCAGGGAGGTTGGCTACAGTCCCATGGATCTTAAATTTCTGAATAATATGTGCAACTGTAGTCACAGGAACATCTAGCTGCCTGGAAATGGTCTTATAGCCTTTACCTTTAACATGCTTGTCTATAATTTTCTTTCGAATCTCCTGAGACAACTCTTTCCTTCGCTTCCTCTGGTCCATGTTGAGTGTGGTACATACCACATATATATGTATATATATATACAGTGTATATATATGTATATATATATATGTATATATATATATATATATATATATATATATATATATATATATGTATATACATGTATATATATATATATATATATATATATATATATATATATATATATATATACATATATATACACTGTATATATATATACATATATATACACTGTATATATATATATATATATATATATATATATATATATATATATATTTATTCAATTTTGATAAATGAAGTCCAGTGTTGGATAACATTGATATTATTTTTTATACAAAATGAGTTGATGCATAATGAGAACTTTATCATAATTTTTTAATACTTTTTAATGCATGCATCTCACTTAGTATAATCTATAGTTCTCCATGTCTCAGCTCTGTTCTTGCAGTTTGAATTAGTGTGAGTTGTTTACAGAGCTACGAAAGGCTTCCCGGCTGCAGAATGAGATGGAAGTGCTCTGCGAGAGCCCGACTCATCAGCGAGGAAGACCTGTGTGGAATGTGTCCAAATGTGAGAATCCTGTAACTGCTATTACAACCGTAAACAGCCAACCAGAAACAGAAACACCAGAAAGAACTAATCTGTCTACTATTATCAGCTTAGTAGGTACGTATACCTAGACCAAAAAACTATACACTGACCAGGCCAAAAAAAGTCACACGCTAACATTTCATTGGATTTGATTTGATTACAGCATGCATTCACTAGGGCATCATTTCTAATAAGCTTATGCAAAGTCACAACATTAAGTTCCCCCCCCCCCCCCCTCCTTACTACTAGTGTCTTATTACTACCATAATCATCTTTCCTAAAGACCTAGATTCTACTAAAAAATACCAGAAAATCTAATACATATCTTTTTCCAGTGGTACTTTGTGCCCTGGTACTTGTTATTTGTGTTTTGTCAGTTTTGTACCACAGAAAACAAGAACAAAAGCATCGAGTGACCATCCAACCTTTCCTAGAAGAACAAGAAAGAGCAAGACAAGCCTATTCAGACCGGAGGGCAATGCCAGAAATGTCTAATAAGGTTGAATCCATTCCTTGTGACCAGAAAAAGAGACAATCAAATAACAGGCTTTTATTAAAGCTCGACCAGACAGCAGTGGAGTCACAAATTTACCAGATTTACAGCACAGGAATATACCAAACAAGAGAAATGACTGGCCGAGCCAAATCAGCAGGGCCTGTACTGTCTAGATCTGATGGCTTTGGGAGACGTCCAGACCCTGAAGTAAAAGATTCATGTCTGAGGATGATGAAGGATCAGGAAATACATGGTGGATGGACGGAACATAAGCTTGTGGGGTTTGATGGGAAAAAGACTGAATCAAATGGAATAGAATGTGAGTATGGAAGTGAAGAGGAACAAGTGGGAAAAGCTGAAAAGGAGACGAAATGTAGTCACGCTGAGAGACAAAATGATGAGTTTATCACTGCGTTGAAAACACAAGTCAAGTTTGAGCCGGATTTTGAGGGTAGGGAAGAGGATGAATATATTTTAAAGGAAAATGTACAAGATCTTGGATTTCTGCATACTAAAGTGCTCAGTGAGGAAGGCTATGATTCTGATTCTAATGATGATGATGAATATAATTCAAACTTCAGTTTGGCCAGATCTCAACCCCAGGAGCATGATGATGACTCCCAGCCTTTGGGAGATGTTGAGAACATGCCTTACCTCACTATTGGAGCTGATCCAGAAAAGCAAAGGCCAAATCCAGAGCAGATTTGCACTAAGGCTTCCACCAGACCGTTGAATTTAAGACCCATCAGGCGCACATTATCCTGGCCTCCTACTGCGGCTCAGTGGAAAAAGCACTGGGCTCGAACCCAGCACGTCCCTAATGTTTCTCCTAAGCTCATTTTCGTCACGCAGTATGAGTATCATATAGGCATGTTTCCCTCTGGCGTCTCTTCAGCTATTCCAGAAAATGTCGAACAAGCCAGTTGTTCAGGGTTTCCTGAACGGCAACTACAAATAAGGGGCCTTGCACACATTCAGTCTGTGGAACCTTCTATGGGAATTGGCCAAATTGTCAATCAATCTTGCATGCAAGACCTGTCCAGTCTGACCAGTGATTACGTAGAGATAAATGAAAGACAGTCTGAACTGATCAAAAATAATCCTTGTGGAGATGGTGAGGCAGATTCTGACTCAGTCACTATCAAACCACTATGTGGAAAGATAAACTCTGAAGCTGCCAGTGAGGTGAAGATGAGAAGCAGCAAGAAGAAAAACACAAACAAAACTTCAAAGGATGGACAGAAAAGATCAGCCCTATCAGCGAGGCAGCCGAGAAGAGCGGAAAGAGACGGAAGGAAAGTGCTGCGAGACAGACAAAGGGATCAGTCGCACTCCAGCTCAGGTGCACACCCTTCTGGAGGATCTCCTAGTGATGACAACCTGCTTGAGGATAATGAGTACACCTTCATAGATCTTCTACACGAGGTGGTAGAGAACCATGGTCGCTGGACACGAGACAGGTGGAGGGCAAGTCATATGAAAAAGCCAAAAACTAAACAAGTTACTAAATCTTGAGGAACTCCATAGCAAACAATGGAAGATGCAATAATAATTTAGACATGAAAAATAGCAAGTTTAGCCATAAATACATAGTGCTTTTGTAAACTACAGTACAGGTCGACTTATAGCTCAGTGCTGTTGAATTCTCACATCTGCAGGAGCGGATTCATTTTCTAAAACAGCACAATGGAGATAGAAGTCTAATAGTATAATTTGAATCACAGGTTTATATTAATGAGTTCTAATACATTATGATTTCTACAGTAACAAATAATTTAAAGGAACTTGTATGCTTGATGTTCCTCATAATATCCGCTTGATAGCTGAATAAGGAGCTAGATGGAGATGGTTTACACTATCTGAGAGTCGTCAGGACAGAGGACTTTTTTTTTTCTTGGTAACAAAAAAGATGTTTGTGAGGCAATGAATGCTTTAGCTCCTGAGTAAACTAAATTTTCTTAAAGGTGATTACATTAAAAGTAACTATAAACAGATAAAAAGAATTAAGTGTGATTTATTAACAAATGAAAACTTTAAATCATGACATTGCTTTGGGATGAGGAGAATAAAACACAGGACGTACTCGCTTGGTAAATAATATACTTGGTAATATGCTTGGGTGGGTAGTGCTGTTTGATTTTCTTGATTAATTCTGTTCAAATGAATGTTTCAAATTGAAATATTCTAATATGAAGTGTTCTAATTGTGATTTTACATAAAAAATTATTTTAAAACGTTTTTTTTTTATTAAAACATCTATGACTGCTGTTGAAAGGTTGAATCCAACATTATTTTCCAACCCCAGTGCTTTCTATAGATAAAGTGGGAAACCCAATGCAATATGTTTGTAGTTTGTTAGCAGCAAGCTAGGCAGCTAACTTGGATGTATGAGTGTGATGTATATTGAACAGCATAATGTATAGTCACTGTATGTTTTAGATTGAATAAATTAATAAATCTGTATCTTGAATATCCTAAAGATCTTGCTTGTAGATACAGTATAGCTGAATTAAAGGATAATAAAGGATAAGTTTTTGAAAATATCCTTTGAATTAAAAGATGAACCATTGCAATATTTGCTATAGATGTCCAAAGTCAATTCCAATAAATAAAAACCCTTTAACTCTTCACTTGACTCCATATTACACTTAACACCATCACATTATTCATTATTTTCCGCTAACAGCACACCTCTGCAAGTTTCAGAAGTTTCATGTAGCCTGACCAGAATGATTTCACTTAACACGCCATAATTTAAAGCACATGAAGAAAATAATTATTTCTGGCTGCATGCAGCATTTATTGAATCATTCGTACATGTTGGAAGTACACAGACTTCATATAAGAAATTGTACAAAATGGATCAGTTCTCCTTTACAATGTACTGTTCTACACAAAAAAACAGGAGCCAGCAAATGTAAACATAGGTCTCTTGTAAGTTCGGCAATTAAAGGACATGCATTGTCCATATGTCTTCTATCTTTATTGAAATGCTCACATGACTCTACATACAATGAAATCAAAATAGTTGAAGGCGGTCAGTGGATGGGTAAAAAAAACAAAGGATTTCTAACTTACAAAAGAAAAAAATTCTTTTTGGTGACCAAGCGGACATGCATGAGAAATGACAAGAAAAAGAAAAGGAACTAAACCTCTAGTCTACTTTAGAGTAATCCACTCCTCAAACCATTTTAAGGGAGTCATGAGCATGATAATTGAGTAATATTGTGGATGAGAAGCATTGACATCCTTCTGCCTGGAGTTCGTTCCGGACATTGAAGCGAACGTGTAAACAGGCAGACAAATCGAGCTTGTACATTTCAAAAATCCCAACTTTCAAAAAGGCTTATAGACTTACAGTAACTGGCACAACGATTCTCTCAGTATGGCTAACATGTTTTGAGGGCTGCAGTGATATCTTTGAATCAATCTTCCTTCTGCTAGCTCAGCAGCTTCTCCTCAGTCACCTGAGATGGATGGTTTGGGAAATATGGCTTGACAGATATCCATTTGATCTTCAGTATGCACTACAGTAAAGGTTGATACAAAAACTACAGTATTCACTGGATAAAACCATGAAGGGTCAAGAGAAATAAACTGCTGCAAGGCAAGGCATCTATAATCAATAAATGTGTTTATTATAAATATATTCCTTCATGACGTGGCTGTCGAACCCAACAGAAATGATCAAGGTTTGCACGTCTGGCTTTCCATATCAAAAAATTACCCTGAAAAGAATTCTGCGACTATTCTACACTACTTTTCCAATGTAGCTTTAAAATGACATGCAACATGTAGAAATCAGATTTGTATACAGTATATGCTTTGTAATGAACTTCTTTTGCGTTCAAACAAGAAATGGTAACTTTTTTATATGCTAACGCTGCTGAATGGTTTCCTCGTAGTTTAGGGTTAAAGGGTCATGCTATACTACGCTACTCCATTCAGACCAGCAGAGCTTAGTGCAACAGACCTGGCAAATTCTAATGTTCTAGTTATGATTTGTTTTTTCATTGAATTACATTGAATAATAAATCTAGTATCCAAATAAACATATGGATAAAAATGTAATAACCTTTTAAATTTTCAGCATTAATACAAATAGGGAAAATACTTCATTGGTAACATTCAGGCAATATGGCATTACAAAACAGCATGTTTACCCATTATGATCTGTATCAGTAGGATGAATTATAAATAATTAATAAAACAATTTCTCATGAGCAGCCCTTCTGTGAGAGCAATTTTAGTGAGAAAAATTTGACTTTCTATCCTGTTATAATGACAGAAGGCTCTCATTTTAAACAGGGTATTCATAAAAACAACAACAACAACAAGGTATCCAAGATGCATGGCGCTTGTGATATTTGATATATAAAAGTAATTACTGGTTCTTTTTTTTCCAAAGTGGTGAGAAAGCACCCAAACTGGATCGATAAACGCTTTTCATACTAAAAATAATACTTGATATGATAAATTAATTTGATAGTGATCAAATAGTTCATGGTGAGAGTCTGATTTCACTGGTTGGGTAATCTAATCTAAAATACTTGTGCTTCAAGGACAAAACAATAATATGATAAATACTGAAGGTTCAGTGAGCATGTCAAAGGATATGCACCTACATGTATATACATTAATGTGTCACTTATATTTACTGATTGTTAATGTCTTCTTAAAATCTCAATAAATGGCAGTCATTATCTGTTTCTGTTCCTCTCACTCTATTTCATACACTGTCCAGAGGAAAACTTGAGCAGCATATTTGGTCCAGAACATGACGTCTACGTCTCCTCGTCTTGTAATCTGTCTAAACTGGCGAAAGCACAGCAGCCTTTCTAATCCAACATGCACACAGATTCCACTTCTGTCATTGAAAAATAAAAGCAGGGGAAGTTGACAGTGATGATGTAGATACCCCCCCCCCCCCCCTTCCCCGTGTGACCTTGGAGGGCAGCGTGCTTCAGGGGATATGGCTGTGTAGCAGGGACAGGAGGCACTCTTCATGCATGCTCCAAGCTGAACTCTGGTTTTCAGAGATGAGTCTCTCCTCGTGTCTCTGTGCCATATTCCTGCTTCAGCTTGGCACCTGCCTGGCATACAGGCAACTCGTCGGGAACATGTGCCAATGGGTCTGACCGGATGATGTACCTGGAGCAAAGAAAGCGTTGGTGTGCGTGTGTCATTCATTAGCAGTGTTGCATATACAGTACTGTAGTATAAACTGTGATATTCAACTCCCATTACAGCAACGCTGAAAACAGTAAACAGTAACAGTAATCTCAGAATTTTGGATACTATTCACTCTTCACTATTCGTTACTTAACCAGAGAGGTAATATTTGAGGTGGGAATTTCGTCACCTGACGACTATTATGCATAATTGTCTGTCTTTTCTTCGAGACATGCCTAATAATGTAGCAGGTATTTAATATTAGAATCAGAGCTGGTTGCAGACAACTATAAACAGTACTTCACTTCACAATCAAGGAGCAGAGAGAGAGAGAGAGAGATTTTATTGTACAGTACTATGAAAAAGGCTACTGTGAGATAATACAAGCCCGGTACTTTTAAAAGTAAAAGTACTTTTTGAAGTAAAGTTGAAGATGAGTACCTCTGTACTTCTACTCAAGTACTCAACTAAACTGAGAATTTCTACTTTTACTTGAGTAATACTTGCCTTAGGGCCTCTCTACTCATAAACCAGTACAGGATTTGTGTACTTTGCCCACCAATGACACCATGCAGAAATGTAGTGAAATAAACAGTACTGTACATATATTTGCTGTAGGATGTAGTAGATTGAAAGTAAAAAGTGTCATCTGATAAAACTTCTCAAGTTAAATACAGTTATTTGAAATATGTACTTCAGTACAGTAACAAATTAAAAGAACTTAGTTACCTTCCATCTCTGACTATTACAAGATTAGTGCAACAGCCTACAATAATGAGCACCAGGAAAAATGACCAAATAAAATCTTGACTCTCTCCACTTCCATAACCACTGCGTTGCTAGTGGACATGTTTTTTAATGGGGTAATCTAATGTTAGCTTGCTGCAGTGAAATCTTTCGTCATGTAAATAAATCCATCATTATCATGATTATATCATGCGCCTCACCAGATACAGTAGTTAGTTATGTCATTGTAAATCACAGAAAAGGATTACTACACCACAACTGAACTCACTGACAGCAATGTAGCCTGGAGCTAGTTATTAGCTACCTGAGAGTTTCCTTTAGCTAGCTAGCTGTTTTACCTTAGTTTATTGTATCCAAAGCTTACTCGCTGAATACTCAATAAATAAATATTCAATGCTAACACTTTGAGTTGGGTAAATAACATCTATTTGGACTTGTATTGCTTGATAAAACTAGTACAGTTGTGTGGAATTCTACTTTAACCAACCAAGATTACTATTTCCACAAATTTAGCTTCCACTAGCTGAGATCATAATCAGTGTCTCAGTACATCTATTATACACCGAAAGCAGGAAACATTGATGTAAATTCATTGAAGAGAAGGATCTGGGCTATTTCTTTAAAAATGTTTGGGATTTTTTTCTCTGTAATAGAAATGACTGACCTGCATGTTGACTGCTCATGAATGCTTATCAGTCTCGAATTCATTTAATGACCTTATATTACCAGATCTGTGTGTCTAGAGTGACATAAGAACCTTTTCAATAAATAGATTACGCAAGAGTATAATCATAAAAAATAATAATATTAGAAAATTAGAGCTATAACGAATCACAGTACTACTACTTTTGATAAAGCAAATTTACAATCAAGTGGTTTTGTACTTTTACACAAGTGGAAATGACATTTACCAGAGAAATATTTGACTTTGAGGTCTTTTGACTTTGAGGGTTATTTTTTACTGCTAGTCACATCAATTTGAAGCATGCTTGAGGGAAATTTGAATCAGTGAATAGTTCAATTATAATACTCCACTACCTCTAGATGGTGCTAGTGTACCAGAGTAACAGATCCTGGATGACTTATTTATAAATTTATAAATTTATTTAGATTTATAAATCTAACCATTTCTAAATTATTGACACTAAGCTACTGCTTTCCTAAATCCCACACTATTTTTAGTTTTCCAATCCAGATAGTGAGGCTACATTCTTTGCTGTTTTCTCTTACTGTACATTCTTTACGATTTTGAAGACGTTAAAGCCATTCATACTGTATATCATAACCGATTTAGCCATAATGATCTATAGTGGTGCAAGACTGCACAGACAGGTTCAGAGCACCATTATTCATGTGCCTTGCTTTTCTTAGGTAACAGACTAACAGAGAGAAAATGCTATGTTCAAAATGCTGTAATTCTCTGAGGCTTACACAATATCATTGAGCTCCAGAACTGTGTCTGGAGGAGGATTGATCAGCACGTAGGACAGCGTGTTCTGATGATCATTCATTTCGTCTGCGAGGGAGAAAACAAAAGAAAATGAAACTAATATAAAAACAAATCATCAATGCACCACTTAATAATAATTATAAAACTCAAACATTTCTCTACTACACATATCAGTCAAAATTACTACTAATAATAATGTGACACAGTAATGACTTTATAGTATGTGATTTGGATTTGCTTCTGAAAGTAATTTTTTTTTCTAGACTTATCTTGAATTAAATACAGAGCTTTCTACTGAAAATGTATGTTGGCGTTATGTGGAAATCATAACTGTGATTGGTGTTTGTGTGCATGTGTAATTGTAGGACTATCATACTATCATCCTGAGAATCATACTTCTTTCTGCTTTGGTTGAGTGGGTTTCAGGGCCAGCGCTGTGTGTTTTACCTGTGTGTGAGTGACAGAGCAGTGTGATGCTGGGGAGATAGAAGGGGGACTCAAGCTTGGGAACAAAGTGCCTCTGCTCGTCCAAACCCACCTGTTTGAGCCACTTATACAGCCAGGCCGGGTGAAAGAGAGAAAAGGGCTGACCGTTATTGTACGGCCAAGGCTGTGTTTATGTACCACCATGCAGCTGCAAGCGCTTCCCATGCGCCCACGCATGCACACGCTATCTGCAGCCAATCATCGAGCCATCCATACACCTGGCCTTTGCATCAATGCCATTCCGAGAGACCACCTCACGGCACGTCGCCAGCTTGCCATGCCAACACGCAGGACTGACACACAGATAAAGGCATGCTCGGAGCATCTGACACACCCACCAAGGCAAGGCTCAACCAATCAGAGTGAAGCAAAATACATTGGTAGTGTGGGACTCAATAGAAAAGGAAAAAAAAAAGAAAACTAAAAAGATTTACACAGAAAATAAAAATGCTCTGCAACTCTGTGCCTTCCCTAGTTATATTTCTCTGAAATATCTTACAGCGGTTTTAAAAGTGTGACTAAAATCTCAGGCGTCACCTTCCCAACACACGCAGAATGCTTTCTACTCCACTCTGTCCAAAACATCCTGGAATCAAAGTCCTTCAGCACAACATCATCATCATCATCATCAACATCATCATCATCATCATCATCATCAGGTGCCTATAACTAGGAATGTACCTTGTGTACCCTCTGTTATGTAGGTACCCTCTTCAGGCAGTACCATACAGAGGAGAAAAAGAACTACATCACTAGTCTAAGAGGAAAATCAGGGCCAAAATCATTTCAGACTAAGAAAAGGCTCATTTGTATTGTTATTCTGACACATGACTTAAATTCATCCCAATGGAGAGGAAAATTCTGGTTTTGAAATCTATACACGAAGAACATTTATACAGCGAATTATTTGTGACAAACAGAAGATACTTAAAGAACAGAAATACAGAAGCATACAGGAACAAACGCTTGCTTTTTAAGCATTTTTATAAAAGACAATATTATATAAATGTGTCATTTAATTTTCTTAAAATAGGTTTTTCTGTATTTGGTTTGCTTTTGTATGCTGTCTGTATGATTACTGAAATGAAAACTCCACCCTGAAACAACAAATATATTTATATCAAAATATATATTTAAAAAAAGGTGTTCAATGATTCTGTGGCTGATTTTCTCCCTAATTTAGTCATGTCCAATTCCTCCCCGTTACTAGGGGGCTCCCACATTAAGGCTACTACTACCACACAGCCGGGAGTTTTTCACGTTTTTCCACTGCGCCATTCGGAGGCCCATTTGTACTGAATTATGGTAGAGATTGTACTCCACTGATATAACAATCTTAATGGCGGTATTAGCATGAGGGTTGAATCTTCTGTGTGTGTTGTACAGATGCATACAGTAGCCGGACACCTTGACTTACTAAAAGTACTGCTCCATAACTCTTTATGTAAGATAAAGATATTTAAGATAAAGCAGGATCTAATTTCCACTGATCAGCAGCCTGGTGAATGACCTTGTCGGTTACATAAGAAACCTTTAACCAAAGATAAAACAGACTGTGTTGATGAAGTGTATCCACAAAAGTCAACTCAAAACTTATTTCCACTCGTCATCGGCGAGCACACATTAATTAAAAAAAATTCATATGTGGGTCGTTCAGGGTGGATTTTTCCTATAAAGCAAACTTCACTCAAGAGGCATTGCACCATTTTCAATATTGTTCTTACAAGCAATTTCAACGTCAGATGTAAAGATTCACAGAACTGAATGCTTCAGCTGTTTTTTTGTTTTTTTTTTAGATATTAAAATCATCCTGATGACTAATCAGGATGACTTATCCAGCGAGACATAATTAAACACAGCAATTGAGCGCTGTGGTCCTATATTGAAACAAGGTGGTTCTGCCTCAGTACAAATAATTATGACCTTTTCCCCCCATAACAA
Source organism: Clarias fuscus (assembly GCA_030347435.1). NCBI lineage: Eukaryota > Metazoa > Chordata > Actinopteri > Siluriformes > Clariidae > Clarias > Clarias fuscus. The sequence continues at coordinate 16,188,280 of CM059208.1, read as the reverse complement.
ATCACAAAACTAAATACAACCCATGAAAAAAAAAAAAAGAACTAATCTACTGAAATGGAGTAACTAACACACAGAGTGACATTTTTCGATCGTTACCTTGCAAATATCCTAGATTTACTCGGTTCATCACATCACTCGCAGTTAAATTAGCTACATCCTCTACAGAACAAGGGGGAAAGAAGCAAAGCAGAAAGAGAAGAAGAATGCAGGGTTCAAGCAAGCAACACAGAAACGAGACAGTTAAGGAGTATACAGTATTTATATATCTTTGTGGATTTGGCAAACTTCCTGATAAATATTAAACTCTCAGTATACATGGGAGGAACAGTTTTGTACTATCAATTTTAACAACTGTCTATTATTATTATTATTATTATTATTATATGAAATTAATGCATGAAGCTGAATAGAATACATAGCAGAACGTAAAGTGAAATAAAGAAAAGAAAGAGAAACTTCAGCTGCTGCAGGAACAACATCGACATGATAAACAGTCACAGGACACTGAGAAAATTATATAATAATTTACAGTTGCTACATGCATTGTTTAGTACACTGTGATTTTTTTTTTACTTAATAATTTCTTTAAATTATTATAGGAAATATTAGTGTTTTTCAAACCATACTGGAGTAAAATTATTATAATAAACTATAGTAAAATTACTATAGTGTAATATTACAGTTTAGTAAAGCTTGTAGTCAATTACTATAGTAAATACTACAGTTTACTACAGTAAACTATAATAATTACTATGGTAAAATATAGCATCTTTTCCTATGGGAATCCATGTAAGTAATATAGCATGACATGGTGCTGTTATGTGAATAAAAAGACACGGTGATTTCCTCTTATCAATCACACCGATCAGCCATAATGTTACAACCATTGACATTAAAAACACCTAGGTTTTGGCTTCCACATGTGCCATCAAAACAGCTCTGACCCCTTGGTGCATGGACTCTGTGGGACCTTTGGGGGGGTGTGCTGTGGTGTTTGGTGTTGGGGCGTCAGCGGCAGATCCTTGTGCTGTGCTGTGGGTTGTGGGACGGGGCCTTCATGGATCTAGATTGTTTGTCAAGTGTGTCCCATGGATGCTTGAGTCTGAGATCTGGGGAATTCTGGGAACTCTTTGCCTGCTAAGCCTCATGCATAGCGGGCGGTCATACACTGGACGTTCCAATGTCTTTTCGATCATGGCTGCTGCTGGCTTTTTTTGGCGGGTTTGTGATGTATTGGCTTTTCTGTGAGATTGGAATGGACAGGATGGGCTTTGGTCCCTGCAGGCATGGGTGAGCCTTGGTGCTCATGGTCCTGTTGCCCGTTTACTGGTATATAATTGATAATCAATGTTTCAATTTCAATAATTCAATTCGCCTGTCGGCGTGTTAATGCTGTGGCTGATCGGTGTACTTCTAGATATTACTGTACAAGGTAAAAATTTTAACCTTAAAATGGATAAATCAGTCTATAGTTGTGTTTGTGGCAATGTAACTATTAAATTAAGTGTCAATAATGGTGTAGGTTAAGTTTTAATATAGCAAACTCATGTTGGTTGATGGTGGTTTGTAGTGCGCTATGGCAACAACTTGGACCAACCAAGTTTGTTGAGGATCATCGTCAGCCTCCTCCAGTTTTACTTTGGTTTTTAAAAATAGATCCTTATCAGAGAATTGGGAGGTCTGATTGGGCATCAACTAACCGCAAATATGGCTGCAGTTCCATAAGGTTATAACAGTTTAAAAACATCAGCTGGAGCACAGTGGTTCGAACACCCGGTCGGTGTGAGTGGGGTGTGCATGTTCTCCCTGTACTTGCTGGGTTTCCTCCAGGTAATCCGAAAAGTCCAAAGACATGCAGTGTAACCTGATTGGTATTATAAATTGCCCGTAGTGTGAATGTGTGCTTGTGCCCTGCAATGAACTGACACCCTATCGAACGTCCACCCTGATTCCATGCTCCAGGCCCCCATGACCCTACTATATTATCTAGTTGATGTAAAAAATAACCTTTTCATTTACAGGTATAAAGTTGGCTATAGTACTTTTAAATAGCAACATCTTGGCATGTAAGGGTGTTAAACAAGGGGGAAAAGATGAATTTATGGAGAACAAATAGCAACGGTGAAAAAAATGGGAAATGTGAAGTCAATATAATTCCCTCTCGCTGCACTAAGTACTGTATGGTTGTAAGACTTTTTTCAATAATCTTTTTCATGGCATAAATATATTACATAAGTTGCATCACAGCGCTTTCTTTAGTGCCTGAAATGGTACAGCATATAAGGTATCACCTACATGCTATGACAAAATAGACACTAATCTATTTTTATCCACTTTTCTATGTAAATATGAGACATTGCAATCAGAGATTTGTCCCTGCTGACTCACCGTAGCCGATAGTGGGAAGACCCAGGTGCTTCATGCGGTTCTTTACCAGTTCAGAGAGCTCCTGTCTCTCAGAGCGTCTGTAGAGGTTGAGGCGTTGTTGGTTGATGCGTTCAGCACGGCTCGGGGGCTTTGTGCTCTTCCTGCTTAGCCTTCGTGCCCACTGCATGCTCTTCTTCCTCAGTAGCGGATGTTCTGATTGGTCGCTGCCTGTCGAGTTCCTGTGGGCCGTTTTCTCTTTCCAGGACTCACGTCTGTCCCGTGGGTCCTCACACTCGTCCACGTTTACAGACACCTGAGACTGCCCATGGCCATAAGAAGAAGAGCAGATGGATCAATTTAATCAGCTTGATGTTTTTTTTTTTTAAAGTATATCTTAATATAATATCAATAATGATTTTATTGCGTAAATGTATAAAAATAAGAAGTTTATGTAAAATGGTGGCTTTATTGAAGTTGATGTTGTTACATTGCTGCTGTCTGATGCAGTGGTTCCTGCCTGCAGAACAAATTACGATGTAATGATGAAAATTTTATGTTTTTATTTGCTCTGCAAGTTTTGGGCGATCTCCAAAATCTATGGGGTGTCTATTTTATATTGTTTTTGTATTAGCAAATGCTTGTGTATATGAGCTGTCTGATAAAAGAAACACATCATCAGCCTCTGTCTCCCGATCCTCAAATAGCAACACTGTCAGGATTCATGTCAATGCTTAGCCGAACGAAAGACCAGGTTTCATTTGAATTCAGAGATCTAATGGAGCCTGATTTATCTGCCTAGACACTATCTGCAATGTGGCTGTCAATTATTAATAAAATGCCACCAGGGAAATTGGGATGAATTTTTTGGAGTTGGCCTCACTGTAGAGAAAAATGGGCTGTCACTGGCTGAGCAAATTGGAAGAGTGAAATATTACTGATTCAACAAAATAGATCAGTGCAGTCTACACATCATTTTTTTCTTCAAGCAGGCTTAGGATGTACAGACATAAGTTTAAAGCGCTTTAGCTCATGATGTTCTCTAGTAGCTCACAGTATTTGTGGCTAAAAGAATCGCATACGCACTCTAAAGTAGGGCTGTGACTAATAATTATTTTGATAATTTTCTAATCACACCACGCACTGCACCACGTTCCCTCCGATCCTCCAGCACTGTTCGCCTCGTCCCACCATCTCTCAGGGTTCAAGGACGACATCCATCCAGACCCTTTTCTGTTCTGGCACCTAGGTGGTGGAACGAACTTCCTCTGGATGTCCGTACAGCTCAGTCTTTGAAGATCTTCAAACAACGACTCAAGACAGATATATCTGTTTCTCCAATACTTCAATTAACCTCCCCCCTTGACCTTCCTGTTTGGAGATGGCGTGGGATTATTAATTAGGAACTTAAAAGGAAACTGAAAACACAAAATAAACAGAGCTCGGCCATCTACGCAAGAACGTACGGGGCTCTGGAAAATAAAACAAAAAACTATATCCTCTCGAGGCCTTCACCCTTACCGAGGACTTATGAGAGGGAGTGATGTTTTTTGGGGTGTGCACTATTTTATTTTTTTTTTTTTTTGGATTTTTCCCCGACATTAAGGCTACTACTACCACTCAGCCGGGAGGGCCGAAGACTATCACGTGTTTCCTCCGAACCACGTGACGCCAGCCGACCGCATCTTTTCGAACTGCTCGCTCGCGCACCGTTGGGGGCGGTGTAACACACTCGGAGGACAGCGCTATCCGCTCCCTGCGTTGCGCGAGCTCACAGACGCCCCTGACTGGCTGTAGAGCCGTGATTAATGTAGGAGCACTAAGTACCTCTCGTCCCTCCCCTCTGAGAGAGCTCGGTCAATCAGCTCTCTCTCTCTAGACCTCCGGCTGCGAGAGGTTACAGCACCACCCGGGATTCGAACTGGATGATAGGGCGAGCGCTTTAACCACTGCGCCACTCGGAGGCCCAGGGCTGTGCACTATTAACTCTTTCTCTCTCTCGCTGGCGTCTTAAACAGACAGAGTCTTGGTCTTTGCCTGGCTGTCTTTTCTTTGTCTTTTCTTTTACTTCTTTCTTTCTTGATGTGTCTTTGGCCCTGATACCTTACCGGTGCTACCTAAATGATCACACGAAGTGCGGAGGTATCAGGACCCTAACTAATATAGACACGCCTTCAGGTGCGGCTCGTTCAAGCTGATTGCCTGACGGCGGCGTTGCCCAGCAACCGCGTGTATAAATGGCCGCGCCATTGCCTGTTCAGAACGTGGTAGCAGCCTGCCCCTCGCGCGACCCGCGTCGTTACATAGTCAATAAAATATCATTATTAATTAAAGATTGAGATAAAGTCGGACATGAATGGGCGGGGGCAAGCAAAGTGAAGTGTGAATGGCTGGAGAGTGAGATAAGTGAGAAAAGAACACACCTGAGGAAAGGCTAATTATTGTGTGTGTGAGCGAGAGAGAGAGACCGTGCTTGAATTTAACTTAAAAGGTTGATTGGTGAGAATTGAAAATAAAACCCCATCTCACAGCAACACACAGTCAGTAATTATCCACATTACCTTCAGGTATGAATTCTTTCTCACTAAATATGGGAACTATATGGGAACCATGCTATAATGGGAACACATCAGATTAGAAATGTACTGGCAATATATATAATCCAATCAAAGAACTAGTCAGGGTGGGAAGGTGGGAAGAAATAAGAAATATCGCAGTTCTTTTAGATGTACCTCTGATGATGAGAACATGTGGGATTCTGTGCGGTACAAGCCGATTGGGATTTCAGCACTGGAGGAACAGAGCTTCTGAAAAAGCCTTCCATATGTCCGGATCCACAGGTCTTCCTCTGTCACCTTCATCTGTTCCAAAAGAGACAGCAAGCTTGATTATTATGCACGGAAAGGAGCTTAAGGCACATCTGCTGTAGAATGATTTTCCTGTGCATGTGATTTGTATCTAATATTCTATAATATGCTTTCTCGTTAGAAACCAAAAAAAACATCACAGTTGAAATATTATACAGTAGTAATATTATAGGACTGGTATAATATGCAGTTAATTAATAGTGTGTGTGTATGTGTGAACCTTACCATACAGAGGTACCCAGAGCCCGGGGTAGTGTCTAGACCAAGCAGGAGTCTAGCAATAGGTATCATGTAGTCCTTAACAAAAGACTGGGGGAAGAAATAGAGGGGTGAAGGGAACGGAGCTCAGATGGTGCACATAAACCACAGAAAATCAATAGCACTTTTCTGTCTGGAAGCCTGAGGGACCATAAAACTCACTGAAACCTGCAAACTGGTCAAAAACCGGACTCTATGCCAAATCATTTTCTGATGTTAAAAGAGCAATGCCTCAAGAGGGAAAACGTGTACACCCGTGAACAGGAGAGGGGGTTAGAAAACATAACACACTGGTTTGTACGCGTTCCCTGTCTAATGCGCCACATACTATAAATATACATGTATAAGGATTCTCCACTTTCAATTTATTTTGGATGTATCTGCACTCTGCAGTGCAAAAGAACAAAGTATTAATATTAGTATTAAAGGTATAATTATTTAATGGAAAAAAATGGCACAATATTCAGTATTTTGAGACTCCCTGTGGATGGGGATTTTTTATTTTTATTCTGATCTTTTTCTTCCCCAGGATCCTCCGACCACATGGAGCAGGGCCTACTGCGGTGTAGAAGAGAGCCAAGCTTAGAGGTGCAGTATATGGTCAGAAAAGCAGCCCACCTGATAGAGCAGTGTATCCAGCATGCTGATACTGAACACTCTGCCAGCAGCGAACGGGAGGCGGAACATGAACGCAAGATTGGATCCTTTATCTCTCTCTATCTGAAAAAGAGATTGTAATAAGACGTCATGTCACAGGCAAAGGGAAAAGTTTCATTGTGTGTACTCGTCTTAAACTCTACTTCCTAGTTCAAAACAACAGACATAATGTAGCAAATGCAACTTTTCAGGAACATAACTTTTGGCATTGAATATGAAATAAATATGAAGCTAAAAAGAAAGAAGCGGAGCCAATTCTCCCAGAAGCAATTTCACAGGAACATATACTGTACTGTATGTACTGTATATTGTATCAATGTGAGCTAGCCAGCTGGGTGATGAGCTACAGTATAAAGTACTGTAAGTGCTGATTCTTCAGGATCTACAGTATTTCTCCCTGCAGAAATACAGTAAACAGAACATTTAGCTATCTCGTGTTTGAAACTTCACTCATTCAATGTAGATGTTTTGTTTATAGAACTGTTTCATAAATGCAATATCTGACTTGCAATCGTGCAGTTACACTGAACATCGGCATACGACAAGGCAAAGTGCTCAAGCAGCAGGCTTATGCCTACGTCCAACCCACGGCCATGCTGATATACAGAATGACCACAGTACAGGGAAATGTATTGCAATGAATGGCTGTGTTAATCACACATTCATAACAAATGCAAATTTACAGAAATATGGATGTGGATTTGTAAGTCCTTAACGGGCAAGTCGTAGGACAACGTGGCATGGAAAACTCAATGAGCTGATAAGAGGAATAAACCTTGATAGAAACCAAACTCAAAACGAAATCCATCCTCTTGTGAGCAGTACAGGATAGTTGTATTATACAGTAAATCATTGCACTTCCACAATCATACACTACATTGCCAAAAGTATTCGCTCCCCTGCCTTCACATGCATATGAACTTGAGTAACATTTAATTCTTAATCCATAGGGTTCAATATGATGTTGGCCCACCCTTCGCTGCTACTGTATAACAGCTTCAACTCTTCTGGGAAGGCTTTCCACAAGGTTTAGGGGTGTGATTATGGGAATTTCTGACCATTCTTCCAGAAGTGCATTTGTGAGATCAGACACTGATATTGGACGAGAAAGAAGGGGCCATCCCCAAACTGTTGCATGAAATTGTCCAAAATGTCTTGGTATGCTGAAGCATTAAAAGTTCTTTTCACTGGAAGTAAGGGGCCGAGCCCAATTACTGAAAATTACAGCCTCTCACCAGTTCCAACATGACTGCGCACCAGTGAACAAAGCAAGGTCCTTAAGAAGAGCTAAAGCTGTTATAGCTGCAAAGGGTGGGCCAACATCTAAAACCCTGTGGATTAAGAATTGGATGCGATTCAATTCATATGCATGAGAAGGCAGGCGAGCGAACATTTTTGGCAACATAATGTATTTAAAAAAATTCAAACCCTATTAAGTGTGTTCAAAGGATGAACAATCTGAGCATATGATTACTGTCTAGAATTTTTTATAATGCTTGAGTTGATGTAATAATCTAACAGAAGGAGAAAATACAGCATGATTTATGTTGGAGGAGAGGTTTTACCTTCTCTAATTTGGAGAGAGCCAGGGAGTAGCAGTCTTTGGCCCGAAACTGCATGAACCTCATATTAGACGGATGAGTTAGCTCAGTGATAATACTGAGACTTGGGAACAACCTAGAGACAAACAGAGGCAATAATTAGCATGCAGATGTATAGACATGGATGCTTCTCATTTGTTCACTGATATGTAAGTAAAGAAAACGACTTGCCTAAACATGGTCTGAACGTTGACAATAGTTTTAGCATCAGCCATGTAGTCCTCCTCTGCACTCATGGTGCTTTCTTTATCCACCACTACCAGGTTATCAGCGTAAATTATCCCACACTGCAGCAGATTATCCAAACTACAAAAACAATTCAGCATATATTAATACTAGAGTGTGATTATTTAATTCTGACTGATGTGTGGGTGATTCCTGTACGCCTGGCAACCCACAAGTACCTACTTGTCTATGGTGCCGGCCATAAAGTAGACCATGGGGAAACAGCAGATGGCCTCCAGAAAATGATTATCTGGCCTAGAAGAGGAAAACAGAGCAGCTTGAGCAATATAATCCACCATTCCTGCTCAGTGAGTGCCAGGGTGGCACCTGGCCGTTGTAGAGCCGGGTCCAGTTTCTACGAACATGTGACAGCATTTGAGCGTTACTATGGAAATTGCAAGGAACACAAACTGTCACGCTCTAGAGACGACGGAATTTAATGAGCATCATATCATGTTGTGAAACGTTCCGCTCTGCAGCAGCGACATGCTGCCAGATAACGATGTGAGAGAAAGCTATGAGTAGGAGCCATTACAGCTAATCCACTGGGGGGCCTGCATACCTCGATGCAGCTCTAATTAAAACCATTCCTCACATGTATCTGGTCGGCCTTTTTTTCCTTTAACTGTGGTCACATTCCAATTTCCATTCACCAGCAATTTCCACTTAGCAACTGGGGAGGATGAGGGTTCCTCCGAGATGTATGTTTTCAAACTCCAGCTCATGTTGTCACAGGGCACATGGTCATACAAGGAGGAAACAAGTATTCCTGGGTATTCTGGAAAAAAAAAACGATTTTGCTCCTTTGTTTATGACATCATTGAAATTCAAACTACTGACAAACAGTTACTACAATGACCCTGATCCACTATATTCTATGAGTAAACTTTTTACAACTGCCAGCTTTGCGGATTTCTACAAATTAAATATTAAAATTTATAACAATGAGTTACAATCAGTTATTTAAACTCATGATCTAAAGTCAGTGCTGTACTTACGGTAAAGCCATTTAAACACAATGGAACCTTGGACTGCGAGTAACTTGGTCTGCGAGCGCTTTGCAAGACGCCCAGGCTCAGTCTCAGTGTGTGTGCGCCACTCGTATAGTCAACATCCATGCGCGCGTGTAAGGTTTACTATAGCATTGTGACCACGTGTGTGTGCGCGTAAAGCATTTTTTAAAATTCCGTGTCCAAGTGTAGTTCTTTAGTAACTGTACTGCACCAATGGCCCTCGTGAAGAAAAAAGTTAAACAGACTGTAACAGTGCGGGAGATCAATTTGTTTAAATACAATGCGACGTCAAATTTCCGCTAAATCCTCAAAAGTAGGCAAAAACAAGTGAGAGAATCCTCGTTACAGAGGTTTTATGACAGAGCAATCTGTTAGTGTGTGTGTGTGTGTGCGTGTGTGCATGTGAGTTACCTCATGATTCTTTTTTAAAGGTAAAGTGCAGGTTAATTTGTCTTGTTTTTACTTTATATTTTGTATTAATTATTTTTATATGAATATTTTTGGGCTGTGTAACAAATCATCAGCATTTCCATTATTTCTTATGGGGGAAATTCCCTTTGATATACGAAGTGTTTTGATATACTGTAAAAGCACACTTACGGAATGAATTATGCTCGTAATCCAAGGTTTACCTGTATTGATTTTACAATTCTCAGTGAAATAATATATCGGCTTCAAAAAAGAAAACTAATTAAATAAACAACAGACAAAACCATGCACACAGGAGAAGAAAGCCACTTCCTGTTTTCTATATCAGAGGTTTTTTTAGTTGTTGTTGTCACATTTATAATGAGGAAGAATTAAATTGTCATGAAGAAATTTTCTTACGGATTATCCAGGAGCAGCACGATGGGGTTCAGCTCTTTCCTGGGTCTGTAATAAGCGCGCAGCGGGACGATGAAATTGTACAAGCCGTTTCCAGCCGTCTCAGCAGAGACAATGATCAGCTTGTTCTTGAAACCGTATGCTTTGGCGTCTTCGAAACTGTTATGGCGGCAACCCTGAGAGAAAGTGATTGAGAATCTACAGTTTACCTAATACACTTTTATTATTCAATTTGAACATGAAAGATTTTAACACTTCGACATGAGAAGCTTTGTAATGATTTTAATGATTTATTGCACCTATAAACATTATTGCATTAGAACTCTTAAATTCTAAGAAGTATGTTTTTCTAAACTAGTTCTGGAAACCTTGTCTAGTCGCAGGCAGCAAAATGGAGCTTTCTCTTGTAGAAGGTGGCACAGTGTCGGTGAACTCCCGATGTATGGTGAGTTTGGAGGATATCCTTTGACGTATCTGAAAAACAAAAAAAACAGAATAATCAGTTTAGAAAGAAATCATACTCCGTCACTGTTTCAAAAGACTTGCTTGTGCCACTTTTGTTAGGGTACAACTAAAAATACACCCCCCAATAAGACAAATTACCTGTTACACGGTTTGTTACAGTATTTTAGAAGTAAGAAATTTTGCCTCGGCATACAAAACATTTTCGGCATACGAGCGGACGAACAGAGACGAACCGAGCGCCGGCTAAGTTGCGCGTACACATTCGGAAAACGTTCAAAAGTTGTTTGGAAAGCCAAGCGAAGCAAGTTTAGACATATTTCTGTGGCTTTTTTTTTGCATTTTATGCAAAAAATTTTGTGAACACATAGCACCATGGGTCCCAAGAATGATAGCAAGGACTGTGGCAAAAAAAAGGGAGCCACTTTCAGTTTTAAAGGCACACTGTAAACCCTAATGCTCAAAGTAATTAAACATATTGTGTACTATTAACTTAAATGATTACAGTTAGTTCAATTTAATAGACCGTGATGAGTATTTAGAACTTTTTGGTATTTATGAGTTTGTAGAAACGACACTTTTCAAGTTAGCTGAATAAATTTGATATTTAAGTAACTGTAAGTATTTAAGTAACAGTAACTGTTACTTTAAAGTTCCACCAACTTAAAGTCTTTCAGCCTAGTGATTTTGTGTCTGACATCATCAGGGCAATAGGGCGCAGGTGGCTCAGTGATAGGTGTTTCACCTGCCATGTGAAAGGCCCGGGTTCGATTCCCAACAACGGGATGAAGTGCCTGTCCCAAGCCCAGATAAAAGGGAAGGGTTGCGTCAGGTAGGGCATCTGGTTTAAAACCTGTGCCAAGCTTGTGTGCGGACCGGATTGTCTGCTATGGTGACCCATTGCCGAAAGACCAACAACAATTTATTTGATTTGCTAAAAAAAATGATTTGCTAACTAAAAAAAATGATGCAAGTAAAGAACTATTAATATGAATGAGTACTACTCAATAACTGATAGTTCTGTTTACTTAAAATTGGAAACATCATTATTTTAAAAATTTGATTTAACTGAAGTTTTGCCAACTTATTCGGGTTACAGTGCAGCTGGTGCCAAGAGGAATCATGAATTAAGGTTAAGTGAGGTTTCATTTCTATTTATTTCATATTTTACTTAGATTAAGTGTTTTTCTAAATATTTTTTATGTTTTTATATACAAAAGTTTTAGTGTTGGAAATATTTATCTGCATTTACATTATTCCCTGTGGGAAAATGTGTTTCACAATACGAAATTACGAATAAACAATACGAATAAAGAACTCGCCTCTGGAGCAACTTAAATTTGTATGCTAAGGTACCACTGGAGTTTTCTATGTGCCTTGAAGCACTTGTTTCTTTTATTTATAAATTTTTGTATTTTAAGAGAAAATGACATCATTGTCCTAATTTCTTCATTTCTTTATAAAAGATAGACAGGCTTAGGTTCGCCCATTTGTCCTAGCTGTCCCTAAACATGACATGTTTGTATTTCCTTAAACCATATAATTAGCATTCTTTAATATATAAGCATACATAAATAATAATAATAATAATAATTAAAAAACATTAAAGTGAAACATCAAATGAAAATGATTTAATCAATAGCTCTTTTAATGTGCATTGTTTTACAGATACCTGATCATCACACCTATATGTACAGTAGTTATACCCCAAACTGTCACCACAATGTGGCTTCACTGAAACTAAGAGGCAGATGTTTTACAGGTTTTAGCATCGCAAAGCCCCTGTGCATAAAGCACCATTAAAGCACCATTTAATTCTGCCAAAGTTGGAGTGGAAGAACTCTAAACATGCACAACACCACTGAACATCTTTGGGATGAACTAGAACCTTAAGCCTCCTCATCCAACATCAGCACCTGAACTGACTATTGTGGCTAAATGAGTACACATTTCATGGAAGAACCATGCTCCAAAATCTAGTGGAAAGCCTTCTCAGAGAAGTGGACGTTAATATATTAGGAAAAACTAAATAGGACATAAAGGGAACTAAATCTAGAATGAGGTGCTCAACGAGCACATGCGTGATGGTCAGGTGTCACATGAAGTATGTCTATGTTTGTCACTTATTAATCTCATAGCATCCTATTTAGTAAATGTAATAAATTATTGGGTAACTTTATTAAAATGAATAGAAAAGTGTAATTGAGAGAGAGAGAGAGAGAGAGAGAGAGAGAGAGATGTAAGAGCTATGAGGAAAAACTTTAGCTCTTTGCCACTACGGGGCACTATTGGCACACAAACCAAATTGTCAGGCCCAATATGGTAAGACTTTGGGAAAATCCTCCTTACATCAGAGTGTGTGCATGTGTGTGTGTGTGTGTGTGTGTGTGTGTGTGTGTGTACTGACCCTCTATGAGGTAAATCTACCCTGTTATTGCTGTACAGAGTGACTGCTGCATGGATGGTTTCCATTATTCATTCTGCAGTGTTCAGCTCTTAAAGGACTGCTTCAGCCAAAAAAATTCTAATTGAACACAATTTTTCAGTCAATCTGAATGCAGTTGGTCATCCAAAACATGTCCTGTAGTGTTGGATTTTTTGCATCTTTAGTTTGGACTGGAGCCGTGACATGTAAGTCTATGCAAGATTTTAGTCTGTATTTACGAATTTGAAATACTTTCAAGGGAAATTATATTATCATTTACTGTCAGCACTGTGGCCTTGCACTTGCACGGTCTGGGTTTGATTCCTCGGGTCTGTGTGCATGGAGTTTGCATGCTCTCCTCATGCTTGGTGGGATTCATCCATGAACTCCAATTTCCTCCCACAGTCCAAAAGACATGCAGATTATGCTAATTGGCGTTTCCAAATTGCCCAGAGTGTGTGAATGAGCGTCTGCCCTGAGATGGATTGGCAACCCATCCAGTATGTACTCTGCCTCGTGCCTTAAGTCTCCTGGGATAAGGTCCCAGGGCCCTGTGATCCGGTATATACAGGATAAAGTGGTATAGATGACGAGTAAGTAGAATAACACCATATATTATTAACAAATAAGTGTTTCCGGACAACTGCCCCAATAATGCTATAGCACTCCATTAAGTGTAGTATAGGTTGTTCTATCATTTTTTTCATTATAAATTTCAGTCAAACTGTATCCTTCCATCCATTCATTATATATACCACTTATGTAGGGTCACAGGGTCTGCAACATATCTCAGGGAACTTAGGGAACAAGGAAAATACAACCTAGATGGAGTGTGAAACTTACACAGGGCACAAGCACCCGCTCATGCATTAAGGTAATTTGGAAACACCTGACCATACACTGCTTGTATTAGGACTTTTGGAGGAAGCCAAAAAGTATGTAGAGTAAACATGAAAACTGAGAGAGCATGGGTGAGATTCGAACCCCCATACTCAAGGCAACAGTGCTCCAATTAACTATAAATCGGAGATTTGTACAGCACTAATAGGGGGTTTAGCTTCCCACAGGACGTCTTCTTGGAAATAAAAAGCAAGCCTTTAAATTTTAGATTTCACCTTTACATTTCTATTGAGCAGGCACTGGCTTGCATAAGTATTCACCCTCTTGTTCTTTTCCACAGCCTGCAACTAAAATCTCAATTTACATTCGCTTCCTTTGATGTGAAACCCCTGTATTAGTTTCCATCAATTACCATCAGATGTCACATAATTAGCCAAAGGGAGTCCACTGGTGTGCAATTAAAGTGTCAGATTTTCTATAAATATGCCTATTTCTGGAAAAGCCCACGAACTCAACAGCTCAGGTGGGAGAAGTCTTTTAGAGGACAAACAGCCCAGAGACTCCCCAAAGCTGTGCTTTATGAAAGAGTATCAAGAAAAGTTTCTGTTTGTATATTGCCAAAACCCAAGCTTAGGGTTAAGCAAACATGTAGGGTAAGCTTAACATTGTGACTTTGGCACAAAGCAGTAAGTACATGTGGCAGGAACCCATCACTGCTTATCACTTAGAGAAGAGCATCGTTTCAGTGAAGCATGATGGCGGTAGCATTGTGAATGATATTATCTTTACCCAAACCTCAGACAGCATTATAGTCTCACAGCAACAAACTGAATATTTATGAAACCACACCATAAAGAGTTTTCATTTGTAAATGATTTTTCCAAAGTATTATGGGCTACTGTGTGTAGGTTTTTGAAAAATATATATATAAAAAACGTGGAAATGTTCAATTACGCATTACGCACTCTGGGGCAGGCAATCCTTCCTCGTCCGACTGGTTGGTCTCATCCTCGGATGGGTCACTCAGGAGGTCACAGGGCAGGATGGCGGTGGAGTCGGCCAGCTCCAGTACAGGGGCGATGCTGGGTCGCCGGCTCCCTGCTCCGTTCTCCGTGGGTATTGCCAACTTGCTGCTGTCACCTACGGGCTCAGGGTTCTGCAGGTCTATGGCAACAGTGCCTGCGGTGGAATACGATAAGAGACAGAAAACATAGACACTAAGAGAACAGGAAGAGAAGATTATGGATGAGATCTGCCCGACTACTGTGTGTACAGAAAGATGATGAAATACAGAAACGTCGGAAACAGGCTACAAGCACTGGATGGTTCTGCTGCTTTGGGTGTGAACTCGGGTTTTGGGTTTCAATCGAGTGAAAATGATTTGGATCAATAGTCCTAAAATGAATTTGGCTGTACGGAAAAACAAAATGTTCTAAGCAGATGCATGAAACCGCATGACTAGCTGTTTAAACATGCAACTAGAACAGCTGTCATGACCGTCTATACGTATAACTAATTGGATAGACATTTAAAAATGCTTTCTGGTGAAAGCCAGCTCATAGTGGACTGAACTAGTATCAGACAGAAAGCTGAACATGGCTGAAATGACCAGCAAAGGAGTTTAAAGAAATAGGAAAAGTACAGATTTGCATAAATGTAAACATTTATACGGACATCGCAGACCAGTGGCTTTCAATTCTCAACCTGAGGGCCTGATCCTCTGCACCTTCTTGTGTTTTCCCTCCTGCCCTTATTAGCTGGGTCAAATATATATCCTGAGAAGGAACAACGGCAAAAATGTGCAGTTCACAGGGTAAGCAGGACTGAGAACCACTGTCATTGTCCAATGTCTCATGATGTCGTCATCTCTTATGCTAAGGAAGCCGCATGCACGGACTTACCATATGAAGTAGACTGATCGACTTTACCAAGTCAAAGAAAAAGAAACAATGAAAGAAAATCATCAGCCATCGAAACCATCTGACCACTCATGCAAATCACAAGCAAACACCAGCAAAAAAAGTAGATTAAATAACCTTATGTACAGTACATCTTTGCGGTTATGCTACAAATCTTAACAGCTCTCTCATGTGGGCTTTTAGATTTGCACCTGCAGGTGTTCTTGAGCTAAATTAAATGGTGTGACTTTAGTGCAGACACACTATTTAAATATCGCTTTAAATCCTGGATTTATGCTGGTACAAACACATCCTTGTAATGATCCTAAATTTGCTATTAAGTAAGCAACAGGGTAGAAATACAGTATGGCACGGTACAGATGGATAACCAGAACATGCCGGTTGTGTAAAGATCCACACGTCTGTCACAGTGACAGTGGTAAATTAGGTCATTTGAAATCAACAACAAACAACTGCCTGGACTGATTCTGTCTACTTCCATGTTTTTTTGTGAGTTCTTGTCTGGTAAAATGAAAGCGATTAGCCTTTACATACTAGAATTATCCTGACATATATACGCATATAGATAATCGCTGCACCTGTTCCAGAAGTGTCTAAAATCACTGCAGGTCCCTCCCCACATGTCGCCTGATCATGGTACACTCCATTGGAGGAGACATAATTTGACTTGGGCGTGCTTATTTGCATGCCACAGCACTCTGCACTCACCCATGCTGGCTATGATGCTCTGGACGGGGAGGCGAGAGGGGGCGTCGTACAGACCGCTCACTGGCAGGCCCTTGCTGTGCTTCTCTTCCTGTTTAAAAATGAAGGCAGAGTTCTCCTCCTTGGTGATGTTGATGTAGTAGCAGGTGTCTGTGGCAGCCATGATGTGGCGGGGGCCGGGGTTGAGCAGGATACTTTTATTCTCTTCTCTCTTTACGCCGATTAGGCAAACACCATATCTGAGAGAGAGAGAGAGACAGAGAGAGCGCTGATACTCACAAACAGGAACAAAAAGAATTGAAACTTTTTTGCACTGTATATGTATCCGGAAACAAATTTCCACTTAGTTCAATTGCCGTGATGCACTTGTGGTTTAATCTGTAAGCACGTATGCCAGCACGATTGCATTTCCAGTCCATTAACCTTCAATCAGCGTTGTAATATAGCTTTACGTGGATGGCACACGCATTATTAACTTGTAAGAACTTGTAAGAACGAGCAGATGTTAAATTGCTAGGCATATCGAATATTGCAAAGTCATCCATTTGATATTCAACCATTCATATCCACTCACTTTTTATGTGCATGAAAGGAGGCGTAAGTGAAACTTTTCCCATCGTACTCTCCAAAAAATTTGCTGTCCATAAGGCGGATGTGGTAAACTTCATTACCCGAGCAGCGCCCGTATGTCCTCTGCCACTGTTCTGGAGATGTCTGCCCCTCCCTGTAATAGCAACACCACAAGGGATCACACAGGAAATTTATTAGAATTTGAAAATACAACCGTATCCACTCACTCACTCACTCACTCACTCACCCACCCACCCAATACAGGATTGTGAGAGGCCTGGAGCCTACTCCCAGGCCATGGGCCATGTGCCCACTCGCACACACACACTACCGGCTATTTGGAAATGGCAATTAGTGGTAAAATTGTCACAAGACTATGGGAACAACTAGACTGCCTGGAGTAAACCAACCAAACATAAGGAGAACATGCACACAGACCCAAAGGTAGGACTCGAACACTCGCAACGCCACAGTGCTAACCAGTACGCCATCGTGCCATCTAAACATACCTAATGATCTATTAATAGCTAATAATTTTTAATGATACTGTACAAACTGTACTTTTCCTGAAATATAATTAAAGGAAAAGATCCATAATCTGAATCCCAAATTGCTTTATTTTTTTGTCCAAAATTGTCAATCAATGTTGGAGGATGCTATGGTTATTGCTAACATCATTTTTAACATCACTGCTTCACTGTTCATGAATGAACACATTACAGTAAGTAAGTTTTGTTCATTTTTTTATGATGAATGGTTTCAAAAACTCATCACCACCCTCAACACTTAAAACAAACTTAAACATAACTTAAAAATATAAAACAGATAATACTTCAATCGGAAGTAACTATTCCAGTAAGCAATGCTAACTTTTTCCCGCCGTTACTTTCCTACTATAGCTAAGGCAGATACAGGGTGATTAGCTCGAAAGCATTTCTCCATATCAGCACGATGGCTGCGGTGCCTAACTTTAAAGGGGCGACTCAGGGGCATCCTGGCATGTTTGGAGCTCTACATACTGAGAAGCACATTGTACGTTGTTTCATTTAGATTGCTTTGTCCTAGCATGAGTTATTACAGAATTTTCATGATGAATCATCCTGTATTATATCATTTACATAATTCACATTCCATGTAAATTGAATGTAATTTTTTTTTAATTATACCTGGGTTTGTTGTCTATCCTAGACATTCCCTCTGTTGAAGGACAGCAAGCAGCATTATAAAAATTAATGAGCGTGAATAAACTGTTAGTCAAGTTCTTGTTAAATGGCTCGCTTAAGAACTTCACACAAGTCCATCTCATTCATACAAATACTCACCAATCCATTAATGGGATAGTTCCACTCAACTTGAAACCTCCTATATGTAATTGCTTGTTAGAGACCCGCAGTGGTAAAAGTATTATCAGGACAAAAATCGTTATGCTTCATCACAAGTTTTAATCGAATGTAATGAGCTTGAAGAATCCCATTATTCATCAGGCTGTTCTGTTAATGATTTGAATGAAAGCAATATACTGTATAATCGGCTTCCATATCAGAAAAATAGGAGACATTCCATAACAACTTTGCTCTTTGCTCCTGCAAATCCCCAGTGTGCTATTATTCCTCGCAGCAGACAAGTGTCCAGCTGTACTCCAACAAATGAGAAGTGCTGTGGCAGTAGACTGAGTGGACAGAAGATTTCCTCACTAATGGCCTTTTCTTTGACATTAGTTCACAAAAAGAAAGACTCTTCAGTTTTGCAATGTAATGAAGGTACTTTTATCTTTTAATTAAAATAGCCAGAGTCTGAAAACATGAAGAATTAAAGAGAGAACAAAGAGACCCTGACTGTGCTGAATTCAAGCTGCGGCAGAAATACTCACTGTCCTCGTGAAGTGTGGACCAAGAGTGTAACCAGTGTGGACGTGGCAGGACACACACAGTTCAGAGCCAACATGGCATACTTGAACTCCTCTTCACACACTACGTGATCTAATACACAAACCGCACACAAACACACACACGAAATGCCGGCATTGAAAAATTACCTACAAAAACAGCCATGATTATCAATATCTTACAGTAGATTTATTTATTTATTTATTTTTTACAGGATTTTCAAGGTCATGAATGATGAATCCCTGTACTCCAACTGTAGTAGGCAGAAAAACTTACCAGCAAACTTCACATGGAATTTGTTCTCAGGTTTAAGGATCTGGACATAGAGAGGACAGTTCGGAGCGAAGTCTTTCACTGCCCATGCTCTTAGGATAGTCTGGTGGTCCTAAAAGACAAATTAAGACGATCTGACATTAGATGTCTTTATAAACACCACCTTCTCCAACATTTAAAGGTTTTTTTCCAGAATATTTTCTGTCTAGGAATAAGGTACAGTACAAATGGCGATGAAGTCTATAAACTTTAAAGCTACTGGGGTTCACCTTGGACAGAGGTCAGCCCATCACAGGGTACACAAGAACACATACAGTACACACTCACTCATATACTATGGTCTAATCTGCATGCCTTTGGACTGTTGGAGAAAACCAGAGTCCCCAGAAGAAACCCATCCAGCACGGGGAGAACATGCACCGCACACACAGACCCAATGCGAGAATCGAACCCTTAACCCTGTATAGCATTGGTACTGTTGTGGCTGTAAATGACCCCTGGGTGTTAATTTAAAAGCACTAAAAATAGGAGTATTGGCAATATCTCCTAATAGTTTTTCTAGTACCATGCCTTGCCAATTTGGAATTTGTGAAAGAGTAACAAACACTAAGTTACTTTTAATGTACATTCAGGTCCACAGTTATTTGGACAGTGCTACACTTTTCCTAATTTTGCCCCTGTACACCACCACAGTGGATTTGCCTTTCAGCTTTAATTCAAGAGATTTAACAATAGGAGAAAAAAAAAGCATTAATCCTTTAGGAACTGCAGATATTTTTTACATAGTTTAACATGCTGTATAAGAGTTGTTTTTTTTAATACTTTGCAGGCAACGATTGTCTGAAGTGGACCTGAACATCGCAATTTCTTCCTTTAAGCTGCTTTAAAGTAATTACTGTTGCCGCCTGTTGATGCTGCTTCTTTGATGGTCTTTAAACTTTCTGATTTGTCTTCAGTAAGTGAAATGCATTCGCAATTGGGTTGAGGTCAGGTGACTGACTCAGTCCTTTAGAATATGCTGTTTCTTTGCCTTAAGAAGCACTTGGTTTGCTTCATTGTATATTACCCACTTTTGTAGCATTTTACTGAATATGAGTGCAACATATTGCTCTATACATTTTAGAATTCATCCTACTACTTCTATCAGTCGTATCATTGATAAACATCAGTGGCCCAGTTTCACTGGCAGCCATAAATGCACATGCCATAACACTACAAATCTTGTTCCAGAACTGCACAAGCTTTATTTTAAGATACTTTTGAGAAAATCTAATCTTTAGTCTTTTTATTCTTGAGTGTTTATGACTTGACTGGATGTTGTGAAGAGGTTTTTCTTCAGAGAATTCCATTTTTGTTGTCATTCCTGGTCATCTTGACCTTTAGGTGTTGCTAAGCTCACCAGTGTTGCCCTTCTTTTTACTGATTTGTTCATATGGCCACTCCTAAAGTTCCTGATATCTCTCTGATAGGCCTGTTTTTTTCCCTCACTTGCATCTGCATCTTTTTAAAATATATATTAAGAGTCCCTATGAATAGCCACCAAATTCAAATCAAACATTCAAAATCAATGAGGAAACTGGTCACTACTGGCCATAAACCTGCATGTCAGCCACCTGTCCGGTTACTTTTGAGCCTGTGAAAATGGATGCAGATTTTTTTCTCTGTCTGCACTTCACGATCATCTTGAACGCTTCATTTAAAATCAGCTGTGGTTGGATACAAATAGTTAATACAAATATTGTGTCATTGTCCAAATACTTATAGACCTGACAGCATTTTCTTATCTGACTTGCTCATATGCACAAAACTTAACGATATTCTCACTTCATGACACATCAGAAAGAACTGGATAACTGAGGATGTGTGTCAGGGATAACCCCTAGAGGGCGCCAAAGCGCCCTGTAATATCGTTTGTAGTTCCTTTGTTTAGACTTCAGTTCCCATGGGGCAACTCGGTCAGGTGACCAGGGGGCGCTCACCTGAACCGAGTTGGTTATTAGTTTTATTATAAATAGGTTAGTTTCAGTTAGTTTCTTGTCTTGCAACTGTTCATTTACCTTAGTCATGTCAGCATGTTTCTTAGTGTCTTTTGTTTCTCCGTCTATACGTGTTTTAGTTTCGGTTTCATTTAAAGTCTATTTGTTCTGTTTAAGTTCCCTGTTTTGTGTTTAAATAAACATCGTTTCCGTTACCACCTGGATCCCCTGCGTTTATGCCTCGCACCCCGAAACGTGACAGATTGCAAGACCTAAAAAGAGGCATAGCAGAGGAGCCCTTCCCCGGGGAGATTCTTTTTGGGGGGGGCAACGATGTTTGGAGTTTGGGGAGCCGGCGTGGAAGGTAGCCGGGGAACCAAACGGCGTAACGGCAAAAGAGCGGAGTGTGAGCGGGACGTGCAGCTGGGAGCAGCCTCCCAGAGTTATTGGAGCAGCTTTCGGTGATGCGCTCTGAGAAACGAAGAGCGCATTCGTGACCTGCGGGAGCAGGTGGCCAGGCTCCAAGGGCTGCTAGCACAGCTGCACCGCGCCGCTGAGCACAGCGAGCTGCTGCCGCTGCAATGCGGCGAAGAGGAGGGCGAGCGACCGTCGCTGCACTGTGCCTTCGAGGACGGCGAGCTACCGTCGCTGCACAGTGCCTTCGAGGACGGCGAGCTTCCGTCGCTGCACAGCGCCGCTGAGGATAACGAGCTTCCTCTTCCCCCGCCGCCGCCTTCATGCGCCGTCGAGGAGCACGAGCTCCATCCTCTTCCTCCGCCGCCGCCTTCATGCGCCGCCGAGGAGCACGAGCTCCATCCTCTTCCTCCGCCGTCGCTGTCATGCGCCGCTGAGGATCACGAGCTTCCTCTTCCTCCGCCGCCGCCTTCATGCGCCGCTGAGGATCGCGAGTTTCCTCTTCCCCCGCCGCCGCCTTCATGCGCCGTCGAGGAGCACGAGCTCCATCCTCTTCCTCCGCCGCCGCCTTCATGCGCCGCCGAGGAGCACGAGCTCCATCCTCTTCCTCCGCCGTCGCTGTCATGCGCCGCTGAGGATCACGAGCTTCCTCTTCCTCCGCCGCCGCCTTCATGCGCCGCTGAGGATCGCGAGTTTCCTCTTCCTCCGCCGCCGCCTTCATGCGCCGTCGAGGACCACGAGCTCCATCCTCTTCCTCCGCCGCCGCCTTCATGCGCCGCCGAGGAGCACGAGCTCCATCCTCTTCCTCCGCCGCCGCCTTCATGCGCCGCCGAGGATCACGAGCTCCATCCTCTTCCTCCGACGCTGCACGGCGCCGTTGAGGACAGCGAGCTTCATCTTCCTCCGCCGCCGCCTTCATGCGCCGCCGAGGATAACGAGCTTCCTCTTCCTCCGCCGCCGCCTTCATGCGCCGCCGAGGAGCACGAGCTCCTTCCTCTTCCTCCGCCGCCGCCTTCATGCGCCGCCGAGGAGCACGAGCTCCATCCTCTTCCTCCGCCGCCGCCTTCATGCGCCGCCGAGGAGCACGAGCTCCATCCTCTTCCTCCGCCGCCGCCTTCATGCGCCGCCGAGGAGCACGAGCTCCATCCTCTTCCTCCGCCGCCGCCTTCATGCGCCGCCGAGGAGCACGAGCTCCATCCTCTTCCTCCGCCGCCGCCTTCATGCGCCGCCGAGGAGCACGAGCTCCATCCTCTTCCTCCGCCGCCGCCTTCATGCGCCGCCGAGGAGCACGAGCTCCATCCTCTTCCTCCGCCGCCGCCTTCATGCGCCGCCGAGGAGCACGAGCTCCATCCTCTTCCTCCGCCGCCGCCTTCATGCGCCGCCGAGGAGCACGAGCTCCATCCTCTTCCTCCGCCGCCGCCTTCATGCGCCGCCGAGGAGCACGAGCTCCATCCTCTTCCTCCGCCGCCGCCTTCATGCGCCGCCGAGGAGCACGAGCTCCATCCTCTTCCTCCGCCGCCGCCTTCATGCGCCGCCGAGGAGCACGAGCTCCATCCTCTTCCTCCGCCGCCGCCTTCATGCGCCGCCGAGGAGCACGAGCTCCATCCTCTTCCTCCGCCGCCGCCTTCATGCGCCGCCGAGGAGCACGAGCTCCATCCTCTTCCTCCGCCGCCCTGCTTCAACGGGGGCATGAAGCCATCGGA
The DNA here is from genome assembly GCA_030347435.1 of Clarias fuscus. Lineage (NCBI taxonomy): Eukaryota > Metazoa > Chordata > Actinopteri > Siluriformes > Clariidae > Clarias > Clarias fuscus. The sequence continues at coordinate 16,165,297 of CM059208.1, read as the reverse complement.
ACAACTGGCCATAGGTGCCAGCCTCTGGGTGAGAGGGGCGGACATTGGACCCTGGGGGGGGATGCCCTGGACCTCCTGTGGCGCCCCGGAGTTGCGCCCTTTGAGGGGGGGTTATGTCAGGGATAACCCCTAGAGGGCGCCAAAGCGCCCTGTAATATCGTTTGTAGTTCCTTTGTTTAGACTTCAGTTCCCATGGGGCAACTCGGTCAGGTGACCAGGGGGCGCTCACCTGAACCGAGTTGGTTATTAGTTTTATTATAAATAGGTTAGTTTCAGTTAGTTTCTTGTCTTGCAACTGTTCATTTACCTTAGTCATGTCAGCATGTTTCTTAGTGTCTTTTGTTTCTCCGTCTATACGTGTTTTAGTTTCGGTTTCATTTAAAGTCTATTTGTTCTGTTTAAGTTCCCTGTTTTGTGTTTAAATAAACATCGTTTCCGTTACCACCTGGATCCCCTGCGTTTATGCCTCGCACCCCGAAACGTGACAATGTGTTGTACTTTACTTACAGTAAATGCATATGAAAACCCTCACTTAACATGATAAAAGAAAAAATACTTACATGTAAGGAACTTTAATACAACATTGGTAGAATATGTGTTCAAGTTTAATATTTTCATCTGCACTTTGAATGTACAGTATGAATGTGCCAGGCTAAGACACTAATCATATTATTCCAAAAAGATTAATACTTAAAAGCTATTTTCACTGAGTTTATAATAATAATAATGAATTGTTACAAATACTGTAGGCTAATACAGGAAACGCAATAACGATGCTCACATAATTTTGATTTCACTCTACCCATCTCTGGTCATAATAGTCATATGGTATATTCATTACCAATTAGTCACACTGTAGGAGTGTGTATGTGTGGGAATAATGAGAAGTATCATTACAGCTGCAGTGCGGTCCACTTCGTTCCTGCTGCTGAGGATAAAGCAGGCTTCTGCATCATCCATCCTACAGAAAAACAACATCAGCATTATCACCCTCATTATATTGTACATTCAGGTAACACCGTCATAATTACACACAAGCGAGTGCTTTTTTTGGTAAAAAAAAAAAAAAAAAAACCATATATATAAATAAATAATAATAAATAATAATAAACATCCAGCTGAAGGAATCCAGAGAGCCCATAGGAAACTGACACTGGCGCAGGGAGAACATCCGACACGCCACACACTAACCTGATGCCAGGGTTAATTATCTATTTACAATTTAATTTAATGTTGTATTATGTCCGATAAGGTGTCATAACATGTTGACAAGACAAAAAATGGATTTTGTCATTCTACAGTCTACAGCAAAACTTCTGCCCAGAACACTTTTGTCACTCTTGTCAAAAAACCTAAAGAAATAGCTTGATCTCTGACTTTCACAAAGTGCTGATATTGCAGACTTAAAAAAAAATAACAACACAAAATTCATTATCTCAGCAAATGCATATTTGGAACAGTATGTGTGCATTTACAGTACACTATGTGTGACATATCCTCCATTCAATTGCCTGTACACGCTGTTTCTGTAGAAATCATAAAGCATTGTAAAGCAGTTTGCCTTGTAGACAGAACAACTCCCTGAATTCTGTTGTTATAAAAAATTAATTAAGACCTTCTGACCATTCGGGTTCAAGAATTCAACAACATTCTTGTCTAATCCTTATTAATCTGATAAGATAATATTTTGTACCAATCAGAGTCATTCAGTATGCCTGTCTGCCCACAATGTAAAAATATTGATAATCAAATCTCAATTAAGGGGCTGAAAATGTAACACCCGATAGAGATGTTGCATCTCACACCCATTCAATCTCCCGAGGGCTGAGAGGATTCGAAGAGACAAAGCTGAACACTATGCTGCATCCTATTTAATGTAGTGGCTGTCAGAAAGTGATTAATAGTGATTGAAAAGTACTTCAGCAACATCATTCTCACTTCACCCATAATGGCAGAGGCTGGATCCATGTAGATTTGGTATTGGTCCAGATGTAATATATTGATCTAAGTAAAAGGTTTCTTACTTTGTAAGACATCCAGTACCAATGTCAAATCATGCTTAGGAAAAAAATGAATTAGGCTTTCTGCAAAGTGTACATCTATTACACCGACAGAAATGCAACCGCTTCAAGAATTCTTTGAACCATGCAAAATAAACTTATCCACAAACTCACATTTTTATACTAATTTCCTGTTATTCTCATATTCTCGCTATCCTCAGTACTGAGTATTTGTGCTTGTTTTCCAAGTCTGTTTCAAAATGTATGTTCTTTAAATTCATTAATAAACACTACAATTGGATCCTAGGAATAAGCTTACAGAAAAGAATGAGTATAGTTTAAGACACTCCTCACCATTAAAAAGAAATGCATTTTGATTTCGTTGAAGCAAAAATAAAGGCAATCAAATTTTTAACAGACCATGGTACGTATACAGTAGGCCTCTGTACTGACAGAGACAGATGTTGCTTCATGGTAAAAGTATTAATATCCAGAAATATTTCAGAATTTTTTTTTGATGATTGAAACGTGTCAACCCATATATAGAGTATATACAGTATAACGTATTTTATTCATTATAGAAAAATTGCACTATATTTTGTGGCCACTTCAATTCAATTCAATTCAATTTTATTTGTATAGCGCTTTTAACAATTGACATTGCCGCAAAGCAGCTTTACACATTCAAAAGAATTCAATTTGTATGAAATGTGAATGTGTATGAATCAAAATGATAAGATTGATCATCACACTCACATGTCTTTTCTTCAAACTGTTGCTACAAAGTTTGAGGCACACTGTAAAAGTTGTCTTTGTATGCTGTTGCATTACGATTGTCCTTAATTGAGCAAACCTGTTCCAGCATGACAATGCGCCTGTGCACAGTGAGGTCCATGAAGAGACATTTTGCCAAAGTTGGAGTGGAAGAACTCCCGCACTAAGGAATAGTTATTGCTTTAGTTATTGTAAGGGAACAAGTAATCTAGAGCTGTACTTGTACTAGATGTAATAGCCTTTCACAAATTTCTGGACACAGCCCAAATCAGCCATTTGCAGATATTTTCCAAAATGTCAGAATGGTAAATGGAGGTCACTCATCAAGAGTTTACATAAGGGCCTTGACTGGAAACACTAACTCATAAACAATGCCTCCTAATCCAGCATAGCAGCTACTCATACAAAAACAGAAAGACATGTATTAGCAGTAAGGCTAATAATAGTTCCTAAGTGAGTGCAAATACCTCAGGTTATGTCAAATAAAGGTTTAAACCAGATGATTAAGCAACACACCATTAGTTTAGGAATGATAAAGTTTAAAAAAAAATTATTGTAGTATCTAAAATAAAGTTTTATTTGATATTCTCAAGCGATGTTAGATTTACCTCCAGCAGTATTTCAAAACCTACCAGGAAGACCTGAAGTCTGCTGGACTAGCTGGACAGTAAATAACCTCAAAAACATTGATAGAACATCAAAATGAACCAATAAGTTTTTTATTTTACTACAGTTTATTAGTTTAACTTTATCATTCCTGAGGTATTTGCACTCGCTTAAGAACTATTATTAGCATTACTGCTAATATACTATGTCTTTCTGTTTTTGTTTTCCTGCATAAAACCTTGGAATTACAAAGTTTGTCCAAATTTGTTATTGTTATTTACTTGCCACTTATCATACATGAAAGGTAATAAACCAAAAAATATTACATATGGAAATATTGAAAAGTTCCAATATACTGTAAATTAAACAGGGAGTCTCACTTGGCTCTCATGAGATCCTGGTCCTTCAGTGCAGAGCCCTGCAGATAGATGACTCTCTGAGACCATAGAGGAATCTGCAGCACTCGCCGCACTTGGATGTCCATCTCTGTAGGGCAGAGGATGACCACATAGTAATCCTGTAAAAAAAGAAAAAACAAAACAATCTGGCACTGTTTAAACACCCAAGAGAAGTAATTAGCTATTAGACTGCAGGTTGATGTCAAGGGACAGATTAAAGTACTGTACATACATTATTTAGCTATATACAATCTGTTAGTAGAAGTCTGATCACATAACAAACCTTTACGTATATACTACAGTGCTCTGTAAAAAAATCCATCTGAATAAAATGGAGCAAAACTGAATATTTCACCCTGAAATCCAGCTAACATTGTGACTTACACAAGCATAGTGAGGATTTCATAATTAAACTTTCTGCCACTGAATTTATAGTTCACTCTGAAATTCATGGTTTTTTTTCATATGGCATTACAATTAATTAACTGATACTGTCATGTTTATAACCTTGCTATTCCCAATGAATGACATTCAGTAGGAATAGGAAGGATATAAACATGATAGTATCAGATAATTAATTGTATCATTGAAAAAAAAAATTCCCACAGAGTAAACTGAAAGAAACACCACCTAAATTACAGGCTTATGTCGAGTCCTGAATTTTAAAAAGTGCGTCCATTAAACAAGGACACACTTTGCATACAGGACAGCAAATTAAATTAGACAAGAAACGAAATCACAAAATTCAGAAACAAATTCACAAATTAAGTCAGTTCACTGATCGCTTTATTAACTGGAAAGCTCAAGGTAGTGAATAGCATAAAACATCCACACAACATTCAGAAATAAAAATGTGTTCTTAGATCCTAAAACTTTATCTGGGAAGATAGCAAACACGTATTCCTTTCCTGATTATCTCCAGTACAGACACCAGCAGCATGTTTTGCTGAGATGCATTATTAAGTCATTTTTGCTAAGCAACTTCACACTAGTGGTCGTAGGGAAAGTTCCTACATTACAGAGGATCCCAACCTTTGGCAACCAACAGATGCACACTCACTCACACATTCAATCATATACGGTACAATGGACAATTTAAAAACACCAAATGCATTTCTTTGTCTCAGATGAAAAGCATGGGAAGAACATGCAAACTCCATGCACACAGACTGTATGTATAAGAGATCCAGATTCCTAATTGGAGGCATGGTGGAGGCACCATGCTAACTACTAGGCCATCATTAAAGACTTCTTAAAACGGTGTTAGTGTATATTAATGAATATGTTAAGTTAAAACTAACTACAAGGGGCCACGTGGTGTAGTGGTTAGAACTGTGGCCTTGCACCTCCAGGGTTGAGGGTTCAATTCCTGCCTCAGATCTATGTGGATGGAGTTCGCATGTTCTCCCCTTGCTTGGTGGGTTTCCTCCGGGTACACCGGTTTCCTTCCACAGACATGCAGAGTAGGCTAACTGGTGCTTCCAAATTTTGTGTGTGTGTTGTCCTGTGATGAACTGGCACCCTGTCCAAGGAGTACCCCAGTAATAATAGTTCCCTGGGATAGGCTCCAGGCTTCTTGTGGTACAGAGAATGGGTGTGAGTAAACTACTTATTGCAATTCTGTTTGCTAACTTAATTGGCAGTAGTGTTACAGTAGCTTAGTGGTAATGACAGTGGATCACAGACTCTAAGATCATGGGTTCAAACCCACCAATCTACTACTGCTGGGCCCTTGAGCAAGGGTTCTCTCAACTGCTCAGATGTACAATGTGATACAGGGATAAGGGTAAATGCCCAGTGCTGTAAATGTAAAACAGCTTGCTACTGGGGAGGCACCATCAGGTTTACACCAGGGAAAGTAAAAGAAGGCGAGTATAATTTATTAAAAGTACCTTCATGGGGCTAATGGTGTAATAATTGGCCTTAACTGTGCTTAAAAGTGCACGACCTTCATTATGCCAAGTAAAATATACATATCTAAGCGATAGAAACCAGCCCTCATCACAAGCAATTGTTCTCTTTTGGAATGAATCTCACATTTACATACTTGCATAAGTTTCATTCTTGTGCTAATGCTGAAACTAAACGCTGTTCCACTCATCCACCTAAATTTAGTAAATAATAAAGTGAATGTGAATATGCCAAGACATTAAATGCAGATTGATAAGATCCAGGAGCTGCAAAGAAATGAAGCTAAATAATGAGGTTGAGAATTTACCTGCAATCTGGGATGCGCATAGAACTCATTGAGGAAGTCCATGAGGAGGTCAATCTTGAGCGAACTGACACAAAGCACCACATGTTTTTCAGTCTGAGCTCGATGTCTGCTGTAGTTCCCGCCTGATTTTTGCCTCTCCATCCATAAGTAAGCTAGCTCCTCAAACTGTACAGAAAGACCACACCAAATAAACCTGCCAAATAAATGACCTACCTAACTTTAACTTAAGGGAATTGTTCTTACTTGTAATGGGAGCACTACAAGCGCCACACAGATCATGATGACCACCAGTAGCTGGGAGGGCCAGATTTTCGGTGTGACGTCTCCGTAGCCCACAGTGGAGAAGGTGACGATGCAGAAATACAGCGAATCGAACAGGGAAAGATTCTTCCCTGCTCGCTCTAGCTGTTGAATTCCACAGGCGCTAAATAATTTTAAAAGTAGCAAAAAACCATAGTTTCTCACCATTGAAAGTGATTACGGTCATAATTTTACGGCGCTGACATTTTTAATGTTAGATAGCAGTAAAGATGCAAAACTCAAAATGTTAATATATTTTTTATTTTTTATATAAAAAATTTATATAATCATACTCAAATCTTTTTAATAAAAATGTCAATAAATGCAAATAAATTAATATTAATTATGATGATAATTATTATTATTATTGTGATTGCAAAGTCACAGCAACGATTTCATAATGTGATGTGTTTATTTATTAAATAAGAAAAATGCAAATTAAGTAGGAAAAATGAAATCCTCATTAAAGCACTTTTAGCTGCATTTTCCTTTTTCTTTTTTTTTCAGAAGAAGCATAGAGCTGAAACTGGAAAATACATGTTAGTATTACAGTATGTGACTGGATTTGGTATTGGGTTGTATAATAAAAAACGCCAGTCATGTTCCAGGATGCAACTGCAGGCCATGATAAATGTTTCCCATCTTCTTTTTTCTTGATTTAACAGGGAGAGGCATGGACAAGTGTAGAGCTGAGGACGTTTTTCTAATTTGCATATTCATAGACTCTGAGTTGCTTGATGAGTGTATACTGTAAGTGTAGGCGCTACTGTGCCTTTTTCTGTCCATTTTTAATGAAATATTCATAAAAATGTCAATCAGTCTATTATTTAATATGAAAAAAAGTATTTTCAGAGATCTGACTGTAGCAGATGGGGGCATGGTTTGGCTGAAGTCTGTAGTGTGAGGGACATGTCTGTCCTCAGTTAATGACAAAGGTGACAAGCTGGAGCACTGTTTCCTCTATAAAAATGAATGTGGCTCTCTCTCTCTCTCTCTCTCTCTCTCTCTCTCAGTAAGCAGTGAGCTGTCTAAGAAGTGACCAGGTGAAAAGAAGAATTTTTTTTTTACCTCCTATCTGTGACCCATACTAAGACACCCCGTGTTTGGGTCTACTGTGTCACACCACAGTAACAAAGACGTACCTATCTGAGAGGATTGTCATGCTTACCCTGTGAAGACCAGGCAAAGCAGCGTGCAGATGAGGATGAGCACCTGGTTAAACATGGCAGAGTGTGTGCGCTGAATGGCACGGTGAAGATCATTCTGCCGGAGAGAAACAGCTTGATCACAGTGTCTCTGTTATTATATAATTCTTTAGGAAGGATCTGAGCTTGACTACAAACATAACAATAATGACATGATCTATCGGCACACGGGACATTCAACCAAACTTGAACAGTTAACACTGAAGACATGATAACACAAACAACATTTTAAGAATTTATCCCGTTTTGACAATGCTTTTTTCATCTCGCACACACAAGGTTGTCTATAACAAAACTTCTTCTAACAAAACTTCTACATATCCTCCTTTAAAAAAAATTTGAACTTCCTTGTTTTTGGCAAACCACAACACAGAGCAGCCAAGGTTTTTATGAAAAGTTGAACTGTCAAGAAAAACCAATCGCATCACTTCTCTGTCATGTGATCAGTGAAGCAGAACTATCAGCTGTGCAATCGAGCCACGGATGTGTGTGTGTATGTATGTGTGGACTACTGTTTGCTAATGCCATTGCCGCAGCAGTAAATTACAGGAATACATCAATTAACAACCACAATTTGTTCTATAAAATACATTATGTGACACATGTGACACATGGTGTGAGAACACCTTGTTAACAAAGTTATTCGAAAGTTATTCATTTTCATTGGCCCTATATGAATAAGTATTTTTTCTGTTTTTCACCCCCCCCCCCCCCCCCCCCCCCCAACTGCCAGACCAGCTGAATCAAGAAGTCAAATGGGACCGGTCTGACAAAGTGAAGCACGCTAAAAGATCTAAAAAACCAACATGATCTGAAGAAATTCAAGAACAGATGAGAAACAATGTAACTGACATGCTATGATGCATACAGTATATGGTAAAATCCCCCCCCCCCCAAATTATTGCAAAGATGTACCTACAAAGATGCTCAAACGCTGAGCTGTGTGGGAAGCTGTTATGTTTGCTATATCTGATTCTGTTTGCTACTCCTGTTTCTGAACTACGATATAATCTTAGATGACCCCAGATATTTATGCAGTCAAATGATGCATGAACGGATGTTAAACATTGCAGAACTGTACCCATGGTAAGGTGCTGTCGTCAACTACTGAAATGAAACTGCAGCTGGTAGAGCAGGAGACTGATGATGCTCTAAACTTTTTTTCCCCTTATTATTCATAATGTTTGTCATAATCTGCAACAATCTTTTTAATTAAAAAGTTTTTGTGTGCACCAAAACTCATCACTCTTTTCCTTGTTCCAACTGGCTGCCAGTGACTCACTAAAAAACATAATCAAATATATCATAATCATTTTTTATTACATTTAACCAACATATTATTGATACTAAAAACATAACTGCAGGCTGATTTATCTATTGTGACAAAACTGTGGGAGGAGGAGAAAAATTGCACAATATTTACTCTTATATAACCCAAACAATCTTTACTTTTTCACTTTTTTTCTAACTCTTATGAGAAAACATGCACAAAATATTCTGTATTAGTGTGCAATACTTCTGGCTTCATTTGGAAATGTTTTAAATTTTCTCAAATGTGCGAAAATGGAGATATCTCATTTTTATGTCAAATTATTATTTTGCTAAGATCCAAGTACATAAATGTTTCTGGGTAACTGACATGTCTGAATAACGACATCAGTCCCCTATGTACATTAATTTGACTTGTGCACATTATAATGTTATTGTCCAATATTATTGTCCCTTGCCTTTGTATTTCCTAAAAATACAGATGCTCCTATTGCCATAAACCACAATGACTAAGAGTAAAGGAGTTACTGCGGATGAATAAACGACCACCGTTAATACTGTATATCACACATGTAAATCCATTTTCATTTCAGTAGACAACACATTCTTTCACATTTGTATAACATGAACACTTGTGAATCATCCTGTCGAACATAATTTGTCTTTAAATGTTCTTCCTTTGACCTCTTGGAAGCACATCATTTTATCACTTAATTAACCGGACCAGAAAGTTAAACAAAATGATATTTAGGGTCGACCAGGGGTTATCAACTGGCAAAAAAGAAAAAGAAAAACTCTAGCACAGCTGATACATGCATGAAAATGTATATGGTCTGTGTGTACTGTATGTGTATGTGTATATGGTCTACCCCATATCAACATCTACACATCAGAATGGAAAATGGTCACCTTTTATATAATATTTTCTTTTATGAAAACGTAACAGTTCTCTAAGTGGTGATCCAGACTTTGATAAATCTGTCAGCAGTATCTCACAACTGTGGTGCCAAAAACTTGGCTTGGTTTGTGTGCTCTGTGCCCTAAATCACCTTTGGCAGAGATAAAAGCAAACGTTTTTTCTTAACACTATTTAAACAACTTAAACGCTAAGCATAATTTGTCTGGTTGATACTGTAAACTGGGCCACGCTGTTTAGCACAGTCCATGGTTGTACAATTTAAAACAGTACATACTCCCTGCCAATTTCTACTTGGCCATTTGACCCAACCATCTGCCGGGAGAAAGTATGCTGGCACGTTCTCAGATTCTGATTATTGATGACTCATTGTGAAATTACCATGCTATCTTTTATTTACAGTTTTCAAGAACCTCTCTGATTGGATATGGCATTGAACAGTACCTTTTTTTACTTGATATTTGTAAGTGAATACTTAGCCATTAGGCAATTATTACTTACAATCATGTTCTCCAGCGCTGACTTGGCAAGCCAACAGTTAAGGAACACTGGGACAAATATGTTCCTCCATGGGGGCCAAAAGATCTGAAAGCAAGAAAAAAAAAACACAATGCATTTAGAGAAATAAAAAATGTATGCCCTTCCTGAATTGAGTTAGAGATGTACATTTGTAATGAATAGGCCACTGATTTTAACACTTGTTGCTTTAAAATTTATTCTATACATAATTAATACTGAACATCTCTCATCTCCCAGGACTTGCCAGCAGGTGCAGACTTACATTTCCCACCAGCTTCACAGTAGTTACTGAATAATTCATAGTTAAAACAATGCGTATGTTTAAAAATAAATAAGCTATAAGACCTTCAGGCATTAAGACGTCAATTTATTTTGTAACAAGAACAAATTAGCCACTTACTGTAATTATGAATGGCACTGTATTGATCATCTCAAGGATGAAGGAAATTTGGAAAATCTGCTCAAAAATGTTTCCCTGAAACAAAATAATTAGCAAAATCATTACCCAAATAATAATTATCTGAGACTGAAATGGTCTGCTTGCTACTAATGAAAAACACTCATTGCTTCATTAGTAAAGTCCAGGCAGCCATTTACTGGTTCCCATTATGCTGTTAGTATAAACATAATGCCGTTATACTGAAAGGCTAACGTCTTGTTGGTTGCCTGTTACAATTTACCCTCAGAGCAGAATTCTGCTAATTAGTAAAAGCATGTATAAAAACCATAGGAAACCAGTGTTATACTTCACAAAACAATTAGATCTGAAGCTAGCCATATGTCTCATCACTGAGGACCGGATGCGCTAATCTGTTTGCAGTTAATTCATATGTACTGAGGCCATATTCTGCAAAAAAAATTACATGTGTGCTTTTTATGAAAATGCTACATAACGCTAAAGAAACAAGTTGGCGCCATTATAAGAGTAAATGGAAATTAAACCTGGAATCATACACTGTCTGGCCTAAATAAATAGATAAATAAATAAATAAACAAATAACACACACACTCTAATATTCTAAGATTTAATTCACCTTCAGCTTTGATTACAGCATAATATGTATTATATATCATATGTGAAAATGCTTCCCTTCTTACCCGTACAATTTTCTTTTTGATTAGTCTCACTAACAAGTGATTTTCTTAAAGCCTCAGAGCTACATATTTAGTCCTAATCCTGTTCTCATTACTTTGTATGTATATGGAAATGCTCATACTTTCTCTATTAATTAAACATAGCTATGGTTTTAAATGGGTGGCTCGGTGGCTTAGTGGTTAGCACTGTCGCCTTGCACCTCCAGGGTCCAGGTTTGTATAATTTGTGTCATAAGCCAGTTCCTATAATATCAAATCTCCTTAGTTGTTTTCTTTGCTTGGTGCAAACAAATGGTGACTTTTTTTTGCTAAGCAGTGTATGTTAAACAAGCTCACATGGGTGTGAGGGTCGGGCATCCCCATATTTTAGCCATATAGTGTTTCTTTGTATCTAACCAAAAAAGTTAAACAAATTTAAATAAAACAAATGATTTGCATAATTATATAAAGCAAATTATTAAAGATTATCTTTGGGCCTAAGCTTTCTTTTTTTTTTTTTAACAAGCTTTCATTGCTTCTAGGAAGCTAAGCATTTCCAACTTCACTGCAGTTTTTAAATCATATTCATATGCACCTCACACACAGAATGTAATAGATCCCATGTGAAGTTTGTGTAATAAGCTACAGTCTTAGCCGGTAAAATATTAATTTGAGATATTGCAATGCATTTCAAATCTTGTTAGTGCTACAGTATGCCTTCTGTTTGTTTGTGCAGTGTGAGTACGTCCATCTGGGCCTCATTTAAATCAATATTCTGCAAAACTGAAAAAGAAAACAAAACAAGAGCGAGATAGAGACCATACCTTGTAACTGAGATATGTCAAGAGCATTGCTTCTAGGAAGCTAATTAAGGCCACGGTCACCTAGACCATCGGAAATACAGAAAAGAAAGTGGAGGTGTAATTTGACAGTGAAGAATCTTTCACGATTTCATGAAGCAATTATAAACAGAAAACAAAGGCTGGTTATGGTTCTACATGTAAGCAGTCGAGGAGGCTAAATAGTAACTCAGAGAACTGCGTACCTGTATAGCCCATACAGGAGTCTTTCTGTTCACCCAGAATATCAACTCCCTGAAGAGAGACGGAGAAAAAAAAAGACAAATACATATAGAAGATACAAAACCATTTAATAAATCAATTCATGACCTCAATACTTTAAGATTCTATCTGGCATTTTGGTTAAAAAAAAAAATATTTTATTAGGTGGTCAGACCTTATTTTCCTGTCCATTTTTTTTCTTTTTTATGTAATAATTCCGTAATTAACAGATACACTTAACGCTAGCTAACCAACATGTAATCTACTGTAGGATGAATTTGCAACACAAGTGACTGCTGGACAACCTGTATATACTGTACGTTTTGACATTAAAGTAAGATGGGGTTTGCTGGTCTTATAGTGTGTAAACAGGTTGCAAAGAGGTCAGCACAGTGGAATGCTAATACATTTGATAATACAAGATAGATTAGCCTTAAATGCATGTGTCATGCAACTGATCTGTACAGTCTAACTCGTAATTAATTCCAAATAGCAGACTTTTTTTGTAAGATTTACTGTACACTACTGTATATAGACAAAAAGATTCGGCCAAACCTGTGTCTCAATCATGCGCCTTATCCCCAGTAAAGGGCAATCTTAAGGCTTTAGCATACCAAGACATCTTGGACAATGCTATACTTCCAACGTTGTGGCAACAGTTTGAGGAAGACCCTTTTCTATTCCAACATGACTGAGCCACCGTGCACAAAGCAAGCCCTATATACAGTAGCCATGGTTTGATGAGCTCAGTGTGGAAGAACTTGACTGGCCTGCACAAAGCCCTGACCTCAACCCCATCAAGCACCTTTGGGATGAACTGCAACGGAGATTGCGAGCCAGGCCTTCTCTTCCAACATCAGTACCTGACCTCATAAATTCTCTACAGAATGAATGAGCACGAATTCCCACAGAAACATTGCAACATTATTTGGACAGCCTTCTGAGAAGAGTGGAAGTTGTACAGTACAGTAGCTGCAAAAGGTGGACCAACTCCTTACCAACTCCAACTCTGTATATGTACTTGGACACAATGTCATTGCAGGGTTGGCAGAATACTTTTGTCCATACAGTATACTGTAGTGTATGTGTGTTTTAATACCAGACTTGATTGTTAATGTTTTGTTTTCTTAGAACAAGGTGTTAAATATTAATAATATATATATATTATATTTTGTAATATATTTTATACTGTATATAATTTTGAATTGTAGAAACAGCCAGATAGATTCTTATGAAAAACCAAACAGTGTATAAGCATACAGGTTCTATCTGGTGTAGTCACTCTTGAAAATACTATACACAAATGTTGATTACGTAGATTAGAAAAGTATGTACACCGTGTCTGTCTTATTGAATCATAAAGGTAAATTACAGTTTCTCAGAGTTTTGCTAGCTGGCATGTCAGATCTATGATTTCCCACATCACAAAACTTCTATTCACTCAGATAGAACCTAACAATTCCAAGGTCATGAGTAACTATAACATACTGCAAAAAAATTCAAAACCAAGCCATGGACTAAACTTCACAAATGGGAGCATTGGGGTTTAATGTTAAGAGAGTAATGTAGCACAAAAAGGGGAAAAGAAAGATTTTTGGAAGAAAACAGAGGCAAAGTCTCACACTGTAAAAGGTGATGGGATTCCCTGCTGTGATTCCAAAGCTCGCTTTATCATCAGTCAGAATGGTAGAGTTAGTCAGGTAAAATACAGCACAGTCCTTATAAAACTCAGATTAATGTTTTGATATTTCAGCTAAAATAGTGCAACTTGCTCTATAATTAATACATTGTAGATATAATAATAATAATAATAATAATAATAATATGTATTACATGAGTTACTTGAGTTGATCTTTTACCAACTCCAACTGACACACACATTTCAAGCTTTGGGCCTCAGCAAACATATAATTGCTTGAAGTTATTGTTAAGACAATACAAATTAAACAATATTACCTTTACTTTTAGTTAGTTAGTTAGAAGATACTGATTATTTCCCTATAACAGCAGCTCTGACAGTAGCACCAGAAGCATTCCTTTTAATATTGTTTCTATAGACCTCTTGCACCTGACACCAGAACCTATGGTTGCCATGTTCCTGCCAACTTCTGGACACTGAAAGTGAAGTAACTTAGTGGATTCCATAGTCAAAAACCACATACTTTACAAAACCAGTCACAGTAATACTTCAGCATGAAAACACATCTGATAATGTTACAGTATATCATCTTAATCATGACTAAGTCACCTCAGTAATTGCTTCAAAATCGTTCCAAAATGCTTTTCAACTGTCTGTGTTGTGTTTCATGGCTAAAACGAGCTAGCTTCTGACACAACGCTAAATCCCAAATTCCACTCTAATCCCTAAACAACGGCACTACTTGGTGTGTGGAACAAGGGATAATACACCCTACATAGTGTGCTAGCTTTCGATTTTAGGCGATGAATTTGGGATTCAAACCCAGGAACAGTTAGGTATTTATTAATTAGAAAACTTGAATGTCAGCATATTCCATTTTATCGTACCATTTGCAGCAGGAACACTGAGTGAGCTAATGCTAACGCCAACAAGTGCCACCAAGTTCTGGAGGAATCATATTTGTACAGCGTCATTATGTTATGATAAGATAATGAAAGTGAACATGATAAGAGATGAAAATTAATATTCATATTAATTAGTCCATTTTCAAACACTTCTTTCTCTTTCAAATACTTTGATAAGCCTACAGTACCGCTACATACTGCATATGAAACTAATGAGCACAACAGAAGCAATTAATGGCTAGGTTACTCTTTAGTCTGTGTGACAAAGGATCGGGTAATCCGGTAGGTATTCAGGTAATCGTTGAGAAACACCTCAAACAAAAATACGTACTAGACTAATGTTGGTTAATGGTGTTTCTACCTTACAATGTTGTGACTGACATCAGGTAGTCACATGACTGGAAAGGTCTATAGTAACATCTAAATCGCAGGGGACTGTAGCACAAAAAAGGAAAAAACTTTTTTTTTTAATGTATTTGGAAAGGGGATTACCAGTAAATATTGGGGTAAAAAAGAAATTAAACTGCTGTTATTAGAAAATGATCCACTTTAAGATGATACACTGACACAGGTGATTTTCCTATAACAGCACATCCTGTTGTATTTTATTCCTTACTTAACATCTAAGAAAATGAATTATTCAATAAATAAAAAGGAGGAAAGTTGGAACGTTCATGCCAAAAAATTATTCAGTGTCCATTCAGCTTGTTACCATGAGTCAATCAGTGTTATAAGCCTGCTAGAGATCCTGGCAATACTTCAAATATACTTCACTGTAATACAAATTTTCCACGTATTATTATTCAACAATCCATTTTTTTCTTATATTAACCGCAGTGGAACGTTTCACTGTGTGAAATATGCAACCATGTGGTTATACTGAATATCAGCATGGCTGTGATTATCTACAGTAGTCTCCCTGTGGGACTTGTGTCTGTGCCCAGATTATAGCCACGCCAATATTTTGCTGTAAAACCACACTTTTGCTCATGTGATATTTCTTAAATACTGTATAATACATTGTATCAGGCAAACATGACAGACAAAAGGGATGCATCAATACCACTCTTTTCTATGATTATGAGTACATGTTTTTGCAGCTTATCAATACCAGTAATAATTCTGAGTAGTCTCCTTAGCATGAAGCAATCAAGGTTGTCATGGACCATTGATTGCTGCTGTGAGCTGCTAACAATAGCGCTGCGATTGAGCAGTTTGAGAACAGAGCAGGATCAATGAGCACTGAAGTGCTCTCGTTCCACAGTTTCCCCCATGGATACCTTTCTGTAGGCCATGTTCATGGCACCTTGCTGTAATTTTTAATGACCATATGATCTGACAATTCTCTGTGCACTCAGGTCAGCAATCCTCACATTTTCTTTATTGAAGATACTGTTTAAATCACATAGAAAGATTTAGCATGTTATTTGTATTGTAGAAAGATGATGTGGTTCTTTTGATCACAAATCATGAAATAAATCAAGATCCTACCAGGGCCCTACCAGGGTCCTACTGGGAATAAATACAATGTTCACCACTGGCCTCCACGGTCCCTGGCTGGACTACACAGATTCCTAGATGGATGGATGAAAATCAAAATTGCTGTGATTTCTTGCTCTGTTCATTTTTCTTGCTCAGGTTTTATAAATATGAGTCCATCAATCCATCCATCCATCTACAGTAGGAACCTCTGTAGTCCAACTAGAGACAGTGGAGACCAATGTTGACCACTGTATTTATTCCCATTTTTATGACCCTGGTAGGACCTCCGGTCAACATTCAAACACTACGGGCAATTTGGGAACACCAATTAGCCTAATTGGCATGGCTTTTACATCTGGAGGAAATCCAACAAACATGGAGAGAACTTGCAAACTCCATGCACACAGACTCCGAGAAAGGAATCGAACCTGGACCCTGAAGATGCGAGGTGTCAGTGCTAACTACTAAGCCACCATGCCGTCATAAATAAGTAAATGAGTATGATTTTCAAATTAGTTTATCAGGTTATTTCAAATCAGTTTATTTTATTTATACAGCATTTTTAATGACATGGTCATCCTCATGAAGTAGCTTTACTGAAGTCCATTATTGGTATTAATTAATGCATCACTGATTATTAGAAAGAGCTAGGGTTTAAATGCATACTGAAATTGGCCAAACAAATGTTCAATGGCATCTTAATTCAGTATTAGCGTTCAGATTACTATCTCAGAACACACCATTGCTGGTGTCCAGAATGGGCTACAATAACAGAAGATCATGTCAAAAGAACAAGAGGACCCATCTTACGTCGTAAGAGCATTCAAATTGGTATTTGAACCTTGGGAAAGAAAAAAAAAATACCATTTCTGGATCGGATTGTAGCATGCAAGACAAATTTACAACCATGAAGAGGAACAATATCCTCCTGTTCAATGCAAGTAGACTCCAGACGCCAGAAAATTCAGGCTGTTCTGTAAGCCCAACAGAGCTGCAAGATCCAAAAGATAGGTGTACTGTACCTACTGTAATAACCTGCAGCTCAGTGTACATAACAGTTCTTTATCTCAGTCAAGTAGCTACTCAGTGATGAACTTCATGAGCTACATACAGCAAATGAGTGGGCACGAGGTAAATCTCACCAGTTGATCTGGATGGGATCTGTCGTCTGATTGGCACAGATTTTACTGCAGAGAGCATCAGTGGCATTGGAGCAGTGCTTCCTGCAAGCACAGTAACAAAGACAGCCTGAGAATTGTGCTCATTTAAAAGTCGACACACTTCAATAGCACTTGACGGGTGTCTGGCAGTGACATAGATAAGAATGCATTTCAGGGAAGGTGAAAAGATATTGCATATGAAATTGAATTATCATGTGATCTGTACAATTAAAACGACAAGTTCTATGAGCTCATGCTTACTGTATGACTGACAGTATCAAAAGTTGTCAGAATATAAATTTGTTGTTTGATCATTTCATGCATTTTCACATTAAACCTCTGAAAATGTTTCTTAAATTACACTTCTTTAGACTGGCTAATTTTGATTTTATGGTTGCATCGGGTACCCAATAATATGCAATTAAACAAATTGGAGGATATGTTAATTTGATATTTGGGGCATTTAAATACACAATGGTAGAGAGAATGATGGCCTTTTATGAAGATCATTATAAGCGTAATAGCTTAACCCAGCCACTGGGGGTTGCACATGTCAGTGCACCCTTAGTCCTGTCCCAGTAGTGTAATTACTGGACAAAGCATTATTCAACACACATATACTGTACAGTAAGTAGTTGTGTTAATCACATTTGGATCTGTCATCAAATATTTTAGGGCATTCAAAGTGGACTAAGCCATTAACACCCTATACTGCATGCAACTACAGTATGCCTCTGGTGTCTGGTTTCTATGGGAACATAGTGGTGCCTTGATATTTTAGCATGCTCTAGTCATAGTATGCTTCCACATTGCTCCAGTATGCTTCTCCGCTCCTTCGCTCTCCAACACCCACATGCAGGCTCACAGACACACACATACACATAACACACAAACACAGAGTGCTCCATCACTTATCCGAGCCGAGATGTCTGCTGAAACGGAAATGGATTGTAATGGGTTCATAACCAAATCAGACTTACTATTAGACCGTGTGCACCTGTAAGCAGTCTGTTGCTGTTATTTAGGTACATCTGTCTCAGTCTGTTTACTGAGAAATGACTGCATTTATCATATTGTCTTACCGCGCACATGTGACTTCGGTGGTGGGGACATCTAGTGATACTCGGAGGATGTACAGGAGGCATGTCAACAACTTCAGCGAGAGGTTGAAAAGGCGTATTCTGAGGCCTTCAAGAAAAGAAGGGAAAAAAAACAGTATCATCTATTACAGCGAGTATGGCTGTCAAGATTCTTTAAAATGCATTCAACTTTTAACTACTTAAATACTTGACTTCACAATAAGACTTTATTTGAATTTTTTAATTTTTTTAAAAGGCATGGAGATGTGCACATTTCACATCTAGACCATATTTATTACTTATATCAGTAACAAAGATTAAATAAAGATTGGTATAACTATGTTTATGAGGAGGATGCTTGTCTTTGTAAGAAATCATAGATGCAAAATAGTAATAATTAGTAAATAAATAAATAAAAAGATCAGTGCTGTCATAATACCAAAGCTTTTCTTTTTTTTAAACAGTTTTGATACTGTTACATATTTATATTTACTGTTACCTCTCTATGAGCCAAAAGCACTATTATTTTTGTAGCTTAAAAAAATTCTTTTGTTGATAAATCTGTCAGAGAAGAGGTCTAATAAGCTTGTAAAATACCATGTTTAGAAAATATTCTAATGAGAGTGATTAGATATATCATAATCTACAGTAAGACAGATGATTTGTTAAAATTATGCAGTTGTCTTTGTTCGGGAGAATGGAGTCTAATATAGTGTGAGTTAGAGGTTTCTATCTATTAGTTTTGAGATAAATGCATTTTTACATAAGCTTGCTGTAGTCACAAAGATTACGGCAGGTTTTATAGAATATAATCAATTTTTTTATAAGCTCAAAAATTAACACTGCAATATGTTAGGTTTTCGGCAATTGAAATAACTTTAATCTTAGTGGAATTTTACACAGTTAGCCAGGACATGCACTTTTTAGACGCTCCCTAACTTTCACCGGCGACCTTTATTTCTGAGTGATTAGATTCGGCAGGAAAATGTAAAAATAGATTTGGTTGTACATGGTTTTCTATACACTCCATCATTTTTTGTCTTTATTTCTTAAAAAAAAATAGAAGCGAATCTGGAATGTGTAGTGGATATCCAGCTCTGGAACATTTGCAGTGAAACATAATGTCAATCTCCTGGCTACTGGCTCCATAATATAACATTGTGTAAAACAAAAAAGGTGCATGACATGAGCTCTTTTCTAAAAATGGATAGTTGATAGTCTGGCAGCTGTGAAAATAAACACCTAGTGTGAAATCTCTCTAACGGCACAACATTTTATAGAAGAGTATTTAACTAAAGTTCAGCTTAAATCCTACATTGAAACTAAGTGGGGATGCCACCTGTACTACTGTATAAGGTGCACATTATACAAAGAATTATATGAATACTATATTATTTCATTATCTATTTAAACCAAGCAGTATTACTGACTTACTAACCAAGTGCTACACACAGATTTTCAATGAATTAATTGTTCAGTATCAGAATGAGACAAGAACCCAAAATAAATATTTAGACCTGGTTAGCAACAGTCTACGGAGCCCCTCTGGTGACAATGAGGAAAGTAATATTCTATGCCCATGACTTAGTAAGATGTGGGAACGAGATACTACGTTGTGGCCACGACATACTTACTTACTGTACTTACTTATATCTATACAATATGCTGGAATGGGATACTATGTTGTGGCCCCATCTTAATAAGACATCGAAACAAGATAATACCTTGTGGCCATGACTTGCTAAGAAGTGGGAACGATATACTATGTAGTGGCCACGACTTACTAAGACATGGAAACAAGATACTACCTTGTGGCCATGGCTTTCTAAGACGTGGGAACGAGATACTATGTTGTGTCCACAATTTACTAAGGTATGGGAACAATATACTATGTAGTGGCCATGACTTACTAAGACATAGGAACGGGATACTATGGTGTGGCCACAACTTAATAAGACATGGAAACAAGATACTACCTTGTGGCCATGGCTTTCTAAGATGTGGGAACGAGATACTACTGTACTGTATGTCGTGGCCATGACTTACGAAGACATAGGAGCGAGATACTATATTGTGGCCACAATGTACTGTTCTAAGGTATGGGAACGAAATACTATGGTGTGGGCACATCTTACGAAGGTATTTGAACAATACAGTATACTATGTAGTGGCCACGACATACTAAGACATGGGAACAAGATACTATGTAGTGGCCACGGCTTAGTAAAGTGTGGGAATGAGAACTTTTGTTGTGGCCATGATTGTGGCTAAGACATGAAAATTAGATACTATGTTGTCGCCATGACTTCCAGATGTGACAAGAAGTTGTTTTGCTACAGTATGTGTCAGTGAGTAAATAAAAGAAATCATATATCTATTCTAACAGTTATGAATGAATCAATTAAAATTAATATGAGGTTATTAAGTCACAACATAGTATCCGTACGCAACATGGCTCCGTAAACAGTCCATTTAAAAAAGGTGACGATCATTTTGCATTTCTTTTATTTATTTTTTTATTTGCTCCGATAGGGTTCACTTACTTGACCTTTGGTTTTTGATGAAGAACAGCTTTAATCGCTCTTTAAACGTGTTCTCATTCACATAGAACTCCACTTGCACCCTGCACAAAAAAGAACACATTCCAGTTGATAAATGTAACGTTTCCACAGAACATACAAAGGATAAAGCTGTGGACTGTATTTCAGCTATTCTAGCACAGTATCATAACAAGGCCAAGGAAACATGAACATATTCTCTGCTACTTATATTTGCTTTCTGGCATTTACCCTGTGCATGTGGAAATATAATATCCACATATTTATATTATATTACTGCTATTACATTTCATAGCTTTGAAGTGAATAAGAGACATGAGATAATGAGGCACGCTGAAATGCACAGCATGCATGACCCCTTTTTAAACATACAATGAGCTGCTTTAGATAAACAATTCCTTTGTGGTTCTTGTGTATTTGAAATACCATCTATTTACAAGGTCTTTTATATTCATCTATACATAAAAAGAGAAAGGCTTTTAAATTGAAATATGGTAGCACACATGGATTTAAGTCAAATAAACTGGTGGCTCTGTGTGTTACTGGTCTCTGAGTTACTGGTCAGTGGTTGGAGCCCCAGCTCCGCCTGGTTGCCGCCCTTAAAGACTGAACTTAATTCTAATTTAATTAATTCTATTCAAATTTTTATATTGTGATAAAAATACTATAATACTCCTCATCATCATCATCATCATCAAGTTTTCACCAAGCAGACAGCAGCAGAAAAAAAATTGCACTGCATTGCACCTTCCTATCAGTGCATGGATGTCATCTCAAACACATTCAGTTCTGTGCGTTTTCATCTATTATTTATATGTACTCAGTTTCCGTGATGTCAGGAGCAACTTACAGATGTCAAGCAGAGAGAGAAATCATTTCATCTCACCCTTTCATGGATTACACTCATTTACATCACACTGCTGCTGGTTTTTAATCCTGGTTTGATTAACGCTCCATGACGCTTACTCTAGTTCCAATTAGCAAGGTTTATATGTTTACATGTTTTCGTTCTAGCAAGTTGTCATTTCCATATCGACAACTTACAAAAGAATTTGTGTGGCACGCACTGTTCATCAGGAGTCTTCAGTCTTATCTGCGTATGGCCAATGCAGCTGCAGAGTTTTCAAGGATAACTTAGTCTTGCTCTGCACATTTTAGTGTTTTCCCTGCTCTACCACACTGTTCAAAACAGGCTTTTATTAAGCTGGTTAGTTAAATCAGCTTTTTCTAGGAGCAGAGAAAATGCTAAAATGTGCAGAGCCAGGGTTGGGAACCGGTTTTTAAAAATGTTTATAAAAAAAAAAAAATTTATCTTTGGAAATTTTTGGAACGGTTTTTATCTCCAGTCACATTTGTCCTTTTCTGATACGGGAAAGTCTTCAGCATGGAGGACCGAGAAAGACACCTTGTCTTTTTCTGTAAAATGACAAGCTGCGTTTTTTGTTCAAGTCATTTCAAGAGGGATAAATGCCAAATAGCTGGTGTAGGATCAACTGTCTACAGTTCCTTAGTGTTAAACAGAAAGTATAATATAAGTGATAAGAGGAACTTGTTTCACATAAAACATTAAGTATAAATATAAATGGATCAAATTTACAACATGTTGCTCTTTATTAAATAAATATTCTTAGCGCTGGCAAACAACCAGCGTTATAAAATACTCTGAGATGTGCAGTTATTGGATTTAGTTGATTATACTGTATGTCTATTATTATTATTATTATTATTATTATTATTATTATTATATATCCCTAAAACAAAATCAAACACAATTTGCCTACAGAATATAAACATTTTCCAGAAAAATGTTACAATCGTCTCAACATTACAGTTGTACTGACAGCAAAATTGATTGAAGACAAAGTGGTCTTGATTAAAGATTAAAGATGAGCAATGAATAATACATTTAATGGCCATTCCGGCACTCATTTCCTCTTGAAAGCCAGATGGCTTGAGAATGAGGCGCAAAGGGAATCGTTATTAGTTTTGCAATGGTACTTGCGGAGCTTCTGGACTGATAATTGGACTGACATGCAGCAAGTGAGAGAGAGAGAGAGAGAGAGAGAGAGAGAGAGAGATCTTAGAGCTATATATTCCTTGTATCACAAGCAGTTCAAAGGGGATTATGTAGAGATTGAGTAATAGGGGGAGGAGAGAATGATTGACAGAAAAAGAGTGAGAGGGAGGGTAAAAATAAGATCTGTCAGCTATTGTTTCCTGCTTCCCTACTCCCACATCTCTATGGTGATAGCATCACAATGGAGCATATACAGCATAGGGAGGAGTACATCTATAGAACCAAGTAAATACTACCAAAATAACTACTAAACTTTTCTTAGTTGTATAACGCGCATAATCAAATACAAACACTGCAGGTAGTCCTCATATACAGTATTGTGAAACGCCAAAATCTCACTACACTGCTTCTGTATAGTATGCTTGTATACATTTTCCCACCCACACGTGCCTGCACATCCTCATCCTCGCACTGTGCGAGGGCTATAAATAGTGTTCGAGACATGACTATATAACTGTTGAACATTTGCCTGTCAGCTAGCTCATTTTAGCTTCCATGGTGAGAAAAATGCAGGAGAATAATCACACAGGAGGAGCAACGCTTGGCTTAGGTCATATGCTCAATACGCTGTTGTAGGAGAGAAAGCAAACCTTTCAGTCTACAGATTTAGTTCAAGAAACATCGTCATCGTGTTGAACTATACAGCATGTTTTTCGTACTCTGGGAGTAAAAGTGTAGTGTAAACCATATACCATGTGAGTGAACGCTCTATATCCACAAGGACACCATGACAGGTGCTTAAAATTGCACAAGAATTTGTAGGGATCGATATAACTGGTCAATATCAATGCTGCCCACGCTATCTAAAATGTTAGGAAGGTCTCATTAGGCATATTAGCATGAATCTGCTAACAACACGGCTAGCAAAAGCAAATAATCCTCATATTGTGCTTTGTAAGGTCAATGTTTCAGAGGAAAACTCATTATTTTGATTCCAGAAAAAAAAAAAAAACACAAAGACATCTCGATTACACACAGATCTGACCTGTTGTGCAATTGTCACGTTTTGATTTACTGTCTCCAGTGTGAATATGGACAAAAGTATATGAGAAAAACAAACCTCAGAACAGATTTTTTTATTTGGGTTTTCTTAGTTGTATTAAGTCTAAGTGTATTTAAAAAAAAAAAAAAAAAAGTTCCCTTGTAGATGAAAATTTTCATTTCTGATAAAAATGTTTTTTAAAAAGTGTCAATTTGCTAAAGACCTTCCTCCAGCCTCGGGCTAAGCGCTACACAGGAGCCACCATTTTTATTTAGCCTACAACAGAAACAACAGACTACACTATAGAAAACTACAGCATGTCACAGCTAAAAGCAGCTCACGGTTAATATTCTGTTGTTGACTGCAAGAAAAAAGTCTAAGTACAGTAAGCAAAGAAACTGTGATTACTGGTTATTTTAGATTGAGTGTTCTGACAGCTATCCCCAAAGGTGTAGGTGTGTATGCTATTTATTTCACGTCAAACCGTTTTCTGGATGAGGGACGGTTCAAAGCAAGATTCTGTGGAAAACTGAAGCTCACAGTCATGATTATCTGTAGATTCAGAAGCTGTGAGTGGAGCTAAGACACTTTAATTCTTGTTAAGCATATTAAGTGTTCAACAAACTTTGATTCGTTTATTCAAGGCTAATGTAGCTAACAGTAGCTTGTAGTGCAATCAGGATAGATCTTCAGCTTGGTAATTTTAAGGAATATTCAAAATCGCTGAAGAAACAGAATAAGGATTTTTAGTAGAATTTTTAGTGTTAACACATAATGACATCTTCAATTTTAACCTATTACAATTGAAATCATACACCATAAATTACATGATCATGATACGGACCCGTGCAAGTTATTAATCATAAAAGGGTGCACTTTGACCTTAATTTTGTATACCTCTCGTCCTGTATAGAGTCATGGGGGACTGGAGGCTACTCCAGGGGCCTTTGGGCACAAGGCAGGGTACACCTTGGATAATCCATCGCAGGACACGCACGCAAACACACACACACACAATTTGGGAACACCAATTAATCCAACCTGCATGTCTTTGGACTGTGTGAGGAAACCGGGGAACCCGGAGGAAACACTCCAAACACAGGCAGGACATGCAGAACTCCATGCACACAGACCCAAGGTGAGAATCGAACCCTCATCCTGGAGGTGCAAGGCCACAGTTCTGACCACCATGCCATCTACAGTATGGTGCAACTCATTACAGGTACAGTAATATACGCATAGTCTGGAATTTATTTAAGGATATTTTTTATGAATATTGAGGGGATAAATAAACATTGGCAATTATCCTTTTAATGAGATCATCTGTGACATTTTATGAAAACTATATTTTTATGTGAAGACTAATTATGATGAAATATTTTGGTATTTAATTTAAATTCTTGTTAATATATTATTTTTTGTAATTGTCTTATGTCATAAATCATTATATTATAATGGGCAACAAAACAAACGACAAGAAAAGACGAATCCCTTCGTCAGGTCCACATTTTCTAGCCTTAACTTTTCATGCAAATATTCCTCTTTAACTTTATACTCATTGTATGATTTACAGAGACAAAATGACGAAATGTTCAGTAACATTTAAAAATTAAAACTTTAATTACATGTAAAATCTGAATGTAGCATAGAACTTTAATCCTGCAACAGTCGATTGATCACTAAGTAACAACAACAGCGAAAGACTTAGTCACATCCTATCCCCTTGACGCAAAGCACCAACACGCTAGGAATATGCGTTTACACACTCTTGCCCACACTTTGCCCTCTCCGTAATTACTCTTCACATTCTGGCTCTCACACTCGCGCACAGACACAAACACACACGCACAAACAACCAGACTGGAGAAAAGAAGTCTAATAGCAATTACACATCAATTGGTAGAAACCATTCAGAACGCATAATTTATTAGACTACTTGACAACGCAATGTAGTATGAAATGACAGTTTGCTGAGGAGCAGCCTGGGGACATGAAAGTCGAGAACGATTACTCCGTTACTCCATAAGGGCCGTGGCTTTGCGCTTACTGAACTTACTGTGCGTTAGTGGAATCCATGCTGTACTCTTCTGAATACCTGAGAATTGCACACACATACACAAACATACTAAAATAAAGGCAAACATGGCTACAGATTCGGATTCATGCAGAGTCAGGCACGGTGCAAGCATGCGGCAAGCCGGGGACGTTTATGGTCATTCGTCCATATCTTACAATGCTTTTTGTAATAAATGTCACACTGAAACATTACACATTTCTGTTTATCATTCCTTCTTCCTGGAGGGTGGTAGGGGGCTGGTGTGTAATAGAAAATGAGAGCTGGGTGCACATGACACTAGAGATAAGAGCATTAATAGGGTTTTGACTATATTATACAGTACCTAATTACAATGTACGATAATGGCGGCACAGTGGCTCAGTGGTTAGCAATGTCACCTCGCACCTCCAGGGTTAGGGTTAAACTCCCGCGTCTGGACTGTGTGCATGGAGTTTGCATGTTCTCCCAGTGCTTGGTGGGTTTCCTCCAGATACAGTACTTCCGTTTCCTCCCACACCCCAAAGAAATACAGATTAGGCTAATGGATGTTCTCAAATTGGTCATAGTGTGTAAAAGAACGTGTGTGTGTGTGTGTGTGTGTGTGTGTGTGTGTATGTGTTTCCCTCCCTGCGATGAAATGGCACCCCGTCCAGGGTGTACCCCGCCTCGTGCCTCCGCAACCCAGTATGCAGGATACAGCGGTATAGACGATGAGGGAGAGAATGTAGAATAATCAATACAATAATTGGGGCCACAGTTTAAGAGAGAACGATGAAGAAAGGGACTAATTTATATATTGTTATAGGTCCAATTTAAAACAAGCTTCACTGAACCATTTATGCAAAACCTCTGCTTATATCTTTAACCACCACTAGCACCCGACGAATCCATGGATAGGATATAAATATTCGCTCTGTGGACAGGCTGAACTACACAGTTCCTCCGCATGAGCTGTCATAAACTTTCTCTTAGCATACTGTTAGGGGACTGCAATAATTATTCCCACTGAACTACAACAGGTTTATTTTAGTGACGATGTGTCCCAGTGGCTCAAGGCAATTACAATGGTTTTAGGTGAGTTACCAGATTCATGTCTAGCAACTACTTAAAAGAAGCTTGAGATATACTGTGTGGCCAAAAGTATGTGGACACTTGGCCTTTATACTTGCATGCCTCCACTGCAAATGCATGGGTATTTATATGGCGTTAGTCCAAACAATACTGTTATAATATCTTGTGAATGTGTCTTGTGAGTGTGCCTCTAACTTTGTAGCTGCGGTTTGAAGAGCAATGCCATATTCATGTGATAGTCAGATGTCCACATACTGTTCGTCATATGTGTATAGCCATAGTAAATGCTAAGCTACTGAGGGTCCCTTATATAATTACTTGTGTATCGTACATTCTTGACATTGCAAATGAGTGCCAATGAAATAATTTAGCTAAACCCCGTTCTCCCTATACTGTAAATTTCAGGTTTCTTGTCAATTTCTCTGGTATGTTAGATATCCTGGGGCTATGAAAATCATGTCTAATGAAATTGGAACAAAGCAGAAATATCAAGTGAATCAAAACTGTTTGATCATTTTGCAATATTTTTGCCGCAGAAAATGAGTACTCAACACCATAGTGTCAAATGCTGCTAGAAAATAAAATATGAGACAGCATGATGCAAAACACTGGTAAGGAGTGAAACAAAGTGTCTAAAAATGAGGAAAGTTGGAAGAAAAATGGAGCTACTGATGATTGAATGCCTGCCTCTTCAGCTGTGAAATACAGTGACTTGCACCAGTGCACTGGGCTCAGTTATCTCTCTTGATGTGACTGCTGACATGTGGTCATGCTTATTGGAAGTTAATGGATTATATAAGTCATGAGTTATTGGAAATAAAACATGAAATATAAAACTAAAATGGCTAAAGCAGAAAATTTCCTAGAATCGTAGACCTTCAGTAGATATCACTCGCTAAACGAGATTTGTAAAAAGTGTAGCACAAATTTCAAAATTGCTCAGTGTACAGGTATATGTGTGTGTGTGTGTGTGTGTGTGTGTGTGTGTGTGTGTGTGTGTGTGTGTGTGTGTGTGCGTGTGTGTGTGTGTGTGTGTGTAAGTGCACATGCTGCGATGGATTGGCACCCCGTCCAAAGTGTAGGTCTCCTGAAATAGTCTTACAGAGGGGGTGTGGGACTGTGTGGGACTGTGTGGGACTGTGTGGGACTGTGTAGTTCAGGCTGCGCATAGAGGGAATATTTATATCCTATCCCTGGACTTGTACAGTAGGTTGCTCAGTGGTGGCCCCTGCAACCTAGTACACAGGATAACTGGTATATGAATGAATGAATTAATTAATGCATGCCTGAATGAATGAATGAATGAATGAATGAAGATCCAGACTCTTTCTTGGCAACACAGAGGCAGGAAAACACAAATTGAATTTGAGTTTCAAATTCCAATATTTAAAAAAAAAAGACTTAAACTTTTACTCATAAGGAGATCCATTTCTGAGCACTACAAGATTAGCTGGATTACTGTAGCTGGTTCGATTCCCTCCTCGGGGTCTGTGTGCATGGAGTTTGCATGTTCTCCCCGTGCTTGATGGGTTTCCTCCAGGTACTCTGGTTTCTTCCCACGGGCACTGGTGGCTCAGTGGTAGGTGTTGCACTTGCCATGCGGAAGGCCCAGGGTTCAATTCCCAGCCAGAGCCCAAACCTCAGCCACTGGATGCAGTGACGGTGCCAGATAAAATGGGAGGGTTGAGTGATGAAGGGCATCCGGCGTAAAACCTGTGCCAAGCTTGTATGAGGCCAACCTCTTGCGGAGCAGCCGAAAGACCAACAACAACAACTCCAGATTCTTCCCACAGTCCAAAAATAGGTTAATTGCCATTGACAAATTTGCCCGTAATGTGTGAACGTGTAATTATTGACCGGAGGTCCTACCACGGTTGTATACTGTATATACAATGGTCCCCAGTGGCCTCCATGGTCTCTATTTGAACTACAGAGGTTCCTAGATGGATGGCCAGGTTCAAATCCAAAGTTCCAAATGTCACAACCACCAAGTTGTCCCTGTTGGGCCCATGACTGCTCAAATGTACAAAGAGTCACTCTGGACAGGCGTCTGCCAAATGCCTAAATGTAAAGGATTTTAAATAGTTTTACTAAACTAACTTGATATACCAACTGAAAAATAATGGTTCTATTATGTTCTTTCTGTTTTAAGTTAGTGGTGATATTTTTCTGTATTTCCTATTGTGTATGGGAATGTAAAGTGCTGGAGTGTTATTAAATTTAACACAATGTTGCATTAGATATCAACACACACTTGCTGCACAAGGTTAAACCTGAAGACTATGGTTCTTTTTTCAGTATAACTTTTAACAGCTGAAGGATAGAAAGACAGCCTAAAATGCAGCATAAGAAATTTCAGTATACGTGATTTAAAATCCTGCCCAGCTCCATGCCAGCGTATCCCTTTCCAGTGTCCCTCAGTCTGACACAGGCTCTAAATTGAACCTAAATCAGGTGCATAAAAAGTAGTGAGTCCCTGAAACTACTAAATCATTTTATTTGCCATGCCTGGAGCAAATCTACAGCCCACACCCACCTCACACACAGCTCCTACATTCCTCCAGTACTGTTCTTATGGATATGCTTTATGAATATTCAAAACATGCTGTTGAATTATGTTGATGAATAAGTCATGGCAGTCTACATGGTATGAGGAAGCACAGCAAATGAAACACGACCACTTAAAGTGAACTAGAGAAAGCTGTTAAAATGGACATACCATATTATATATCACAGATTAAGGTAATTAGCTAATGCAATTCGTTTGATGGAAAGATGTCATTAAACTTCAATTACTGTCTGTAACTACACCCATTAAGCACCATTAAATCCAAGGACACTTACATTTTTATGCAAATACCCTGTCATGTTAATCTTAAACAAGGCTCACAAAATATTGCATACAAATTCTTTTACACTGCGAATGGGGATGTTAATTACAGAAGTAAGCACAGCTACTGTAGTCACTGCTGTAGGTATCCAAAACAAGGGTATCCAAGTCGCTGTTAAAACTCTACAAATAGGCTGCCTTACTCATGGTCCATGAGTAAACAATCATACCAAGTCTTGATACATTACATTAGGTCTGTGAGAAATAGTAGCAATTATTGACAAGTCTTAACAATTCATTAAAAAAAAATCATAGAATGGAGTAGGTAGGATGTAAAAGAAGGTAGGTGAATAGTGAGACTTTGCCATGAGATTGGTATAGTCCAGAGCAAATTGTGGTCTGGATCCAGATCAAGTGATAGTTGTATCTGGATCCTAATGCTTTTCCGATAAATGAAAATAATTAACATACCAGTAGAAAAAGAAACAAAAGTGCAACCCAGCATGGCTTACTCCGAAAGAAAGAAAAGAATGAACCTTTAAAGATGAATGTACAGATCAATATATGTTTATTCCTCCTGCAGGAAGTTTAAAACCAGTTTGTCTTGTACGTTCCGAAACCATGATTATAATATAAAACTGTATGTAAAGCGTCACTATGACAGAGCAACCAGAGTCCTTTCACATTCATTTATATCAACTAAAGAGTAATTAAAGATTAAAGATTACTGTTTGTATTGCATACAATTACAGGTTGTCCCCTACTTACAAACAAGTTCTGTCCCAGGTGCATGTTTGTAAGTCAGATTTGTTTGTAAGTCAGACAAAGTGAGTCTTTCATTCCTTCGATACAAATATAACCTCTTAACCTCTTCGACATGTCAATGGCTGTGAACAAAGAGAAACTTGTAAATAACTCATGAAAGAATAAAGTTATGTTAAAACCAAGCACACCATTGTTTTTCTTGTGAAATTCCCAATAAGTTTGATGTGTCACATGACCCTCTTCCTACTGAAAAAAAAAGTTGGATCCAAGATGGCCGACTTCCAAATGGCCACCATGGTCACCACCCATCTTGAAAAGTTTGCCCCCTCACATATACTAATGTGGCACAAACAGGACGTTAATATCACCAACCATTCCCATTTTATTAAGGTGTATCCATATAAATGGCCCGACCCTGTAGTAACAGAAAATTATTATTGAATTCTATTGGAACTTTAAATTGCTTATTTTTTATATACTTACAATGACTGCATATATAGTATCTGAACCCTAACACTAACATGAAATTTGGACCTCGGCCCAAAGAAAATTTTATTGACCAGACCAGTGCCGGCCCATCCAACAGGCAATACAGGTGGTCGCCTAGGTCCCCCGCCTTACGACAAGAGCCACACTCACGTACTAAAAGCGTTTCCTTCCTTCTCACCTCAATAGAACGTCAATACATAAACATCTCGTTGTACTCGCAACACATGCACCTATTAAACATGATACAATTCACAACAAAGGTGAGTAAAAAAAATACCCACCATATTAAATACAAATAACAATTCTATAATTAATACATGACAAATTGCTGAAAACAATAATAAATAAATAAAAAAACAGTATAAAAGCATAAAAGATTTGAAACATACACAGAAGCACCACATACTAATTTGCATAACACAGCCTGCGATATACTGGGAGTGCCGTAATGATCAGAGTATTCGTGCACATAGATTCCACTATATCTCTTCAAATTGCTTACGTTTGATAGAAAGTCAAACATGTCTCTTTTAGATATGCCCTAACCATTTATTAATATTTCATTGCTTATTAGGCAGTGGCATGACAGAAAAGGTGCTGTCAAAAAAAGTTCCTGATATTTTAATCTCTATGATAATATGGATTAAACTGATGTATGTATTGCCTCTCACAACATCGTCTGTCTCGTTGCTGATTTTACATGCTGATTTTTTAATCTATGTGATGCACACTGATGCTATTTCAATTTGAAATGACATGGCAACCAAGCGGTATCTTCCCTGATCCGAAAAAAGGAAGAGGAGAAAAAACAGAGGAAGAAAAGCAAGCTCAAACTAAAGGTATGTTCTGCTAGACATAATACATGATTTATTGTGACAGTATTAGTACTTGTACTATTCATGTATATTTAACTTTTTTTGTTTCATGTACAGTACAGACCAAAAGTTTGGACACACCTTCTCATTCAAAGAGTTTTCTTTATTGTGTTCTTTATTGTGTTCTTTAGCCCAAACAAGTCTCTTCTGCTTGTTGCCTGTCCTTAGCAGTGGTTTCCTAGCAGATATTCTACCATGAAGGTCCTGATTCACACAGTCTCCTCTTAACAGTTGTTCTAGAGATGTGTCTGCTGCTAGAACTCTGTGTGGCATTGACCTGCTCTCTGATCTGAGCTGCTGTTAACCTGCGATTTCTGAGGCTGGTGACTCGGATGAACTTATCCTCCGCAGCAGAGGTGACTCTTGGTCTTCCTTTCCTGGGGCGGTCCGCATGTGAGCCAGTTTCTTTGTAGCGCTTGATGGTTTTTGTGACTGCACTTGGGGACACTTTCAGAGTTTTTCCCAAATTTTTCGGACTGACTGACCTTCATTTCTTAAAGTAATGACGGCCACTCGTTTTTTTTCTTCACTTAGCTGCTTTTTTCTTGCCATAATACAAATTCAACCTATTTGAATGAGAAGGTGTGTCCAAACTTTTGGTCTGTACTGTATATCTATTTTGTTTATTTTTCCAAAAACTTGTCCATATATTTACATTACAATACTTACTTGCAAATTTGGTTAAATATGATTCAATGTTTTTACACCATGTATTGTATGTTGAATATTTTATACTTAATGCACACTTACACACTTAAATATTATAATTTTATGTGCTTTCTCTTAATTTGTGAAATTGCTGTTACAGTTATTTACATCAGGCGGCCCAGTTTTCATGACCTCGTACAGTGCCTCACAACCCCACAGGCCGGCACTGGACCAGACCATACTAAATTTTAATTCAGTACTCCTAGTCTAGATGAATCATAATAACTTCCTAACATTTCATAGCTAATGCGAAGTTAATTCATAGATGATTAAGGCCTGTTACATTACAAATATTTGTGCAACCAAATTGTGATTTGGGACAGTTCAACACACTAGCATAAAGTTACACAAATGTGGTAAAGCCCATTACAGGTTTAAAAACCTATTCAAACTTGGCAACACCTGCAAAAACTATGCAAAGTGACTAACCAAAGGAGAAGGACTGTGTTTCAAATTAACAAAAGTGTCTGATCAAAACAGGTGGGTACAGCAAGTGCTACAAAGTTTTTTTTGTGTTTGAGTCGTGAATCGTTCATTCCTTTGTCACGTGACTCCCATAAACACTATGTAGTGCAGTACACAGGAAACAGAATTGAACAGATCTTCTCATGAGCCTTCTGGTCTAAATCATTTGTTCTTTTGTCATGTGACGCTCATAGACGCTATGCAGTGCAATAGATTCAAAGGAACAAACGACTCGGACTAGAAGACTCATGAGAAGAAGCCCTCAATTCTGTTTCCTGTGGAATGCACTGCTTAGCGTCTATGAGAGTCACGTGACAAAAGAATGAACGATTCACACCAGAAGATATGAGAGATATGAGAGATTCTGTTTATGATAATATGTCCTTAGCTGCCTTCATTTTCCATTACCAAGCCAAATCTTTTTGTATGTTGACGTGTTGGGGGTCTGTTTATTGAAAATGTAACATTTTATTTTATTTCTGATCAAAAAAACGAAATGAACTAAATTACTCAAAAAAGCTTTGTTCATTTTGATGAACGAGATTCAAAGAACCGATTCACTAAAATGATCCAAACTTCCCTTCACTAATAGTTAATAAAATACAAGACGTTAAAACACAAAGTGAATAGAAATCTGATAACAAGCGACTAGTAGAAAAATGGTCAAAGATTAAAAATAATAATAATAATAATAATAATAATAATAATTAACATAATGTTTTATTTCTGGCATCAACGTCATATTACATCCTGTTTAAAAATAGTCCTAAAACAGATTCAAAGGAGGAAACACTACAGTCCCACTCATGGTTATATGAGAAATACAAAGGACGTCATGAAGATGTAAAGCTGTATAGCACAGACGGTAGATAAGCACAGTAAAAGTCATGTCAGGTTATTACACAGAGTGAAACACCCCTATAAAGACGATGATTCACTCTGCCATCCTTTCCCCCACAAAATGCCTTTGGAGGAGAAATTAAAAGTAGATACAATAAGCACACATTATGCGATCAATGTAAAACAAAAGGGAACATAACAGAACTGTAATTTTAATGTTTAGTTGGTGACAACTCTGCTGTTTATCACGTTTGTTATTCAGACAAAAAAGACAAGAACCCGGGAGGGCAAAGACTGCAGCTGTCTTTTCTTTTTAAGAAGATAGATAGATCGATAGATAGATAGATAGATAGATAGATAACACAAAGACAGGTTTGTAGATGTGATTGCACACTATAGAGCTTACGTATAGTCACAACATAAATGTGAGAGATGTCCAAATTTATGAGTGTAATGAACAGAATATATATATATATATATATATATATATATATATATATATATATATATATATATATAAGCATGTACTGAATTGTAAGTCACAAGTGTTTAACCTTCCCATCTAGTGCTGTTGAATTCCTGAAGAACCCATGACCGACAGACCTCACACCATTCCCTGTTTTTACTTATCCGAGCTAAACAGGTCTTAGAGCAGCGGTCTTCACTCTTCGACCAGAGGAACCCCTGTACAGTTTTCTGTTTGTTTTCCCTGCTCCAACATCTGATTCAACACACAAAAGGCTTCTTAATTAGCGGATATGTTGAATCAGGTGCTTTGGAAAACAGAAAACACAAAACCGCAGTGTAGGGGTCCTAGAACTAGGGTTGAAAATATCTCCTTGATGAGAACTCCTAGCTAGGATGCTTGAAGAACCATAGGCCAGGTCTTACACATTTAAACACGCAAATTGTCATTTGTGAACCTAGGGTTAGGGGTATGGATGCTGTGGTTATGGATAACAAGGTGCAATTGTATGGAGTTTCTATAAACTGCTATTTCTTACTGCCCGTAGAAATAGTTTACTTTTCCAAACACTTTTCCATATATTTACATTACAATACTTACTTGCAATAATTTACTTGCAAACTTGTTTAAATCTGATTAACAGCCTCAAAAAAGTGATCCATTGATCAGTAATTCTGTGAAATACCTTGTTGATGGGAGAAGAGAATGGACTCTTTTTATGATGATATATAGGCAATTATACATTTAATAGCCACTCTTTACAATCATGGTGAGCAGAAAAACACAACATGAATACATGGACCTGGTACCGCAATCTAGCGCCATCAACCATACCACAATGAAAATAACTGAGATCTTATTTGTTCGTAATCTCTTATCCAGTACACAGAACACATCTGCATGATTTCATGATTGCACTACTGCAACACGATTGGCAGAGTGAATAATTGCATGGGTTTATTGGTGCTACTGTATTATTAAAGTGGTGAGTGAGTAGAGAATGAGAATTGAAACTGATGGAATGATTTAACACCTCGCAACTTGTTTAAATGATTGAATGAATAAACCTACTGTACAATTCTGCCAACAAACTATAAAGACCTGGTGTGTTCAGATTATGTTTTGGTTCTGTCATGGTCATTAGACTCCCTGGACTCTTATTACAGTAGGATCCTAATCACCTTTACCCTTTAATTTTTATATGTTAAGCCTCACACTCTTCTATGGGAAAGAAAGAGGAAACCTTTCTGAAAAACAAAACCTACTGTATAATGTTCGTTCATGTTTGTTTCAGGAAATGAGGAAAGTGCACATGCATGCATGTATGCCTACAGCCGCTTCCATCAACAACATTAAACAAGCAGGATGTGTGTGTAACACTGTTCTCATGTCACGTTACACACAATGTTGTCACCAAATTCCAGAACAAGTTCTATATTGCTACACACTTTTACAGAGATTTCTACTTAACTACAGATGATTTATGGTTGCTTAAAATGCCTATTAAAAATGTTATATATAAAAAACTCTTAATGTCCCCAAAGAGGAAAAAAACGAAGGAGAATTAATAAACCTACATATTACCTAAAGCTTTATAGTTTAGTCAACCATGATTCAACAAAATGCATTCTAAAAGGTAACAAGCTCTCAGGCAAATTTAATATCTAGTTCTTAAGAGGATATTTCATTCAATATTATTTATTCATTTACAGTGGAACCTCGGATTGCGAGTAACGTGGTTTACGAGTGCTCCACAAACCGAGCAAAGATTTTTTATGAATTTTTAATCGGAAACCGAGCAAGTATTAGTTTACGAGCGCCGAGTATCATGTATCACGCATGCGACTCTTATTTTGACACTGAGTGGCAAGTGACTCACAACTGAGCCAATGATTTTTCTCTCTCTTGCACTGCGGGAATTATGGGTAATCGTCTCCCCTGCTGCGTCTTAGTGCTCGTCTCTTACTGCTATAATCAACATCTCCCTCTCTCTTGTGTGTGCGCGCGTAATTTGACACTGTGCCCCACACACACCGACACACACACACACACACACACACACACTTTTCTCATGTGTACTTTGTGCGTGCGTGTGCACGCATGTAATTTGACACAGACACAGACACACACACACACACACACAGATCTCCCCGGCTGCACACGCGCTTTATTTACATAGAAAACTCAGCTCTGTCACAATTCTTTTCAAAGGTAAAATGCTGGTTCATTTGTTTTTGTTTTTGTTTTACTTTACAGCAGTGATTCCGTTAGTATGCTCACGCGAGTATTATTAGAGAGAATTCTTTTTTTCCCGTTAAAACAGTGTTTGCATTGTGTATGTTAGTTGTGAAACTTAAAAAGCGAGGTGTGGGAGGGAGAAGGAGGGGCTAATTCCACACACACATACAAATACACGGCGCCTGCACGCACAAACGGAAACATTTAACTGTCTGGGTGTATTTTTACTTTTTTTTTTAATGTTAAGTGCAGGTTAATTTGTTTTATTTTTACTTTATATGTTGTATTAATTATTTTTATGTATTTATTGTTTTGGGCTATAGAACGAATAATTAGAGTTTTCATTATTTCCTATGGGAGTGTTTTTGGAATAAAAAAAAAGTGTTTTTGGAATACGAGCCCACTTCCGGAACGAATTATGCTCGTAATCCAAGGTTCCACTGTATATCTACTGACTACTTTAGCCTGCTCAGGGTCGTGGTGGATGAGGAGTCATTCTCTGGAACACTGGACCCCTGGGGGGATTGCTTTTTTTTAAAATAAAATCTAGGTTTTATGAAACTGTATTCTCTTAACCATGGGTTTGGAATTCTCTTTGGGTGTAAAAGCTTTACAAAGTATTAAGTTGTGCCATCTAGTTAGCAGATCTATCTATTCATTACTGCAGCAGATAAGGCTTCTGAAGAGATCAGATTAAACAGGGGGTTGTAATAAGACACAGCTGGGAAATTATAGGTATTTCTGATTAACAATGGTGGCAAATAACAAGGATGAATGAATGGACATAAGGAAGAAAGAAAGAAAGAAAGAAAGAAAGAAAGAAAGGGGGAAGTAATGGGAGAAAGAAATAAAGAATTGGAGAAAACGGAACAAGAAAAATAAAGAGGAAGGAATGGGAAAAGGGAAGAAAGAAAGAAAGAAAGAAAGAAAGAAAGAAAGAGGGAAGGCGAAGAAAAATAAAGAAAGAAATCAAAGAAAAAAGAAAGAAAGAGGGAAGGAGAAAGAAAGAAAGAAAGAAAGAAAGAAAGAAAGAAAAAAGAAAGAAAAAATGAATGAAAGAAGGAAAGAGAGTGTCTGCCAAATGCCTAAATGTAAATGTGAATGTTAAGAAAGATGGAATGGGGGAAAAGGAAAGAAGAAAGAAGGAAAGAGTATGTTTTCCTAATGTTTTTGTGTTCTTGGATTCTCAGGCTGCACTGCTCTACACTTGTCCTCCAGCTAAACTCTGCCCTGCATGTGTCAGCCACTGCACTCTCCCACTGTCACAGGCATTTAAAACACACTCTGAGAGTTTACAATAACGCCAGCCAAATATAATAAAAACCAAAGGACACGGGTACCAGAATACTCTATACCTCAAACTCACAGAAAGCTGTGACTATATTTTATTATTTTATATCACAAGCAATTACATGTAAGGAGTTCCATGCTCCCTAAAGAGGCGTCCATGCAGGACAATTTGGGGTTATACAGATAATTAGTACTTCATTTTATATGACTGAGATATGACAGTAGACTTATTATCTTATTTATGTAAGAAATACAACATTATTGAGCGGGCTGTCACAGAAAGCTGGCGCATCATGTAGGTGTCCAATGTCCAATCATGTCCATCATGTCCAATCACTTGTTTAAAACTTGAGACAGTTCAGAGGTGATTCGAAATGGCATAGAAGCAAATTTTGAGAAAATGTTGAGATGATGTGCTTTCCTGTTAAAAGTCCATCCAGGATTGGATTGAATATGGGTTTTGGCAGGCAGCTGCTCTCATTATTATGCTCTCATTACTGCCGACTGTACCTATCTGCCTTCGCCCATGCTGGCGACCGACAGTTACTGTAATTAACGATGGTTAAA
This sequence comes from Clarias fuscus, assembly GCA_030347435.1. NCBI lineage: Eukaryota > Metazoa > Chordata > Actinopteri > Siluriformes > Clariidae > Clarias > Clarias fuscus. The sequence continues at coordinate 16,126,415 of CM059208.1, read as the reverse complement.
AAACCCTAGGTACAAAGTGATGCATACAGTATAGTTAAATCCTAGTGTCCTGGTGCTCTTATTCTCTCTTATCACCAGATGTGGAATGCCTCTTGTCCAAACAGCTTACTCAGATTGAACTAACTGTCGCATGATAATTTAAAAAAAATTACAAACGACATTTAGATTCATTTAAAGTTTTTACTTTTATTATATTATTATTATTATTATTTAAGTAAATTATATTACTTATATACATTTTTTTACATTTTGATTCCTTTAAAACAACTACTCTATTTTACCCGAAAATGCCACTCAGAGCTTGCAAAATTCCCCATTACCTATTTAGCTAATCTCATGTGCTAACAAGCCACGCAATTGCTGCTAGTCTAAGCTGGGTAAAGTTTGGTTAAAAGTGAACAATATTAACAGACTTTTTTTTTTATTAGATGGCATTTATGCCTTCTATGGAAGAAAAGTTTAAATTTTGTTGGTAATTTGTGGTTTTATTTATTATATAGTAGGGCTGTAGCTATCAAATATTTTAGTAATCCAGTAGTCTACCAAAAATTTTATCGATTAATCGAGTAATCGGATAAAATTTACTTTTGCTTAATTAAACTTTTTTTTTTTTTTACATATTACATGTAAAATATATAAGAGAAACAAAGATTAATTGGTTTTCTCTTTAGAAAAATCTACTTTTATTTTTTTAATGCATACAGCATTTTATCAAAAATAAATATTGTGATTATTCACAATACAAGGAATAGATTAAAGTTGAAGATGAATTAAGTGCATTACAGCCATACATTCTTAAAGCCTTTTTTCAGATAGGAAAAAAAAAAAAAAAGGTATTTCAAATGAACGCTCTATATCAAAAAAAACGCTCTTGCTGGTTTATTCTTCTCTGGCCTCGTTGATATTTTTATCACTCCCTTCCATTTTGCAGCCCGCTCCCTCAACTCAATACACAGCTAACTGTTTCCTTCCGCTTTGTGGGTGACGTAAGCGCGTCTTCTTCGTCTGTGTTTACCGGCGGCTTGCATCCGGAAGCGCGCTGTGTCACGCCAAACAAATAATTGCGCAAAAACACAACGCAAGCTTTTAAAATTAATTAAAAGAAGCTTCGAGGCAGAAGATTTTCCCCCGATCAGTTTTTGAAATCGAGTTACTTGAGGAATCGTTTCAGCCCTATTATATAGTGTCTGTTCAAAATAAATATATTGTACCAAACCACCCTAAACCAAACACGCCTCATTTTATTGCTTTTCCATCTTTAAACACACTGATAACTACAGCATTCTTATTCATTGCTGATAATGAATTATTAATGATTATTGACATTTTTTTTCTTTTATAGATCAACCAAATTAATTTTTGGATACTTAACTGAGTCATAACAAAGTTCCATTGATGTGTAGCAGCCATTATCCATTATCTATATCTCGGGAGGCAGGAGTCTATCACAAGGAACTTAGGGCACAAAGCAGGCTACGTCCTGAATGGGGTGCCAACCCATCATAGAGCTCAAGAACACACACTACAGCCAATTTGGAAAGTTTTTGTAGATAAAAACCTGAGCACATAGAGAAAAACCACCACGAAAGGGGCAGAACATGTAAACTCCATACATACACAAAGCAGAGGCAAGATTCTATCCATGAAGGCATGAGGCAACATTGCTAACCACCACAGCCCCAAGCCGCCTGATGTGTAACATACCTAAATTAAAAAAAAAATTAAAAAATTCTTAAAAATATACAAGAAGACAGTTTGAAAGCAGAATGCGATAAATGCCATCTTTAGACTTTTACTTATTTTGACAATTATTCTCTGACACACAGGTTGCCGATGACAAAACATTTAATAAAAAAATAATAAACAACTGTAAACCTTTAAGCTGTAAACTTTTGAGAAAAGCATGCTACGTAGCTGTCAGATTTTCAGCCAAAACCGATGTGCAGGGATGAGCCAATCACATGGCTTCTTTCTGTCACGTGATCCGTGCAGCAAAGATACTGCACTTCCAGTGCAGCACAACCATTTCTGAGAGTGGTTTAAATATGTTCAAACGGATGTTTACAATCTTTTATTGCCACTGCAGTCACGCTAGCACTAATAAATGATAAGTACTGTACGTCTCAGTTAACCTTACAGTACATTATGGAATTTGGATGTTGTTAGAACACCATGGTGCAGAGCTGTATTATAAAAGGAAGCTGTTATGCACCCATGTGAAACTGGTAGCAAAGGAGGCTGAGGATGCTTTTGTATTGTTTATAATGTTTCTTCTTCTTAAATAAAAGGTTTAATTGTCACCAAATCTTAACACTTTGTTCCTTGATCTAATTTGCTGCCAATACTATCTGTTGAACTCACCACAAAATCACAACATACCATCAATACTAAACTGCATAATAAAATGATCACAAACAGGCTAATTCATCCATTGTGAAAAAAAACAGTAGGAAGAGGAGATATAGCATTTTGGGAAAAAAAAAAAAGAATCCAACAAAACTCACACCCGAACATAACTATTATATAAGCAGTTATATAACCCAATCAGTTTGGCTTAATATTATGTCATTTGTGCTTTTTAGCACCCTTGTGACTCAAATAAAACAGTTTATAATACTGTTTCTTTTAGAAAAAAATGTTGTGTTAGTATTCAGTATAAATATGACAGAATAATGCATAAGCTTAAAAAAAAACGATAAAGCAGCCTCCAGATATTTTCCACCTCTAAAACTTAGATAATATACATAGTGAGCCTTACAAGTCCATGTGCAGCTGCTACTACAAAAGCAATTATAATGAGTGCACTAACACAAAACCTGTGATTTGCCCTCTGAAAATAGTCTTATCTGAAAATACTCTCAGAGCTGCTGTTATTGAAAATTAATCAACTCCTGACCAATCAGAATAGAGAATCAAGCGCTGGGGTTAAAAATCGAAAGAAACTGATTTACTGTGTACAATTGTATAGAATATATAGAGCAAAAGCAATGCAGGTACATTTGGTCTCCAAGTGGTATTTTAATAATAATAATAATAATAATAATTATTATTATTATTATAGCACTATATCAGTATTTTCTATCTTTTTATGCTTTTCAAAATGAACTAAAAGTTCTAAAGTTCAGGCTGAATTGTACAGGATTCAGAGGTCCAGTTCAATAAGTATTATCAGAAATGATTGAGCAACCTGACCCCGATCATTCTCATATCATTTAGCTGTAAAAAGCACCCAGTCTGTGCTTTTAGTCTCGGCACACAGCCTTGCTAGAAAGACATGCTGTCCTTTTCACTACCATGAGTGTGAAAGGATGCTGACAGCACGAAATTAGAGTATTTTAAGAATTAGTCAAGCGTGTCAAAGTGACAGTAGCCCTGAACATGTGTCACTTCACATCACATCAGTCAGATAGTCTGAGCTGGAAACGGGAAAGATCCTTTTTGGGTCTGTGTGGAGATTGGGATTTGTAATACTGGGGAGCTATTTTCTCCGCTGATGAGCAAATGTTTAGGAATATTTCAATCCTCTTTTTGTCATGCACAACAATTCAGTAAAAAAAAAAAAATCATTTATGTTGAAAGTATAACTAGATTGAAAATGGAAGCCTAGCATTCTTGAAAATAATTTCCAATTTAGCACTCACATAAATTGGGCTTTCCAAAGTGAAGATCGAGCGATCCCAAGAGTAAGCCTCAGAGTGGGGAATCACACTGCATTACTGCATATTTCCTGTATTTCAAGGGATGTTTCTAAGCACTGACAATTCTTCTTTCATGTTTCATAAACTTTCAGACACAAACTCTTTGTGCACTAAAAAAAAAGCAAAGAGTAAAATTTTGGTCATAAATAAATTATGACTGAAAAAGTCTGGATTTTGGACTAGAACTTGCTCACTCTGTCATAGATATCTATATCCTGTATAGAGGGTCATGGGAGGCAGGAGCCTAAACCTGAAGACATACTGTAGAGCACAAGGGGGGAATACAACAACCCATCGCAGGGCACACACGTTACGGCACAGTATGGGCAATTTAGAAAACATCAGTTTGCATTATCTGCATGCCTTTGGACTGTGGGAGGAAACCAGAGTACCCAGAGGAAACCCAAAAAGCACAGCGAGAACAAACAAACTCTACAGACACCCTAGACTATAGACCATGGACGCACGATGCAACGATACAAATCCCTACATTTTCATATTTCACGTAATTAATTATAGATACCTGAATAAACAGCTGGTTTCTTCAGTTAAATACGTCCGTTTAGTGAGATTTTACGTAAAGTTGTGATAGCGTACCGTTTTAGATCCTATTGCACTGACAGATACTTCAAACTTAATTCCCTTACAACTACTACGTACCATAGAGCTTAACGAGATCCTTTAGCCTGTTATACACACAAGCGCAGTAATACACACCCTTACTTACGCTTAATGATCTCTAAGCTTTTACGAACTCCTAAAGCATGCATAAGGGCAAATAGCATCAATAATTAATCGATGTAAAATCTAATGTCTTCAGAGTGATGGCAGGAAACAGTGGAATCAAGCACACACCTAAACCGCTAAATCCTCTAGGAATACTACTGTATATTATCATCATATTTCACACACACTGACAGTGTTGCCTTTAAGCTGAGTGTGTGTGTGTGTCAGCCCCCAGGTTTGTGCATTACTCTGCTGTATGGATGTGAAATGGTGCTTCATAAAGCGAGTTTAGGAGCTAACCGAAGAAGACTCACATCTTGAGAGTGGAGAAAATTATAATGACGGCACAAGTGAAGTTTTATATGGCTTATATTTATTGATGATGGCTTGCAGAGACAAAGAAATAATTGGCAAGGATGTTAATGATGACAAAATAATTTAGCTGAAATCATCTTGTTATATCCTCTGTCCTACGTCATTTTCATTGTACCATGTAGGAGTGAGGTGTATAAATCCTGTGATTATACTATATAGCTGAAATACTTTTTCTCATAATATCCTCATAGATGATCTTTGCTTATTCCTGTTGTTACGATATCTCAAAAGCCTCAATCCTGGCCGATAGTCTGCTTTCTTTTTTTTGAGCAGGCTTCTGATCTGCACATTGTGACAGTCTTTCAAGAGGATTGCCAGTGATTCAATTACTGCTCTCACTTTACCAAGTCGTACTCTGATATCGTTTCTGCAGCTGCAATTCTTCTGTGATGTTCGAACCCAGATACAGAAATGGTTCAGCTTGTTTCAGAAGTTGACAATGGCAGGTGATGTACTGTACATGGCTATCTTTCTGTCTGCAGATACCATCACTTTTGTTCATGGGTGCTTATTTCCAGGCCGAACGTAATTGATGTACAGTAATGTCAACTTTGTCAATTCTTGCAATGTTTCGAGTGAAGTTGCCATGGGAACTACATCATCAACTACAACTACATCACAGATGCTGAATAGCAGTTAAATCATATAAGCCCAATAAGACAGCCTTACAGAACACCTTTACCAGATGCCTGAGTGTACTCTTACGGCAGCTTAATGCTCTTTATATAAATTTGTTTTTAAAAATTTATTATCAGTTCTGTTGGTTAATCATCATATACTGATGCCTTTCCTGTTGGTAACTTTTTATAGCTTCTCTGTTTTCATCCATTAATATTGGACATTCTGTCTTTCCTGTTAATAATTGCTCTGTGTATTTCTTCCAACAGCGCTCAATGTCTTTCCAGTCCATCGGTAGTTTTTCTATCGAGTCTTTGATGTTGAGCTGTTTTGGTGCAAAATCTCTTGACGACACTGCCTGAGGTTTTGTGGTTAGATGTCATAAAATTCTGCACAGTGAAAAAATTAATACAGCCAAACACAAAAGCTGTGTGTGTTTAATATAAGCAAAATCAAAACAAACAACAACAAAAAAACAGACGGTTTTCAGAACTGTGACGTACTGTATATCATTAAACTTAATGTCATACAGAGAGGCAAACAGATAGATAGATAGATAGATAGATAGATAGATAGATAGATAGATAGATAGATAGATAGATAGATAGATAGATAACTGTAGTCGCTAGGGTTGCGGTGTATTTATAGACTCTTGAGACAAGTTTACATCTACAGTAGCACCCATAGGAGCTCTTTGACCTGGTTTCATGAATAGTACTGTATACAATAGAATCAGATCATGTACAAATCTCCTTGGGCTGATTTTCAAGCAGAACTCTTTTAGCTCGAGACACCCTTACCTACAAAATGTGATGTGACACTGGGCAATAAATGATGATCGGTTGGATGAGAAATAATTTTTTTTTTAAACATTGCCAAAATACTGTATGGTGTGTGTCTGTTTATTTTCTTTCAGTTCTGTTTAAGGCGAAGGCTGAAGTCTGACCGAACATTTGTGAAACAATGCACATTTACGCACGCCTCTTATTTGACTGGCAAATGTGGAGTCAGAACTGAAGCAGCTGCAGTGCTTCTGCACCGTCTATGAAAAATGAGCAACCTGCAGGCGTTCGCAGCGCAGTCCTCAGTGTGTGTGTGTGTGTGTGTGTGTGTGTGTTTCTCAATAAACAAGTTTGGGCCTGGTTAGTTAGTTAGATCTTTCAGCAATGTAACAGTTATTTACAGAGAGACGAGAAAATCAGAGCGGGAACAGGTGCAGAGGCTAAGTACAGGTCAACTTCAGTCCTGTTCATTAATTTCACAAATGCTCCTGTTTGATGTGCACTTGGACACAGGTGCTGTCAGTGCTGAAGTTAGAGTACATCACAGTAGCCGACAGTAGGTTGGTCCAAATACAGTGAGCACGACAGAAATGTATAATGCCCGTACACTACAGTATAAAGATAAAGCATAAATTCTGGCAGCATGCGACATTTCACAAGCAGCTTTAACAACACTGACTCACTGACAGCCTTCACACTCACGTTACAGCATGCAGCTCGGCCGAACGAACGCAGCGTTACCAGGTGCTGAGAATTTCAAACCAAATCGTCATTTTTTTTTAACTGAACGCGTTATGATGAGTGCAGTGTTAAGATCACGCATCTCGATAAGAACGCTTCGTGGTCGTGATGATGATCGCGGCCGTGCTGTAACTGTGTAATTGTACGCTGATTGCTGATCGTGCAGTTAGATGCGGCGCTAGGTGAATCGGGTGCACCTGGCAGCGCGCTGCTCTGAGACAGCGCTGATCTCTGCGGTACCTCTGGCCGCCGTCGCTCGCCATCGAGCCGCTGGTGCGAAGCGGCGCCGCCGCGCTGCTGCTCTGCTGCTGCTGATCCGCTGCTGATCTCCTCAGCTCGCTCTTCACCTCCTGGTCGCTGTCACACGGAGATTCGGTCCGTTTAGCTCCCGCCATTCGGTCCGGTACCCGAGTTCAGACAGGGAGGAGGAGAGGCGGGTGCATGGAGGGAGGGGGAGGAGGAGGCGGGGGGTCCGAAGCACAGAAAGTCCGTGAGGGAGCGCGCATGGTGCACTGCCTACATATAGCCTACAGCGACGTGAACTCACCAGAGGCACGACTCGAGTGCTGCCCCGCTACCGTGGAGCATATAGGCTGCTTTCATTCCCGTTGAGGCTTTCTCTCACTCTGATAATTGGTACTTCCCCTCTCAAAGTCAACCTGAAATTCTTCCACAGGAAACAACAGTATTTCTGTGAGCCTTTGACGCGCGAAAATCAAAGACTACTCAATTTTAGTTTTAGCTGTTCTACAGTGGCTAAGTAATTAGCACGGTTTCCTCACATGCCTCCATGCCTGTGTATGTGGAAATTGCTCGATTGTTTTGGCCTTTTATTTTTCCTTCCACAGTCCAAAGGATGATTTGCATTTCCAAAATTCCCTGCAGTGTATGACTGTGTGGAGTAACACCTTATTAATCTGGGGTGTCCAACTCCTTCTGCACTAAGTTTCCCGGGTTATAGGCTCCAGGCCCCCCTGTGACCCAATACACAGTAAAACGTACAGTATGACTGAATGTACAGTAGGTCCATCCAATCCGCACACAACTAGTCAACTTGTCAAAGGTTTTCCGCCGGATGCCCTTCCTGATGCAGCCCTTCCATTTTATCTCGGCTTGGGACCAGCACTGAATACAGTGGCTGGGGTTTGGGCATTACAGTAGGTGGGAACTGAATCCTGGCCTTCCCCATGGCAGGCGAGAAACCTACAGTATCACTACCATAAAATGTATGAATAAATGAGCTACTCTATTAGTAGGCCTGACACATTACTGGTATTCCAGTTCATCCCAGAGGCGTTCAGCGAAGCTGACGTCAGGACTAAAACACAAAACATAAACTTAAAAAGGATATATATATATTTTCACCGTCGCCTCTCACCTCCAGACTGTGTGCACGGACTCTGCATCTTACCTATACTTAAGTGTACAGATGAATACACGCTTTGGTCAATTTTTATACCAGATTCTTCCATATCATTTTACAGATTTAATGAAATATATTGGGAATTAACATTATCAGCAATGTACTGTATTGTGTTTTTTTTTCTGTATAGTGTCCTGTCTTGAAAGTTATTCCAGCAAGAACAAAAGCATTTAAAAGAAATGAAAAAGGAGTTTGCATATTCTACCCCTGCTTGGTGGGTTTCCTCTAGGTACTCCGGTTTCCTCCCACAGTCCAAAAACATTCAGATTAGGCACGTTGGCCTGAAATTGCGTGTAGTGTGTGAATGAGCATGTGTGTGTGTATGTGCCCGAGATGGATTGGCACCCTGTCCAGGGTGTACCCCATCAGGTGCTTAAGTCTCCTGGGATAGGCTCCAGGCCCCGTGACCCTGTATACAGGATAAAATCAGTATAGACGATGATTGAGTGAAAATAATAGGATTTTCCAATGTATTTATCCATATTAACTTGATTTATTCTGATTATACCTGTATATGGCAACATAATAACAAACATTAAGTACGCACAGCAGTACTTAGTTAGAAACAGAACAGTAGAAACAGAACAGTACTCAAAGTGCTGCAGGCAGTGATACAAGTAAGGCAAGTACACACACACACACACACACGCACACAGGCACACACACAAACCCATCAATTTGTGTATTGTATGCAAGTTTATATACTGTACAATACACAGATTGATGGATACATGAATATGAAGAATGTGACTGCTGTGTCACACAGGCCTGGGACAGAATATACATTTATGACTACATTATGATTTTTTAATATAATATAATAAAGTTGAATTGAATTAAAATAGATAACCCTACTGAAAATTCTAGCTTAGACAGACAAGCTACTGTACAAGCTGAAAAAACCAAGCAAGAGCTGGTAGATGTTCACACCAAGCTTGATGTTTCAGTAGACAGTGGATAAAGACATACTTAATATTTAATGTTTAGTGAAGTGAGATAAGGCTTTATTTTATTTGAACAAAATTAACCTAATTGGAAAAAGCTAAAGTCTTTAGCTTTTAATTAGTCTTTTAATTACTAGCATATAGTATATCACTTATTTATGTGTTACAGTGAATACTAGCAAACCAGTCTTTAAGTCTGGTTTATCGGTTTTAAGGCTTTACCTTCCAAGTTTGTACACTTTTAATAAATCAATTACTTAGAGTCTAAGAACAAACAGTTCCTGAAAGTTTTACCTTTCTTAATTTAATAATGATTAAACACTAATAAAGTACGAAAAAGAAAAAAAAAACTCTTGGTGTTGAAAAAAACTTTTGATTGGCAGGGTAACAGGGTATTATAGACCTGAGTGCAAATTTCAAGCCCAAAGAAGACAATTTGCTTAGCTTATTAATTCCCTCTTCCTTCTCCATTCTCTCTCTTTTGAATAGTCTAGTGCCTTATTGAAACAGTAATAGCTTTACATAACAGAGGCTTATGCATACTGTCTATTTTGCAAGAATTATCTTCCGCAAGTAAAAGCTTATTCTACATCTACATTATTTCAGTCTATATTGGTGTAGATGTAGGCTGATGGAATTTGGCAGGATAAAATAGAGTTTCTGCCAACTCACACTCTATTTTGGTGGTGTATATGCCTGCTTTTCCAGATGCTAAAAAAGGTGTTGTTGCCTATCAGCTGGCATTCAAACTGCTTTTACAAAGAGAAGAGTCTAAAATAAATTTCTTATACGTAATAACACAAAGCCATATCTAATAGAACATTTGTTAACATACAGTGCTAAACTGATCTAGACCAATGAATGGTTATGTCTAAAACCACATGCTCACCAAATACCAATTGACTTGGAATTTGTGAAACACTAACAAGGCAGTTAAACAAAGTGAATTGGGTTTAACAGATAACACACATAAAAACATAAGTGTGAGACATCAATTTCAGGGTTAACCTTATTTTAAAGACAAGTAAAAGGCTTCAGGCAGTAACATCACAACAAGATTACAATGGGTTTTTATCACTTTTTGTTCCAAGAGAACTTGTAACATACTCATGGCCCAACAACAACTGACCCCACAGAGCTACTATTTGAAAAGGGCCCTTGAAAGACACAGGCCTTGAAGTTTGTAGGCGATCACAAACCTACATACAGTATTACCTGTACACACAACAAAAATTTAGATTACACTGTCATATATATTGTTTTTTTTAGGGACAAACAAACCTAACTCAGAAAAGGTCATTACTGTTAATAATATGTTCATTCATGAATTACATTTTTATAAAGGCCAAGGGGTATTATGGCTCCCATAATGTACATACAGTACAAAACTTCATCTTCTTGTAATTCCATGTATCGTGTCTCGATGTTTGTTATATCACTTGTTGTATGGTATTGTACACAGTGCAAGGTGGCAGAAGCAAACAGTCTTAAACAATAAGCTTAAAAAAAATGAAAAAAGGGGAAAGAAGTAGGCAAAACTCAAGCAGGGGGGGAAACGGAGGAGACAAGATTGTAGAGCTGACCAACAAATTAACAAGACCAGTGAAACTGAGCACAAAATTACCAACAGAGGATTCTGGGAATTAGAGCTTCTATTAGATGGACTGTTTGTGACAATAAAATATAAGTGTAAGAAACTTGTCAGCCAGTGAAATACATACCTACCAGGGGTACAGATGTAATTCTAGATGGAAAAGAAAGATAAATTTATTTCCCATCGAATGGAGACAGATTAGATTTCAGATTAGATTCAGCTTTTATTTCTTTCATTAAATTCCCAGTGGGGCAGAGGTTTACATACACATAGTTAGTATTTGTCAATATTGGTTTAAATTTTTTGAACTTGGGACAAACTTTTTGGGTAGCTTCCCCCAAACTCTGTATAATAAGTTGCTGGAATTTTAGCCCATTCCTCCTTACAGAACTGGTATAGTATAACTGAGTCAGGTTCACACTGGATTGGATTGAGGTCATGGCGACTCCAATACCTCAACGTTATTGTCCTTAAGCCATTCTGACACAATTTAGAAAGTATGCTTGGAGTCAGTTGGAAGTAGTTTTAACTTCCTGGCTGAATGTCCACATAATCTTCCTTCTTTATGATGCCATCTATTTTGTATACCAGTGCACCAGTCCTTCCTGCAGCAAAGCACCCCCACACCATGATGTTGCAACGCCCATGCTTCATGACTGGGTTGTCTAGCAAAGCTCACCGTTTTTCCTTCAGGCATAACAATGGTCATTATACCCAAAAAGTTATTTTTTTTCTTGTCTGTTTCATCGGACCAGAGGACATTTCTCCATAAATAAGATCTTGTTCCCCATGTGAAACTGCAAATTGTAGTCTGGCTTTTTTTTTTGGCAGTTTTGGAGCAGTGGCTTCTCAGCAGCCTTTCAGGTTACATGGATATCGACCTTGTTTTACGGTGGATATAGCTACTTTTCTACCGGTTTCCTCCAGTGTCTTAATAAGGTCCTTTGTTTTTGTTCTGAGATTGAATTGTACTTTTCATACCAAAATACACACCTCTTTCCTGAGCGATAGGTTGGCTGCATGGTCCCATGGTGTTTATACAAATAATACTACGCAAGTACAGTATAAACACCAGGAAAGAGACTGTATTTACTGTACTAAAGTACACATATTCTTCCTGAGCGATATATGGGCTACATGGTCCCAGGCATTTGGAAACTGTTCCCAAGCATAGTGATTCACATTTTTTCCACAACTGTGGAGATTCACTTTTTTTCTTAGGTCTTGACTGGTTTCTTTTGATTTTCCCATTATGTCAAACAAAGAGGTTTGAAGGTACTGTAGGCTTTAAAATAAATCCACAGGTACAGTATGCCTACAGTTGACTCAAATGATCTCAATTAGCCTATTAGAAGCTTTAAAAGCCATGACATCATTCTCTGGAATTTTCCAGGCTGTTTTTGTTTTCTGGAATTTTCCAAGCTGTTTTCAAATTCAAATTTTATTCGTCACATACACAGTCATACACAGTATGATATGAAGTGAAATGCTTATACGACTGCTGTCGACCTACAATATTACAACAAAAAGAAATAAGAGATTTGAAAATAAAGAAACACTTATTTACATAATATACAGATAAGAATAAAAATGAAAATAAAATATTAGAATAAGATCAATATAAAAAAAAAAGTTAAAGAATATCTAATAAAAATAGAAATAGAAAATATATATAGTAAGTGAATATGATAGAAATATGTAGTGTCCAGTTATTGACAGGATAATGTGCACGGCTGCAGTTCAAGTTCACAAGTTTTCCAAGCTTTCTAAACCTGTTAGCATGAAAGCTATGGAGTAGGTACAAAATCAGTTTTAATAATGCTTGGTTGGCGTTCGTGTGTGTTTGTGAGTAAGTAAGCAAGTAAAATTTCTTAAAATAACCAATCAATAGGCTTACCAGTTTAAGGGACTCTGGCTTGTGATACAGCAGCCACAGAATACAATTTAATTATATTTCTGACAAGTTTTGTAGTATTGACTGTAGGGACTGACTAAAGTGGTTAAACATTCAGTCTGTGAGTTGTACATACAGTAGTGTATCTGTAACTGAATTGCAACAATGGCATTTTATTTTTGTCAAAACAATTTTTTGGATAAATTACGTTAAATACAGGTCAAATTCAACAGCCGACAGATTCAACAACTTACAGAAACTTTTCCTCCATTTTTAAGTCAGCTGATTGTCTCAATGTATATATTTCTCATAGATATATTTCCCTCTATAAATCAGTGACTTAACCGAAGTAATATATATATATATATATATATATATATATATACAAATTTGTAGTAACACATGCGTTATATGATTTAAAGTTTAGCATTTAAGGTTCACATACAATGAATCCAGTTCAATATGAATTAAATGCCTTGTTTTCAGGCTTTAATCTTATGAGACATGGTCTTTTTTTTTAATGTCTGCTACATTACATTAGGCTACATAACCTCACATGTGACATGAATACCAAGAAGGCTTTGCTATTTTCTTCCAGTTTCAATTATTAACTGAATATAGTTCATTTTGAAGTGAACTTGGCATAAAAGGCATCGATACATTACATCACATTATCAAAGGACTTCACGCTCGAGCAATTCCATGCTCACCTGAAAAATATTTTTTCAGCTGCCTTTTAACCTCTTCATGTGAAAACGTTAGTGAGAACCGACCGCGACAGGCCCGCTGCTGAGCAGATATTATTTGTTTGGCGGACATTCATGATCTGCAATGACCCTGATGGATTGTTTTTCATCAGTAAGTCTAACAGAGAAATTGAGTTGAATTGAGTTAATGATTTGTCATTTAATCACTCTTAGGAAATAATCAATTCCTCATTTCTATTTCAGTTGCCTCAAATGCCTATTAAACACACAGTGCAGGGTGATTCCTCTGGCCAGTCATATTACAAAGGGAAATACCCATAACTGCAGATTCTCCCCAGGTAATTTAGAGTACTGTGGTGGTAAAGGCCTCCTCCGGTGAAATCAATAGAAAGCCATAAATACTACTGAAGTGCTTCAGGCATCACATCTCCATAAATAGGACTTTCTCCATTGCCTAGGATTGCTGCTGCACATTTACAGGTATGCACTTTTTATGCTATAAAAACCTTAGACACCACCATGTCCTTAACCTTCACCTTTCAACATACTGTAAGTATTCTGATTCATTATAAAGTGTTAATCCATTTTCTTTAAACCACAGCATTATTGAATTCTTGAATCTAGCAATTTCTGTGTAACAGGGTTCATTTTAATTAATCTTTAGAAAAGGCTTTTTTTTTTCAACATAATCTCCTTTCATTATATGTTGTCCATCTGTCAACATGCTTTTGTTTTCCTTCATTACAAAAATGTTTTAAGGTAAGCTGTGAGCCATGGATGCACTGCTGTCTTCACTTCTTCATTAGCAGTAGGGCTGCTTTCAGGGGCAAGCTCAATACTATAGGGAGGATGCTTTAACACCTCCAAGTGAAGTTTTTGCAGGGTGTCGACAGTGTGGGTAGAACTGTGCAGAAGCGCAATGTCTTGCAAAATCACAATGGCCTTGGACAGCAGTCCTCCTTGGATAGCAGTTTAAACTTTTTTTCTAATAATGTTTCAATACTGGCTTTTGAGAAGTCCAGAAAACTGTAAGCATTTCCCAGGCTATTTCATGGCAGATACATATCAAACATTAAATTGATTTATTTCAACCAATATAATAGGTTATAATTGGGAAACCAGAGTACCTGGAGGAAACCCACCAAGCATGGTGAGAACATGCAAACTCCATGCACTCAGAGAAGGGAGATGAACCTGGCCGGGAATCAAACCCTGGCTAACCACTACACCACCGTGCCGACTCAACTGATAGTTGACCAGAAAAAAAAGAAGAAAAAAAAAGAAACAAAAACGTTTCTTGGTCGGTGATTGAGGATGTTTCCGTTCCAGAGTCTGCCGCTTACTCTCAGGCTCGTAGTGATGAATCCATGTCTTGTCATCAGTAAAGTTTATGCTTTGTGGTTTCTTGGTAAAAGGACAGGGTCCTTTTTGTTTGAGTGATGGAGAGAGGCTGGTTGGCTGTGGTATAAACCTCTTTGGCATGTGATTTTATATGGAAATAATAAACTCTTGTCATGTTCTGTTCCTTATACACTAACATTCTCTTGAAATCCATAGTCAAACTGCTTTGCTGTATCTGTATGCACTGTAATTTAGATTTTTATACTTTTAAAATATTGGTCTGATCTTACTGATAATACAAATGAGAGATCTAGTTAAAGGTGTTTCTCCCCCACTTCACCCCCCCTTCTCTCTCTATCTGTTGCTCTCTCTCTCTCTCTCACACACACACACACACACACACACATTTATTGACTTCACTAATATCCTATTTGTTAAAGGGCGAGGCAATTACAAATTCAAAAACCCAACATTAGTCGCCTGAATCAGTGTCTCTTGGGCAAGCAGAACTGCCAGGTAGATTGATCCAGGCAAACTCACTTGACATAGTATGATGTGATTTTTCACATCACTGACATTTATTGAAGTCTCAATAATGAATTGTAACTAGAGGCAGACCAATTTGCAATATCAGAGAAAAATGCAATGCTAAACGTACAGAAAGATATTTGATGCTAATATAATTGTCATCATTTTTAGCATTAGTTATACAGTATATGTGATGGGAGACGATGAGGAGGAGGAGGAGGATGACGAAGGCCTTCAGAATAGTGAAGAGGAATAGACTTTTTCTAATAACACTGTGTAGTAAGCAGTACTTCAGACAACATGCTGCTGAACTCCTTTCTTCTCATTTCCTCCTTAAGATTAACTGACAGAGCAGTCTCGTTGTGATTCCTCTCCCTACATTTTCCCTGTTAACACCTTAATTTTTAAATTTATACTCTATACCTACAGCCTTCTTCATAAAGCAGTAATGCATAAATGATTCACAATTTAACATTCCAGTGCATGACATTTCACACTCGATCAACCTGCTGCATCTAAATCTTGTCACTGTATTACAGTTGTTTTGCATAATTTTCCAATCACAAATAGTTGAGTGATCAAGATTATGATAGGATATATAGGAAAAACATAATTCCCCACTGAATAATTTTTTGTTGAACATTTTCTCTCTCTCTCTCTCTCTCTCTCTCTCTCTCTATATATATATATATATATATATATATATATATATATATATATTTTTTTTTTTTTTTTTTTTTTTTTAATGTACCAGACGGTGACAGGTGCAACTGCTTTATTTAGAACCTGGCACACAAATCTAACATAAAGAAAGGTCATAGTCAGAAAAAAGGCAAAGGTCAAGCCAGGGTTAAACAAATTGAATCAGGAAATGAAGACCAGGAAACCAGAAACTAGATCAATAAGCTGGATATCAAATTGGATATAGGGCTTTGTAATGTCAGACAAAATTACACAGAATGGATATATTGCAAAAAGTTTACAAGTGTTATATGCCCAGGTGATGTTGATTTAAAAAGTTTGTGTGTGTTAGCCAGTAAACTGTATAGCACTTATTTATATAAACTGTCTTGGTAGGTAGCGATTGATCATTTGCAATGGGGTGCAAGGGCCTGGTTGGCTAGGGCATTTTTTAAATTCACTTATATCACTTCAGTGCTGTTATTTCAGAGGGGAAAATATTAAGTAATCACAGCAAAAATATTCAGTTTAGCTTTTCTACTATCTATTGGTGCAGGTGTTTGTTTACATTGAGCAAGTAACTTATTAATAGCTTATTTTAAAATAGGTTATTATATCTGGCACATAACCGACGACTGGTACATAAACACACTTGATTGACCGCAAAGGCCTTACAGAAAGATTTAGTGGCAGCAGGCATTAAAGTTTCGCTATGCACTATAAATTATGTTCTGAACATTGAAGCTCACTCCAAAAACATACCTCTCTACTGACCCTCACACACAAGAAAAGTCGGCCACAATATGCTTTAAACCATCTAAAAAAGAAAGAAGTTTGGGAATTCTGTTATATGGACTGATGAAATAAAAATATAAACGTTTTGGGCTTATGAATCAGGGGTATGTTTGGAGGAGAAAGAATGAAGCATATGCAGAAAAGTGCACCCTGCTACAGTGAAACATGGTGGTGGCTCCATGCTGTGGGACTTTAGCGTGTAGAGGGCAAGATCCTTTAAGAAAATGCCATGCTATCTGCGGAGGTCGGTAGTAACGAGTTACATTTACGCCATTACATTCACTTAAGTAACTTTTTGAAAAAAGTTACTTTTACTTGAGTAGCTTTGCGAAGAAAAAACACTACTCTTACAGTACTCCGCTATATTCGGCTACATTCGACTCGTTAACCATTTATTCTACACATTAGATATTCTTTATTTTTGCCAGAGAAATGCAGCCTGTGGATCTACCACATGACTGTGTTTCACCAATCAGATGTAGCAACAATAATCACATGACTCCGTTTGACCAATCAGCCGCGATAACAATAACCACATGTAGTCACATGACCACACACAAACAGGCTGCATAGACAGGGAAAAAAATCTTCTGCCGTGATAGAAAGATAATGGGGAAAAAAATGGCAGAGGCATCTGTCTTCAATGCTACAACAGAAGAGGATGAACACCCCTGGCCTCATATAAAAAGCATGTTTCGCTTACACACAGTGCAAAAGAACAGCTTCATAATGCGGTGTCTTCTCAGTCTGCCAAAACACACAGACATTTCAGCATATAAAAACTCGACTGCTAACCTGAGGAAACATGTCGCGGTTAGTTTAGCTGTTTTATTTAATGTTGCAGAGTTAGCATATATAATTAGCGAGAGGCTAAAAAATATAAGTTTCTTACATTTGTTCTACTGGACACAGTTTATGGTAAAGTGTGACCTCTGGTACAATGTTATATTCTATCTGCTGAGCCATTTGAAGGGCAACTGAATATACAGTATATCTTACACTGGAAATAGTTTACTGTACACGTCGGTGTTCTGATGAAACCTCGTAACTCAATTTTTCGCCAAAATCGTTTTTTTTTCATGTATATTAATTATTTTTAGTGCAACATGTAACTTACTCTGTGCTATATATGTGCTGTATTTGTCTTGGATACATTTATACAATTTTTGGGTTTTCATTTCATCTTCATCAAGTGCATTTTTTTTTTTTTAATTCGCTCTCCTGAAATTGAGTCACGAGGTTTCATCAGAACACCGACGAGTTACCTTCAGTAGGTACAGTATTTGTTTCAAAAGCTTTATGTTGTGAAAAAAGTGCGGGTACAGTATATAATTTGTGAGTTTTTTTCCTTAATTTCCTATTTAGTACATTAATTTATTTTATGAATTTATTTTATTTTATTTATTTCATTTATTTTATTATTTGTAAATGTCAGAATTTGTACATTATTTTATCATTTTGTCTGGCTGCAAACACAATTTCTAAAAAAAATAAATAAATAAGTAAATAAAAACATTTTGGGCTACTCTACACACCTCTGGCTACAGTATCTGTGAAAAAGCTGAAACTTCCGTGTCACTGGACCTTCTAACAGGATAATGATCCCCAGCTTACTTCAAAGTCTAACAAGACTTGCTTTCTGATTAAGTCCTAGAGGGGTCTAAAGCAGCCATCACCGTTGCCTGACTTGAATCGAATAGAAAAAAAAGAGAAAAAAGCCATTGCACCATGCAAACCCAACAATCTTAATGAACTATATGCCATTGCCCAAGAGGAATGGCCTAAGACTCAGATTTCACTGCTTATAAGCATTTCACTGAAGATCATACGGTGTGTGTGGTGTACGTGACAAATAAAATTTTAATTTGAAAACCCTCAGAAACACTGCCAGAAGCTAGTGCCTGGCTATACATCACATTTGCAACAGATCATAATGCAGGTAGCTAAAGGGTTCTGTACTAAGTACTGAAGGTGTTTCTTATGAATTGGTTGAATAATTTTAATGCTGTAGTAGTCATTTTGTGTTGACACACGCACACACCGCAGTTTGGTGGCTCATAAATAATGGAACAAATAACCTAATTACTAACATAAGTACTGCTTTTAATACTTTGAGGAAAATTATTTGCAGTCAATGACTGCCTGAAGTCTGAGTTTCTTCCCTTAAGATGCTTTGCCAGGCCTTTACAGGTCATCAATAAATAACAGTGACCTGGTTCCATTGGCAGCCTTACATGATTAGGCCGTAATACTGTATTCACTATGTTTTCACTATCTTTTCATCCATCATTCTTTCTGTTCTTGAGTGTTACCAGTGGTTTGCTCTTTGATGTGCAGTCTCTGTATTCCCTCCAGAAAGCCATCTCTTGACTCTAGACTGAAATTGACAATGACACAGTTAACTTCTCAAGAGTGTTCTTGACTAGATGTTGTAAAGGCGTTCTTCTTCACCATGGACAGAGTTCTGCGATCATCCAATTTAGTTGACTTCCGTGGTTTTCGAGGCCTCTTCCTGAGCTTGGCTGTTAATTGTTTCCTTTTAAGAATGTTCTAAACTGTTGTCAATGGTTCACTTCCAATGTTTTTGCTATCTCTAATGTGCTTATTATGTTTTTTTTTAACCTAATGATGGCTTCATTCACTTGCATAGACACCTCTTTGGGACTCATTTTGAGAGTTTAAGTGAGCAGCTACCAGATGCAAAAGCACCACTCAGAACCACCTCCAGGCCATTTATCTGCTGGATAACTCCAGCAAGGAGTAACAAGGGAACAGGCAACACCTGGCCATGCAACCGCTTGTCAGCCATTTGTTCCATTATTTATGAGCCCAAAAATGGAAGTGTGTGTCTGGAAGTGGCTGTAATTCCTGAATGGTTAACGGCACACTTTTGTCAAATGTCACAAATGTTTGTTTTTTTTTTTTTTATTCAACATGATGGATTTATAGAGGCCAACTGGAAATTTATCTTAGTTCCGAAATTTATGGATCTATGGTACCTGCAGGTCATAGAGGTCCCTCAAAGAGCGTTTGATGACACTCCAGCTGAAATACCCCTCAAAACACAAGTTTGCTATATTTAAAAAAATAATGACTCCTAGGCAGAACTAAGCCCTGAGCCACGTAAGGGACTCCAACAAATCACTTTGTTTCTAATAACCATCATAAATGATAGAATATTTGAAGTGCCCCTTTTTTAAATTATCAAACTTATATACCAAATTATCAAAATGTGACTTTTACATTATTGGACCCCTTTAAGGTGGAATGTTTTTCTTGCATGCTACTCAGCGCAGGAGTTAAAGTTGTCCAACATTCAACACCTTAACCATAGTCAGGGCTGACTATGCATGGTATGACTGATACCTTAAAAACATCTCTTTTCCTTAATGCAGTAATGATTCTAGTAAAATTTGGCAGTGCATGGTTTTTACTCTTTGGGCAGGGAGTAAATCCATGTATGTAATGACGAACTTGCCCAGCATGTCTCAGAGGACATCATTGATGAAGCACTGGAACACAAATGGAGCGTAAAAGCCCATATGGCATCATTCATTATGTGACCAGAGGTGGTGCTAAAGACCATTTTTCATTCACCTCCTTTTTAGATGTGGATTGTAGTGTGATGATAAGACAAGAAATTTTTTATTCAATTATTATTAAGAGTCAGCCAGGATACATTACACCTAGAGCAAATAGGGTTAAGGGCCCAAAAGTGACAACTTGAACCCCAGACCTCCCTATCAGTAACCCTCCACCTCAGCCTTAAACATTTACACCACTGCACTGTACTTCTGACAATATTATTTACTGTCTACTTGTCTATTTTATATGTATTTTCTAAATTTATGTTCTTGTTTTATGGCATAGTGTTTAGCAACTTAACATTGCTAATGTATCTAGCAGAACTGAGAGCATCAAGACAGATATGAAAAGAAACAACACAGAAAGATGAGCTTAGGAGTCTGCTATGGTAGTCACTGTCATGTATGCCATACAGCTTATCAAAAAAAAAATCATGCTGCTTTTATGCTGTTCTAAAAGTGTTAAAGACTTCAATTTATCACAATTAATAGTCAGTTAAAGTTGTGGAATTATAACATTCTTATACATGACAAGAACAGTGAGGCTCTGTTTTAAATATAGTATTCATGATAATATTACTAATACTAATATACTTACATAAAACATATTTAAAGGTTTAAATAAAAACTATAATATTATTATATTATATACTATAATATTGTTGAGATGTTCTTACACCAGTATGTGATGCTACAATTGGCAGACATACTGTAAATTTAGCAAAACAATACCATAATAAACATTATTTATTATTATTTATTAATTATTTACAGAAAGATGCCTAATTAACTTTCCCCCAAGGTGGGCTCCGAACCTGGATTCTGGATGTGCAGGGCGACACCACAAGTCGTTCAGATCGTTCAGAAAATTAATCGTGTCATTAGCTAACAAGAGGAAATAGTTCTGATTTATTTCTATTGATCTTTTCATTTAACTAAGATAAATGAATGCCTCCTTTATTGTGTTTAAAACATGTTTTTTACACAACACTTGTGGCCTTCAGGTCGGAAAAATAGTTATGTACAAATTAATAATATAATAAATGCCTTCAGGTGCTTCTGTGTGTAACCGTAAGGCTACATAGAATGTGAATATGCTGCATATGTATGTATCTCTGCTCTTCTTCAGCTTCCTGGCTGTAACTGTTATGTAAGATTATTTGAGGAGACAGAGCTAATAGAGAGACACCATGTGGCAGGTATTAGAATTACACAATCTGTACACTTTCCCCTTCACATGGTATATACAGTAGAGTAGAGTAACGGGGTGCATTTGTGCTCACCGCTATTTGGCTGCCATTTAAAGATAACAAGCAGTGAAAATTTGAGAATCAACATAGTTTGTAATACATCAATCATGCTACATGAACACCTTGTGTTAATCCTTTTTTCTTATGATTAAGGGCGTAAGTAAACACCAAAATGCCACAGGGCAAGCAGAAAAGCTATCTAAGTTTGATATCCTATTTTTGGTTTAAAAAAAAAAAAAAAAAAGAGTAGAAATGTGACGCTTCACTCAGAAACTGCGCTTCAGTTCTCAGCCCAAAACGGCAGATGGAGGTGGAGAGCTGTGTTAGCGCTCTGGTGTTTCCATGTATCGAGAACAATTCACAGTCACACGCTACACAGTCACAGGGACATCAGACACTGATTTCGGTGTCAAGTTATGGTGTGCGATTTCCCCCTAAATGAGCCATGATTTCTTGAGGCGAGTGATGATTATACTTTCATGGTCATTAAGTCAGACCAATTAATCTGTCTATTATTATGGATTTGCACAAATATTTGAATTAGACACTTTTGAAAGTTGCTCTGGATAAAAGACTAAAAACAGCTAAACAATATTAAGATTTACAAATTTAGACTCTTTATATTGTAAGGCGTGAAGAGTATGATGCATGCCTGCTACAGCGCTTTTTACAGCTTCATAAAAAAATGTTTTGCCTTAATCCAGATATAAAGTAATATCACATGATAAATGGTTGGAGTTTCACATGTTCTCGCCATGCCTGCTTGGGTTTCTTCCAAGTGCTCTGGTTTTCTCTCCCACATCCAAAAACATAGTAGATGGACTGACGGCTCTACAGTAAATTGTCCCCCTGGATAAGTGAGTGTTCTGTATAACAAGCCACTCCAGGATAACGTCTAGTGTTGATACTGTAGGAGGTGCTTCGGACCCATCCGTCAATAAATGAACTGCTTGATCCTGATCAAGGTAATTGTGGCTCCAAAGCCTATTCTGTCAAAATTGGACACATAGCGGGAATAAACCCTAGGAGAGTTGCTATGATGTTAGTGAATCATACACATGAAATCACCTACTCACACAATACAGCTGCCAATATACCTACACACAAGTAAGTACTGAGAACACAGAAGAAACCCATGTAGACAAGGTTGAGTGCTCTATTCTGTAATACAGAATCGAATCATGGAGTCTAGAGCTGTGAGGCAAATCTCTTAAACGTCAAACATCAAACCAATAACAAATCAACATTATAGCAATCTATAAAATAACTGAAAGATTATTTTATGACTGATTACCTACTGGATTACCTGATGCTTTGTCACACAGATCAAAGAGTAACCTAGCAAGTGATTGGTTCTGTTCTGTTCTGTTCATTATCTTCATAAGAAGTATGTTGTGGTGGACTTCACAACTTATTCAGGATATTAATTAATAAGGATATTAATTAGCAGACGTTTGATTTGTTATCATAACATAAAGTGGTATAGTGGTTGGCATTGTGGCCTCGCACCTCCAGGGTCGAGGGTTCGATTCGACCTCGGGTCAGGGTGCGTGGAGTTTGCATGTTCTACCAGTGCTTGATGGTTTTCCTCCCACAATCCAAAGACATGCAGATTAGTCTACCTGGCATTCCCAAATTGCCTGTATTGTGTGTATTAGACAAATGCAGTGGATTGGTACCCTGTTTGCCAAAAGTCTCCTGGGAGAGGCTTCAGGCCGTCCCCATCTCTGTACATGATAAGCAGTATAGAAGATGAATGAAATGAATGAATATCATAACATGATCAACATTAAATATGTTTTAAATATGTGATCCTTCCTGGCTCTGGTAGCATTTTTTTTTTACCAGCATTTGCATTAGCATGAGCTTATTCAGTGCTTCTGGAATACGCTGTTTTACTGTTCATCTTAACTAATACTGACATCCCTACTATAGCTTTTTAATTACTGTAATAGCTAACTAACTGTTAATCCCAAATGGCATACAGTGGAAAGCTAGTGCACTCTGCAGAGTGTAGAATCACTTTTTCTCATATAAGCAGTGTCCTTGATCAGGGATTAGAGAGGGATTTGGGATTCAGCGTCATGTTAGAAGTTAGTTAGCCGTGAAACACAGACACAGACGGGTCCGATGCAATCCGTTACAATGTAGAAGCAGTTACTAAGCAGAGACCGTGTTCTTCAAGATCATCCAGAAGTCAGCGGGACCATGGGGGATAGGCATCTTGGTATCAGGTGCAATAGGTCAATAACAAGTGCCACAGGGGAACAAATGGTTTGTGCACAAATGCACTGTTATAAATGTGTGTAAGGACAAATTCATCATTAAACCAGAAAACCAGAAACCAGATATTGCACTTTTACTAAATGACATGCCACGACTGGATGGATGACCCAAGTTGTCTAAGGATTTTTATGAGCTTATCCATCATTTCTGTGTTTAAGCTTTAGTTTCACATCCATTCCTGCAGATGTCTCATTAGGAAGCAGCTGCTTGATTATGTGGCTTTTTTTTTTATCAGGACTCTTTATCACTTATTTAAAAGGCTTTTAAATAAGGCTTGTATTTCCTTTACAATATACAAAATCCTAGTTTATTTTTCTGTTACAGGAAGTTTTCAGCAGCATTTTTTTTCTCTTCCTAATGCTACTAATCAAATTCATAAGCGTATCCATTAGAAAAGCACCTACAGTAAACTTAATAGGAAATGCCTGTCGTACAGTACGGAGGACTGCTCTTCACAGATATTTAATCTGTAACCTGGAGCGCTTATGTTGTTATATAACTAATAGCGACTTCAACTCACCTGGCAACAAAACTCTTAATGTGTTATGATGAGGGATTTGGAAATGAACAACTATGGTACAGGTGTAAAAATCTGATTAGGGCTCTAGGGAAAGTTTTGTAATATAAACTGCTTTTTTGCTCTTGAGAAAAGTCTGCTCTGCGTTATTTATTTATTTATTTATTTGTTTGTTTGTTTGTTTGTTTGTTTGTTTATTTATTTATGTTTTAATTTTTTATTTATCAGAAACACAACAAACTTAATGCAGCATAAAAAAAAAAAAAACCTTTTGATTTAGGCATGCCATAAAGCATAAAATGGGTTCAGCTTCAACCTGGTGACAATAAAATCCCTTACGAAACATCGACCAACAGGGGAGTGTAATGTCAGCATGTGGTTTTATAGCCAGACTGCGCACACACACACACACACACACACACACACGCACACGCACACACACACACACACACACACACACACATACACACACTGAGCCTCCCTCACGACACAGAGGAATTAAAGAAAGTAAACAGACTGAAAGCTACTTACAGTATAATGCATACAGTACACATGAGGTTGGATGAATCAAATGTAAATGAAAGTATTATTATTATTATTATTATTATTATTATTATATACAGTATGTATTGAAAAGCAAATCACGTTCAAATTAAAATTGAATTTGAATTCGTCACATACATACATAACCATATACAGTACCATATGCAATAATACGACCTACTGTACAGTAAAAAGAAGAACAATTTCAACCGGCACCATCTTGAATTTCCTACATCTTAAATATACATACTGTCTGAGTAAGAGCGATAAGTCTACAGATTTAAGCATTTTATTCGTCTATTACTCTCAAAGCAAAGGGAAAAAAAGATGCAGTGTGAATGCTGAATATTAAACAGATGTGTGAATGGAGCTAATTATTTGCTGTAGAATCGCTTGGCTGAGAGCTGCTGAGGCATCGTCACAAAGTCCTTAAAATATCAGGATGAAATCATTTACACATCTGTAATAAGCTTCCCGGAACTGAACAGTCAGTCTGCGCTTTATGAATCGGTGCTCATGAAACGGGATGATTATCTCATTATTTCAGTACACTGTATGTTCATTCCCCTTTCGTTCGGAACGTCCCTGATTATATAATTGCTCTGTTGTTTTATGTCTTTATAACTCTATTATATGCTCATTGGTTCAGTACATTTAAATGACTCTACTTTACTTTTGTATGAGTTTGAAACACTGTATACAGGACATTATGAATACGTAAAGGTGCTGGTGCGTACGTCCTCTTGACGAATGAAAACAGATTCGAGCACGGAACACATACTGTACCTGTTGCTTCTAATACCCCCATACTGTTGCATTACAAAACACTGTCTTTTTTCTCTCTTTAAGACCTCCATAAGCAGCTGCACTAACGGTGCTTGTCTGGATGCATAAGAGCACTAAATCCTCCACTCTCCCCTTGAATCTCACCCCTGAGACTGCATCTCTTCACACTGCACTGAGCACCACAACACACACACACACACACACACACACACACACACACACAGTTTCCTTCCCTCTCTTTCCCCGGAGCAGCTTATTACATCTGACAGTCAGGGATTCCACAATGTCAGCTAATTTAATTGCCAGGGCACGGCTTGAGAGCTCATTCTCAGAACACATACAATCATGAAAACAACAAGCGTTGTGTCGTTGTGCATTGTGTGCTTATACACCCTTTGATTACTTGAATAGAACCAGCCAATCATTTGGCAAGAACACAATGCATAAATGCATGCAGATGCAAGCCAAGAGCTTTGGGCAATGCTCACAGTAAACAACAGAATAGGAGAAATTGTGGATCGTAGTGACTTCCACTATGGTGTTGTTGTTGTTTTGTTTTTTTTGTATTAAAAAAAAAAATTACACAAACTGGTGAAAAAAAGAATGCACACATTGATCTGTACATGGAACCCCTTGCTGATGAGAGGGGACAGAGGTAGATCACCAACAATCACCAATTCACACCTACTGTGAGCCCTGTACAGGAGTCTAAGGATTGATTAGATCCCCTTACTGGAAAAAAAAAGACCAGATGTTAATGTAAACATTAATTGTTGATTTTTTTTTTTTATTGTAAAGTGAAGCTTTCGACTTGCATTCGCATGATTTTATGAATACTGTAGCACCGCTGCTATTTGATTGGCACGAATAAGTACAGAAATTCCTAATAAAGTGGTTGTTGGCTGTACTATCGACACGGCATGAAGCCTAAAGTGCAAAAAAAGAAACAAAAAAAAAAGCTGCTTTAAAAGATAAGGTGATTTCGACAGTCAGACAGTGACGGTGCAAGTAACCCGCGATCGATGCTCAAACCACATGTTTAAGTTGATTAAATCTGATTTAGAGGAGGAGACCTGCCTTGATAACACGGTGTCTTGATTGAATAATTTGAGAGAACATCCTTGTTACATGATCATGCCCTAGCCTGTGTGCTTTTTTTTTTTTTTTTGACGGCAAGGCTTTCTGCTGCCCGCCTACTCGCTGTACAGTACATCAGTGACTAATGTGGCCTTTAGTCTAGACTGTAGCAGATGACGAACCACTCAAAGCGCCCTGCGAAGCTAGCTGAGCACTCACCTCCCATCAGCCATCACACTCACACGCGCTCATTAAACACCTCCAGACTCATACAGGCATAAGAGGAAGGCTAAACACCTCCAGATTAACAAGTGAACGTAGACGAAAAATCAAAAACGACATTTGCTGATAGAACAAACACAGATTAATAGTGCTAGTACTTCTGATTTGTGTGCTTAAGTGCGATGCATAGTGTTTGATATATATATGTATTAAGTGTTGAATCACTTGACAGTTCTAAGCATCTAAGAATGCACAACATGTAAAACCTTGAAACAGATGGGATACAACAGCAAAGGACCACGTCAACATCTACATGTGTAAATCACAAGCAGAAGCTGGCAGATACAGGTGGCACAGACGTATCAAAACTGGCCAGCTATTATTTATATAATGACCAGGTGATGTCCTGATTCATAAGGTTTGTGTTTATTTTATATGTAGAATGATGGTACCTAAAGTAATGCGAAAGTGAACATAACTTTTTTTTTGTTAACTGACATCCATCCATTAATCCATCTAAAGACCTCTGTAGTCCAACTAGGGACCATGGAGGCCAGTGGGGACCATGTATTTATTACCATTTTGTATGACCGTGGTCAACATTCACACGCACATTCATACACATTCACACACTACTAGCAAATTGGGAACGCCAATTAGCCTAATCTGCATGTCTTTGGACTGAGGGAGGAAACCAAAAAACTCAGAGGAAACTCACCAAGCACAGGGAGAACATGCAAACTCTATTAACTGGCATTGGTCATTTAAATTGCACATGCCGGCATAGGAACTCTTCCTCTATACAAAGTTACTACTCAACATAATCACACTTCGAATCCTCTTTGCTGTGGCTGTTGGTCTTACACTGCATATGGTGATGGTTTGTCATCAGTGCCGGTTTCTCGTCTTTAAACACATCCATCCGTGCATATCGCTCTTGTCAATGGTGTCAACTCTGTATATATTCTGTAGCACAGTGGGAGACCATCAGCTGCAACAAAGGGGATTTTCAAACAGGATTCCAGAGTTGGGTTCAACAACTGCGCAAACTGACTGCGCTTGTGATGGAGACAATGTTGAGTAATAAATGCATCATAAAAGCATTGTATAGAGAAAGAGTGGAATTTGAATAACCTGTTTCAATTAATTAAAAAGTAATGCCCTTATAACTCTTTGTAAGTCTTTCTTTTCACTCATCAAGCCTTTTTACAGTAGGTCTACAGAGGTTTTGTCTTCAAGCAACAAGTCTTTGTAAGTGCTCATAAGTTTTTGGCACAGCACTCATACTTTCCTAATGTTTCAGGTTTTAGTCCCGTGATAGTAGTTACTTTGAGAACTGAATTATTTAGAATGATACTTGTATCTCAGCCTACAGTATGTGAGATAAAACTTTTTAAATATCTTTCATAGTTTGTAAATAATTTCTTTGTGATATTTCTATTTAAATGTTACAACCTAATTTTAGATACACACATGATATGCATACATTATGTGTAATATAAATACAATTGCTATATATATATATATATATATATATAGTACTTATTTAATTTATAATTTACGCACACAGGCTTTTGAATAAGAATTATATTAAAAAGCATTCATTAGTTGCTTTTTAGTGAGGCTTAGTCACACCGTCGCCTCACACCTCCAGTGTTAGGGGCTCAAGTTGTGCCCCCATCTGTATGCGTGGAGTTTGCTGGGTTTCCTCTGGGTAATCCCGTTCAAAGACCTGCAGTTCAGACTGATTGACATTTTCAATTTGCATAAGCCGCATGATTGTCTCGGTGGTTTATGTATGTTTGTGTCTAGCACATCCAGGTTGTATTTTGCGTTATCTGCCTGTGGAACATAGATATGGATGGATGCATGGCTCAATCAGGCGATGGATATATATATAAGGTTGGGTTGCCAGCTCGATGGTAATCCAACACCTTAACCACAGAGCCACAACTGCCCCCGTTTTATTTACAGTGGAACCTCGGATTGTGAGTGACGCGGTTTGCGAGTGTTCCGCAAGAGGAGCTAAGATTTTTAATAAATTTTGACTTGAAAAACAAGCAAGTGCCGAGGAGCATGTATCACACATGCGCTCTTGTTTTGACACCGAGCGTCGAGTGCTCACAACTGAGCCAATGATTTTTCTCTCTCTTGCAAATAATTTGAATAAAATGAATAATTTGAGTTTTCATTATTTCTTATGGGAAAATTCGATTTGGTTTACGAGTATTTTGGAATACGAGCCCACTTCCGGAACGAATTATGCTCGAATAATTACGAATAATTTGAATAAAATGAATAATTTGAGTTTCCCTTATTTCTTATGGGAAAATTTGATTTGGTTTACGAGTATTTTGGAATACGAGCCCCCTTCCGGAACGAATTATGCTCGTAATCCAAGGTTCCACTGTATATGCAAATCTTTATCACTACTGAGCAAACTTTTCACATCAAATATTGACTGTTTATTTCATTACTCTTAAATGCTGTTTATATTAGTTTCTTTTATGTAGAAATGTTTTCACCGGGATTTTTTGCTTATTGCATTTTTTAATACGTGCCCATGACTTTTTTTTAGTATGTGCCCAAGACTTTTTGCTTTTGCTGAGCCTACATCAATTTTGTTGTCATTGTTATTTCAATTTGAAAAATGTGTATCATGTAATGTGTCGTTACTGTACATGCATGCAAGTATTCTTCTGTAATGTTATTTATTTAACATATATATATATAAATTGTATTTAAACAAAATATGGTGCCTGAGACTTTTGCACAATACTATATATATCACTTGCTTTAAATTAAAGCATCATCTACACTGGGAAATATTTTTGGATTTCTCTGTATGATATAAACATTCTCTAAACCCAACCACTTTTGAATGGTTTCCAAATCAGGTCTCTGATTACATCTTTCAAATCTGGAAAAAAATAACTGAGATTAGATTATGAAGCACAAAGTGCTCATTATTAGACGGTATATACTGAATAATCAGTCCACCATTGTTCATAAATTTCAACATTGTGCACAGAGTGATGTTGATTACAATGATGAAACAGGGTTTCATAAGATTTCTCCTCATGCAGAACCACAGTGTTGTTATGGTATTGCTACAATGGAGTTCTATGTAACTACTGTATAAAAACTATACACTTATTATGATATTTTTTCTGCTTTTATGCAAATGTCAACACATTCATTAGGCTTTATCATCTTCTTTTGCCA
This sequence comes from Clarias fuscus, assembly GCA_030347435.1. Lineage (NCBI taxonomy): Eukaryota > Metazoa > Chordata > Actinopteri > Siluriformes > Clariidae > Clarias > Clarias fuscus. The sequence continues at coordinate 16,096,078 of CM059208.1, read as the reverse complement.
TTAAATATATCTTTAAAAATATACATAAATTTGTGAATTTGGTTTGGTGGAAGCGAAATTACCACGAAATAAGGCAAGTTTATATTTATTCTTCGAATATTTAGTGGAGACATGAATCTTCCTGTTGTTTACTTGCTTCCGTGTGATAAATCATACCGGGCCTTACTCAACAAGATGCATGAAAACAAATGTAATGTGAGCCGGCAGTGATGTATGAACCGTACAGTAATGAGCAGTTTTTATACAGTCACTATTAACTCTGGTCGACTGGAGACAAGACTTCGCCCACCAGTCCCTTACCACATCACAGGCACATTATGTACTGTAGGTTTGACACGGAGGCAAATTAAATATATATGGATAAAATTTATTCAGGTGTTAGAGTGCAATCCAATAAAAGGCAGCTACTAGAGTTTTTGCAGGCAACTATATGAAATCATAGCGTGTAATTTCCTTCCCTAAATTCTTTATACCTTTATTCTCGAAATCCTACAGTAAATTCAAAACTGTTTGCATATATAGTACAACGTATCTAAAAGCTCTGTTGTTCCTTGAAAGGGAAAAGCTGATTCACACAAGGCAAGCAATAAATGTAAAAACAAACTATGAAGGATATCACAAAAGTACAATAAGTACTTCTTATTTAACTGTGTTTTTAACAGTTTCAGAGCTTCTCAAGAGCTACTCTGTAGGCCGGCTCATCGCTCCTAGTCTATATATAAAAAACCTATTATGCTCTTTAATAGCCTAGGATATGTGCATATAAATCAAACCAACTGTGCATTTCTTTGCCATTTCAGCTCATTCTATAGTGCTTATTGTATATCTGTAATGCACGAGAGTGTGAGCGCACAGTCACATGTGCACTTCCTTCTCCCTGAATTTCCACACTCTAAAGTTTGTCAAAAGTAAATGAGTCACGACCTACTCACTTGCCATTTCTATTCTATTAGTACTGTATTATGGCAAATTGTGTTCAAATATTAAAGTTGAAAACGAGTTCAACTGAAACGAGGTCAGGACCGCACAGGAGATGTAGCACTTGGTGTTCAGGAATGATTGAGTGTACGGTTCCCACAGAGAGCTGCATCACTTCTGCAAAAGTGGTGACGGGCTCTGAGCCACCTCGGCCACGACCATTATTCTTGAATGTACAGCCTTCTTTAAAATGTTCGCGCCATTCAAATGCTATGATTCTCATCACCGTGACTACATCCATCCCGGCTTGGCTACTCGTATTATCGTTACTGCTACATTATGTATAAATAGTCACGGTCAGGAGTCACCTGGAGACAGAGAGTGACGGGTAAAGCCAACAGGTAACATGTAATCTATCCACCTGTAGCGTGATATAAAGGTCATATTTTGGAGTCTGTTGGTGTTGGCAGGAGAGTGAGTCAGAGCTGGCAAGAATACCAAAGCAATAAGCAAAGTGTGTGTGTGTGTGTGTGTGTGTGTGTGTGTGTGTGTGTGTGTGTGTGTGTGTGTGTGTGTGTGTGTGTGTGTGTGTGTGCTTGTGCTTGATTTAAAGTAATGAAAGGCATGCCCAGCCAAGAAAATAGTTCAGTCAACTTATCATGTCTGCTTCAATAATAATAATAATAATAATAATAATAATAAAATGATCAATTAAAGTCTATGTCTAATTCCTCTCTTCAATAGGGTTAAACCATTTATGATGGTTACACAGTACAGTAGTAACCATGATAAGATTATTCTGTTATCAGGAAAAATCTGCAGATGCAAAGTAATTAGAATTGATTCCCCATAAACTATTACGCCATTATTAATACAAGCAGCTCAAATGCGTCTCTAAACCAACACAAATCTGACACCTTGGTAGCATGGAAGCTGCCTGTGGAACTTGATTAGTGTTGACCGGTTTCATGTTCACACCATGTGCTGCGAGAAAATGTTCCGCTCACAGCGGTGAGTTCTGGCTCATCAGAAGCCGTGTGGGGATTTTGATTAAGTAGATGATTGCCTTGAAGTGATCTCCAACCCGAAAACACGAGCGCTGATTCCGGCTTAGAGGCACAACATTGAGAATAGGCTTGTATAGTTATATTTAGGTCTGTAGTTTTATCATGAATAAAGCAATCCTGGTTCTAGGCAGGTTCATTCTCACAGCTTCGAATGCTATAAAACACCAAACTAGAACAAAAGCACCTTTAGACAGCATTACACAGGGCATAACTCAGGTACCTGACCCACTCTACACACATTTGTTCCACTTCTGTCTTTGTGGCACCACGATCCTGCCTTTATTGAGTAAAAAAGGCATTCTACGTTATTCTCTCCACTGAAATGATGTCTCAAGCGGATGCCGTATAAAAAAAAAAATCGGTGAAAGGAAAGATTTATGTGAGTGACTGTAACAAGAAGCACAGAAAAACCGCTGGTGCGCTGGTGAGTCGTTCTGCCACGAGTGATTTTTCAATTTCCACTTGTCAGTTATGTGGCTCTCCAGCTCCCACACACATAAACGCAGACACACACACAACCGGGAAACAGAAGGAAAGACCTCAAACCACTTGAATTTGGAACACATCCCTGGAGATAATCACAGTGCATAAACGACACCTGCAAACACACACACACACACGCATACACACACACACACACACACACACGCACACACACACACACACACACACACACACACACACACACACACACACACACACACACACACACACACACACACTCGCACAGCCGTTGCTTATCCCTTAAAGTCAGACAGCTCCCACCTTCTTACGAACACAAACACACACACACACACACACACACACGCCCCTTGGCATAATAAAGCATGTAGAGATTCCCTCTCTGAACGCCCACACTCTGTGACCAAGCAGAGGTGGATAGAGCAGCCAAACACTGTACTAAAAAAATGACTCAGGTAACAAGAGAAATGGCTCACAAATTCTGAAAGAAAAAGGACAGAAGATCTACCACTGTTCTAATAGCTATATATTTGGCTATACAATTATTCAATTATTTTAGTTCAACTTACTGCACTATTCATTTCATTCTATCCTTTTCTCCTTCGGTGGCATCTGCTGGCACCGGACGACAAACCTTTTTGTTATCTTCAGCTTTTGTAACACTGTTTAAGCGGTTAAAAAAAAAAAACACACACACACACACACACCTAGATACTGTACAATATGCACACATGCTGTATTCACAGTTTATTATATTAAAGGCGGGGCAAGGGATTTTAAGTGTCAATCTGCTATAGATTTCGCTGAACACTGTGGCTTCTAATGCAACACGTCTGTGTGTAAGTGCACTGGCATCACTATATAGAGACTATCTGGACTACACCGCCTGGAATACACCGCTCACCTGTGTGGTGATATTCTGTTTTTTTGAATTTGGATAGTTTTCTAGTTTGTCTACTTATACATCGACTGACCCTTTGCTGTTATTCACCTTGATTCCGCATACAGTACAGTTTGGATTGCTGCGTTGAACTGTTTTATTATACAAACTTACAATGCGTCTAACGTTGAGGCCTTGTTTAGACTGAAAAATCAGTTTTTGGCAGAATCAGGTTGAATTCAGTTCGGAATCAGATTGAAACAAAAACAAAACAAAACAAGAAAACCATCGCTCATCGTCTGTACCGCATTATTAAGTTTTGAGACGGGTACACTCTGGACAGGATGCCAATCCATCACAGAGGAAAACACCCACTATTTGAAAACACCTAGCCTATTCTGCATGTCATTGGACTGTGGGAGGAAACCGGATTACCTGGAGGAAACCCACCAAGCGCAGGGAGAACATCCACACAAAGGCAGGAATCGAACCTGGCCGGGAATCAAACCCTGGACGTGCAAGGCGACTGTGAATCCACGCTGAATGTGATTTTTGCGATTCCAGTTTGAACCACATCCAGAGGGAGATTCAAATCCCATCGGATTCTTAAAGACGTGTCTCAGGCTGGACATTCTACCAACTCAAATCTGATTTCAAACTGTCCATTACGCCACTCGCTGCGTCACATGACCACAAGCTATGGATATAGATCCGTGGGTGAAAAAAGTGGGTTTGAAGACGTTGGAAGAAATAAAGATGGAAATGGAGACTAATAGTCTCTGGATAGAGGACGAAGTAAAATGGCTAGTAGCACTGTCTGGTAACTGTCTTGTTGTTATCTGTATGTTGTTTTAGGTCACCAGCATGTCACAAGAATATAACCCCGCCTCCGGTGTCGTTACCACAGCAACCTGAACAGAGCCGAATCCGATCTGATCACTTTCAGATACTGTAGTAGTGTGGAGAGTCTGTCATAAAGATCAGATTGGTGAAACAATTGGATTTGCCTGCAGCCTAAACAAGTGATAAGTTAGACTGCTACAGTATATATTATCTGACTAAATGATATTCTCCAGACGCCAGGCTGTAAACACGAACCTGACACTCAGCCGCATTTGCATTTTCCATAGCTGCCATTTTGCTTCATGTTGAAAAGCCAGCCTATATGTAGACATACAGTACAGTATAAGGTGTGCTCATATAATATGCATGATCTCTTCATGGTGGGAATACGTCTTGGACTGTACTGTGGATTGTGGTTGTCTTGGAGTAGATTTTCACATTCTATTAGTGTCAATAAAATATATGTATATTTCTTTTTCCGGACAAAAAGATTTTAACATCCTGACATTGAGATACAGTACATTTGTATGTGATTGGGATTATAGAGGGGAAATTTTGAAGAAAAAAAAATGAAAAAGGAAAAATACCTTTAACATTACTGATGTTCAAAACCTACAGTATGAAATAAAACTGTCCAACAACCAACATGAATACAATTCTGTACAATAAGTGCATGAACACTGCGCACACATTATATTTAGTGGCTGGGCCCACATTCTAACCCACTTAACCTACCTGCACTATTTTGGCGAGAAGGACATTTTCGGAATGAGTCTTCAGGGTCTCCAGGTAAAACCGTTTTATTTGTCCAGGTGTACTACATTTATAGGCACAATATGATGCTTTGTTAGAGATCCCACAGACCTTATTACAGCTTGTATAAACAGTCGCAGTGTTTACCTGCTCGCTCAGAAGCCGCTCTCAACCCCTGACTGCCTTCCTGATTCTCACAGCGACCTGGTTTGCCTTTTCTGCGTTTGAGTAGTGATGTTGCTTACGTTGTGTTTATCCAAATTGCCTCTTTTGACCTTGAGGTTCAGAAAAGCCCTAACAAAGCAAGTTACAGTATTTATATAAAACTCCCCCAAGCTATACATCGCAAAAGGTGCATTCTCAGACACACGCACAGGAGAAGGCACAGACGTGCATCGCTGGATGCACAATTCTTGAGTAATACTGTACTGTATGTGCACTCTCTCTCTCGCTCTCTTTTTTTTTTACGTTTTGTTCCCTCCTTTTAATTTGGGTTGCTTTTGTCTGAAATGTCACATTACAGTGCTTTAACACAGAGCTTCAAACTGATTCATGTCTCTGGAGAGGAAATCGAACCTCTTTATCTCGCCACCTATTTTAAGACATTATTCATTCACAGCAGAGGCGGGATAACGGCAGGTTTGATTTAACATACAACTGAGGGCAATATCTCCATTGTGTTTTTATGTGTGTGTGGTCTTGCAGATACTGTAACAATGCCATGCCCTTATCACTAGTCACCCTGTTACAGTGGTGTGAAACAATGCTCTCAGATATAAACAGGACTAAGTGTGACACAAACGTCTATTTCAGTAATCACATGAGAGCGTTAAACAGGTGTGTTTTTATGCAGCTTTGACTGATCATTCAATTAAAAAGTAGCCTTTAAATCCAGTATTTCAGTGTAGAAAGTGAACTAGACAGTTTGATAAATGATAATTTATCAATTTGAAAGGGATCAAATTTACAAGGAAAAACTAACAGCATGTTAACGGCATGTTATTACAGAAAAATAATTAGTGACAGGATGATGAAGTATTTTTTTTCTATTTTGAAATGTTCCACTTTTATCTGCTTATGGTCAGTTTTGATGTTGTAGGATGTCCACAAGACTAGTCTGTCTTTCTGCTTACAATTATACAAGCTGTAAACAGCTGTAATTCTCTTACCAGTCTTTTTTTTTTAAATTTATGTTCAGTTTTAGATAAAGTAAAAACCTCCTTGGCTTGCATGAAAGCAGAGACAATTGTGATGGCATGTTGAAGTCATGGCATGTTACATGTTGAAGTCATGGCATGTTACTCAAGTTAAAGTAACTCACTCACTCACACATCGTCTATACCGCCTTATCCTGTATAAAGGGCTTGCGGAGGGCCTGGAGTATTAAGTATCCCATGAGACTTAGTGTATGAGGCGGGGTACCTTGGACAGGGTGTGAATCCATCACAGGACACACATAAACACATTCACCTGCTTATTCACACACTAAAGGCACATTTGGGAACACCAATTAGCCTAACTCTTTGTACTGTGGGAGGAAACCCACCAAGCACGGGGAGAACATGCAAACCCCACGTCCACAACCAGGACCCTGGAGGTGCAAGACAATAGTGCTGATCACTAAGCCATCGTGTTGCCTCAGATAAAAGCCTACTATATTAATTTCTACCTCAGTTAAAGAAAAAAAAACACTAGCTTTTTAATTATATTAACATACCTCTTAAATAAGGTCAAGGGTTTTTGAACAAAAAAACAAAAAAACAAAAAACATGAAACCACATAATGATTCTGGCAGAATAGAAATGATTTTCTTCTTCCTCCTCACAGAAAACTTTACCGCAACAACCAATACACGCTTGAATCTTGGATCATATATGGATCGGTGTTTCCACTATACAAATCCACTTCCACTACATACTGTAACAGAAGGTGAAACAGTACATCTAGTGATTGTACAACACAGCTACTGTATAGGAAAACACCTCACTGGAAACATCATCACCTGGTACAGGAACCTGTGTTGAGGATCACAAAGAGCTGCAGAGGGTGGTGAGGTCTACAGAACCGATCAGGAGGTCAGTTTTGCCCAGCTCGCAGGACATGCAGTGCAGGACCAGCGTGGGAGAGATTTTAAAGGATCCCACACACCCGAACAATGGACTGTTTCTTCAGCCACAGTCTGGAAAATGCCTTCATAACCACAATGCCAGGAGCCAACAGAAAAAAAAATCTATACTTTTTGACCAGTCAGAAGTGAGCATTTACCCTACACATTATTTTTCATCATTATTGCTAAAATCATCTTCTGTAAAGTTTGTGAGTCATTCTGGTGTTTTTTATTTTATTTACATGTATCTACTTTTCTAGGCAACTTTTTTGGCAAACCGGAGGAAAGCCAGAAGCAAAAAGAAAGTAATATGCACTTTATTAAGCCACCTGAGCCGTGCCAAGATAAACCTATTAAGTGCACGCTTCTCAAAATCATCAATAAGAATTTTAATGCGATTTCTCGAAAATAACACAAAGATAACCAGAGTAAACACAAAATGCAGTTTTTAAATGATGATTTCATTTATTAAGGGAAAAACACTGTCTAAATCTAGCAGCCCCCCTGTGAAAAAGTAATTGCCCCCTAAACCTAATAACTGCTTGTGCCATCCCTGGCAACAACAGCTGCAATCAAGTGTTTGCAATAACTGGCAATGAGTCTTTCACATCGCTATGGAGGAATTTTGGCCCAATCTTTTGGTGGCAGAATTGTTTCATTTCATCCACACTGTTAAATAAATAAATAAAAAAGGCATTTGCATCTACTTGGGTTGTTTTTAAAATGTGTTTGATCTCCAGTCATTTATCACAGTGTGACAAATTTTCAAAAAATAAAAGATAATTTCAAAAAAACAAAAACAAAAAATTAAATAAATAACATTTGGTTCCTGAATTTACTGTCCGTGAAATTAGAGAGCTTAGCTTAAACTAGCTAACTAGCCAGTGTAAAATAATTGTTGGTTGGTTGAATACATTGTTGGCTTATTTATGAGTTTGTTTCTTTACAGTGCCAAAAGAAGGAGACCCTTTAAGGTTTTCCATATTTCATGTTTCACACTCTTAAAATGGAGTCAAATCTGTTAGGGAAATTAAAGTAGGAGAAAGATGCAAGTTTTAATAAAATAGGACATAAGCCTAATATGGTACTCCAGGGCCAAGGTCCAAAAACAGGCAAGGTCAGGAGATGTGCAAACAACAGTAACAAATTCAGGGCAAGAATTTTAGTCTGAGACAACCCTGGCCACCCAGTCAAACTGAGAAGGGATGAGTTGATTTGGCCAGTCAGGTAACCAATAGATGAGGGAAAAAATGAAGTCAGTGATGTATAATGTTGGTAAAATGTTGCCTTTTCACCAGCAGGTGGTGCACTCTAAATTATTCACATAGCACAGCATCCTGTGTGGTAGAAGCAAATTATTTCCTAAGTTTATTTAAAACTGTAACAAAATCTGAACAACAAAATAACACTGAATAGGGATATTTATGAAATTGTGACAGTTACGAAATCGCAATAAAAACTGAATCGAACTTATTGTGATAATATTGTATCGGGAGGTTCTTGGTGATTCACATCCCTAGTAACCAATAGCCCAAGGGGGACTATAAAAAAACAGTTACTTTGTGGACATGGGAGAGCTTACAACCATCTCTGCAGCACTCCATTAGTCAGGTCTCTGTGGTTCTGTGGCTAGACAGAAGCCATTCCTCACTAAAAGGCATATGACAGCCTGCTGGATGTTTGCCAAAAAAACACCAAAAGGACTCTTAGACCCTGAGCTGGTTTGAAGACAAATTGAAGATTGAACTATTTAGTAATCAGGAAAAAATTTTGCAAATGTTAGTGCTGAAGTTGTAAAAGAAAAATTTAAAAAACAGTATTGGATGCTCTATAAAGTTAGAAACTAATAACTCCCCTTTGGTAGATTACACAGCTTACACTCTTTCTGCAGCCAGATAAGACTATTTCTTGTTTAATGAACTTTAACCCACATTTCCTTGCATAGCATATCTAGGAGTTATTTTTAACCTGCACAGATTGTCGATGAGGGTCACTCAGGGGACTGCGAGGGCCATTCAGAACCTTCAGCTTGCATTTCTTTACTGGTGGCTTCTGAGGCATGTCTTAGATTACTGTCCTAATGTAGAAGTCAATATTTAAGTTTTTTTAATATCTGACTGTCTCAAACATGTTTACAGAATTTGCTTGTAATTCTGGGAATGCATTATTCTATTTTATTCTATTCTATTCTATACTATAGTACATATGCAATGTACAATGTTTCCTGTGTACAATCTTTTATTGACATTCTTCTTTTTTATATGACAATCAGGACAACTGGAATAATTTTTTGTTTTATGCAATGAACTTGCTATACTGTACAACAGTCAATATTCCCTATGAAGACCTTTATTCTTTATAACCTGTTAGATCTGGCTGGGCATAAAGGACAAAAAGACATCTGCTAAATCCATTCTACCGAAATTTACAATTCTCTTACAAATTAGTTTTAGCTAGTTTTAGACATTTTTGTGCATATTCACATAGTCACATATTTGTTCTATCCATATAACTCAACCAACTAATTCTAATTAGCACAACTGTTCAGTCAGATAGATGAGAACTAATTAGTAGCATCACCTGTTTTGTGCACAGGGAGAACTATAATTCATGGCATATGCTGTTTTTATATTTTTGGCCACCACTGTATTGTCAAAAGAGGATTTTCCATTGCTCTGCCTTTGCCTAATGACTAACACATTCACCTTCTGCATAATACAACAATGTGTGCACTTTTAAAACAGAATAATGATATGTTTCATTCTGCAAGTTGAATTTCTGTTATTGTATTTCTTGCCCTAACAATAAATTTTAAATAGCATCAGACTGCACACACCGCTGTGACCAAGTGTCAAAGCCATAAACAGAAACCAATGTCATATAGAAAGTCCTACATATTTCCTCTTCAAGCTAAATTGTACAAAAGATGTCGCCTCACTGTAAGAAATGTAAGCAATATGAAACATTCAGCTGAAATTCAAAGCGCATAATTATAGGCAGCAACTTCTTGTCATTGAAATACGTCAGAAAAAAAGACAGAGATTTGGACAGAAGATAGCCTTGAATGTATTATAAAAGATTGAGTCATTCAGCAAGCCTTGCAGTGATATTTAAACCCTGATCTATTCAGCCTTGACGCCTTGTACAATTTCTCTCTTTCACAACACTGTTGTTTCAGCACCAGAGCTGAGGACAGCTCCCCAGCACACATTTCCTTCTACACAATGAGCAGCACACTGAGCATGTGACCAGATTGAACTGCACCAAACCGCTGATGAGTGTGTGTGTGCGTGTGTGCGTGTGTGCGTGTGTGCGTGTGTGTGTGTGTGTGTGTGTGTGTGTGTGTGTGTGTGTGTAAACAGCTGTATCCGATGCTTGTAAAAAGACATGTTCTTTCATGTCATTGCGCAATTCTTTATTCATTCTAAGGCCAACTGTACAAATTAAAATGTAATTTAATGATAGTGCTTGGACCTTTACAGCACATTTAAATGCTTATTTAGATCCATTTATTTACTAACAGCCCACTTAGAGACCTTTACAAGTGGCTGTATGTAGAATATACTGCAATCCTATAATATTAAAGT
>CM059208.1:15479891-15484961 GCA_030347435.1 Clarias fuscus | reverse complement strand
GTGTCTGAGCTATAAGGCAAGACTCTCTAGGGGGCGCTGTGCGGGGCGTGTGCGACGCCCCGGGCCGAGCCCCACTGAGGACCTGTTGGCCGCAGATTCCAATCTGTGTGCAAATTTTGGTGAGTTTTTGAGTATGGTAAGAGGCCCGAAAGTGCCCGGATGATTGAAAGAAAAATAATAAAAATAAAAATAATTAAAGTTGCAAGCAACGATGACGGGCCCAAGCAACGGGCGCGGTCCCCACCCCGGGCGCACCGCACAACCTGCGTGTTATTCGAGTGTGTCAAAACCTCAAAAAAGTCATTGGCACCCGGTTGCACCGCAGAACTTGCACACAGAACGTCACACATCATACTGGGCTAATATCAGTTTGGGCCCTAAATATTTGTGTGTGTGTGTGTGTGTGTGTGTGTGTGTGTGTGTGTGTGTGACTAGTTAATGTGTCAGTCTGTCTCTGATGAGTAAATGTGTTTTTGTGTGTTTGTGCGTGTGTGGTGTGTGAGTCTGTGTGTTAACATTAGTGATGTGTGTGTTAGTATGTCCAAGACATGTGACTTGTTAGTGGATGTGTGTGTTTCTGCGTGAGACAGAGATGTGAGTGTGTGAGTGTTATAATTTGTGATGTTATAATGTGTGAGTATGTAGGTTCTCATTTGTGTGATGTACGAGTGTATTTGTTTGTGTGTGCATGCATGTGTGTGCGTGTGTGTGAGATGTGTTTGTGTGTGTGTGTGTGTGTGTGTGTGTGTTTATTTAGTGTGTTAACATTAGTGATGTGTGCTTGTGTATGTTTGTGTGTATGGTGTGTTCAAATATTAGTGATTTGTGTGTGATTAATAATTGTTCGGTGTAAGTTTAAGACATTATCACGGCTGACCCGTTTGAGATATCAACATGTGTGATGTGTGTGTGAGAGTGAGGGAGAGAGGTGTGTGACAGTGATGTGATGTGATGTGATTTGTGTGTGTGTGTGTGTGTGTGTGTGTGTGTGTGTGTGCGTGTGTGTGTGTGCGTGTGTGTGTGTGTGGGAGGTTTAGTGTGTGGGAGGTTTAGTGTGTGTGAGAGTGAGGGACAGAGGTGTGTGAGATGTAGATGTGTCAGTCTGTGTGTGACGAGTAAATGTGCTTGTGTTTGTGTATATGGAGTGTGTGTGTGTGTGTGTGTGTGTGTGTGTGTGTGTGTGTGTGTGTGTGGTTGTTTGTGTGTATGGTGTGTGAGTCTGTGTTAACATTAGTGATGTGTGTTATTAATAATGTTTCGGTGTAAGTTTAAGGATGTTCCTGAATGTGATGTCACTGTCCGTGTCACTGAATATGATGAGTGTGAGTGTGTGTCTGTCGTGAGAGATGTGTGCTATAGATGCGCAGGAGCCTCTTGTTTTCCTAAGGATCTTTTTCCTTTTTCATGATATATTGATTTTTATTTAGTCAGGTCACATTAGTGACGTGTGCTTGTGATGTGTGTGTGTGTGTGTGTGTGTGTGTGTGTGTGTGTGTGTGTGCATGTAGGATAGTTAGTGTGTTCATATTGTGTATTTGTCGGGATGTGTACATGACCGATGTGTAGAGTGTGTGTGTGTGTTTAGAATGTGTGGTCTGGTGTGTATATCGCCGCGCTTGTCCACCAGACTCAATGTTGTACAGATGGCAATTTAAATGTTTGTATTGTTTATTTTTTATGATTTCTGCATATATTTAAATTGTAAACATGAAGCCATAGTAAAGGAGAAGGGGAAAGACCTGACTGCAGAATACCTGCCTACTACTGCCATCTACTGGACATATTTTATTACTGCAGGAGTCAGTACAGAAAGTTCAGGACAAGGATGATAAATATACTGTAAAAAAAATGTTGGGAGCTGTATGAGCATCACAAAAACATGAAACTCAAGAAATCTACTCAGAAGCAGTTGTTCTTTCTACATAAAATGTTTGGGCACATTAGGACTTTCCACTTGGTGGATATAAGTATCTTATGTTTGCTCCAAATGATATGTTGCCATAGCAACACTATTCAACGTATCAAAAAGTCCTTTACAGTGTGTCATCAGCCGTGTCTTCCAATTATTGTGCCTGATTTTGAAGCCAATTTGCTGAAAATTAGCCACAAAAGAATTTAATTTCTGAAAGTAGACACTTTCTGCTGCCAGTTGGTGGCGCTATGACTGAGACTCACGGGACCCATGTCACTGTGAGCAGGACTCTTCTCTTAACCTACTGCTGAGGTTTGATGAACGTCACTCAATTAAGACAGAAGTTATTAGCCACTTCCTGTTTCCTGTTATTCGCCGTGGCCCTTAAAGCTACGGGCCGTGTTTCAAATGTGTGTGTGTTTATAACACGAAATAACAACAGCAAAAGATAATAGTGACAGTCACAATAACATATTGATTCTAGGCATACTTACTAAGAATACACACACACACACACACACACATGTAAATATATATATATATATATATATATATATATATCGTGACCTCGCGGGCATAATAACTTGTTACCGGAACAGATAAAATGTCCATTGTTAATATAGTTAAAGACTTCACACTTACTGTTGAATTCACGCACAAAACTTGATCCAAAGGGCGATTTGTAAACAATTAAACAGTCCATAAACAACTATTCAGCGGCAGCGTTTGTGTCAGTCCGCTTCACCAAAACTCAAATCTGTGAGGGAGGGGGAGGTCACGTGTGTCTGTGTCTCTTCATGAGTGTGGGATGTGTGGTGTGATACCTCCATCTAGTGGCCATAGTTTAGTACTGCAGGAGTTAGTTTATGCAATTTAAAGCAATTAGTTAATAAACAAAATATTGTTGGGAGGCGTATGAGCATAACAAAATCGTGAAACTCAAGAAATTTACTCAGAACCAGTTGTACCTTCTATGTAAAATGTTTGGAGACATTAGGACTTTCCACTTGTTGGATATGAGTATCTTAGTTTTCCTTAAAATTTTACCTTGCCATAGCAACACTATTCAACGTATCAAAAAGTCCTTTACAGTGTGACATCAGCCGTGTCTTCCAATTATTGTGCCTGATTTTGAAGCCAATTAGCTGAAAATTAACCACAAAAGAATTTAATTTCTGAAAGTAGACACTTTCTGCTGCCAGTTGGTGGCGCTATGACTGAGACTCACGGGACCCATGTCACTGTGAGCAGGACTCTTCTCTTAACCTACTGCTGAGGTTTGATGAATGTCACTCAATTTATACAGAAGTTATTAGCCACTTCCTGTTTCCTGTTATTCGCCGTATTTTTAAGGGCTCGCCACGGCCGACCCGTTTAAGATATCAACCAGCCGTTCACAATATTAGATCCTCAATGTCTTGAGATTATATTAGACCCTGTTTGGTCAAAAACATATGAATCCTGTAAGAGTAGTATATCACATTCCAATGGGTGCGTTTTTCAAACAACGCAAAATAACCGACTTCCTGTTCAGCGGATTCCATGACATGGGGTATGCAAGATGTTCACCTCAATGAGATCTAAATTTATACTGGGTCTCATTCATATATGTGAAAGTGGATATGAGTTATGCAGCTTAAACTTTACAAAGTTCCAGGGGGCGCTGTACAGGCCCTGTGGCACGCCCGGGCTCCAGGCTCTCAGGGCTTCCTCACAATCAGTGAGAGTCTACACCCATACAATTTTGGAACCGTAGGTCTTTCCACTCGTAAGATATGAGAAGAATCATTTTCTTCGATTTTTTCTTGAGTTAAATCGTCACCATAGCAACACGATTCAAATTAGAAAAAAATCCTTCATGGTCTCAAATCATCCATGTCTTTTCATTATTCTGACTGATTTTGAACCAAATCAGGTGAAAGTAAAGGACAAAATATTACTGATTTCCAAAAGTGACACACTTCCTGCTGCCACTTGGTGGCGCTATGACATAGACTCATGGTTGTCATATGATGTGATCAGCTTCCTACTCTTAACATACCTGTAAAGTTTCATGTGCATAACTTAATGTACACAGAAGTTATTAGCCACTTCCTGTTTCATTTTATTCGCCATAATTTTAAAGCGTCGCCACGGCCGAACCGTTCGAGGTATCAAAAAGATCTCTGCAATTTTGCATCGGCAACTTGTTTAGATCATATTTAGCTGGTTTGGTGCGAATTGTAAAAATTTCCTAGGAGGAGTTTATCACATTCCATTGGGTGCGTTTTGCAAACAACTCAAAATAACTCACTTCCTGTTGATTAGACCTGATGACATGCAGCGCGAAACTTGTTCAGTTTGATGAGATCTAAATGTTCACCGAGTTTTATAAGTATACGTGCAAGTGTGTCTGAGCTATAAGGCAAGACTCTCTAGGGGGCGCTGTGCGGGGCGTGTGCGACGCCCCGGGCCGAGCCCCACTGAGGACCTGTTGGCCGCAGATTCCAGTCTGTGTGCAAATTTTGGTGAGTTTTTGAGTATGTTAAGAGGGCCGAAAGTACCCGGATGATTGAAAGAAAAATAATAAAAAAAAAAAAAAATAAAATAAATTAAAGTTGCAAGCAACGATGACGGGCCCAAGCAACGGGAGCGGTCCCCACCCCGGGCGCACCGCACAATCTGCGTGTTATTCGAGTGTGTCAAAACCTCAAAAAAGTCATAGGCACCCGGTTGCACCGCAGAACTTGCACACAGAACGTCACACATCATACTGGGCTAATATCAGTTTGGGCCCTAAATATTTTGTGTGTGTGTGTGTGTGTGTGTGTGTGTGTGTGTGTGTGTGTGTGTGTGTGTGACTAGTTAATGTGTCAGTCTGTCTCTGATGAGTAAATGTGTTTTTGTGTGTTTGTGTGTGTGTGGTGTGTGAATCTGTGTGTTAACATTAGTGATGTGTGTGTTAGTATGTCCAAGACATGTGACTTGTTAGTGGATGTGTGTGTTTCTGCGTGAGACAGAGATGTGAGTGTGTGAGTGTTATAATTTGTGATGTTATAATGTGTGAGTATGTAGGTGCTCATTTGTGTGATGTACGAGTGTATTTGTTTGTGTGTGCATGCATGTGTGTGCGTGTGTGTGAGATGTGTTTGTGTGTGTGTGTGTGTGTGTGTGTTTAT
>CM059208.1:15462391-15477391 GCA_030347435.1 Clarias fuscus | reverse complement strand
TTAGACCCTGTTTGGTCAAAAACATATGAATCCTGTAAGAGTAGTATATCACATTCCAATGGGTGCGTTTTTCAAACAACGCAAAATAACCGACTTCCTGTTCAGCGGATTCCATGACATGGGGTATGCAAGTTGTTCACCTCAATGAGATCTAAATTTATACTGGGTCTCATTCATATATGTGAAAGTGGATATGAGTTATGCAGCTTAAACTTTACAAAGTTCCAGGGGGCGCTGTACAGGCCCTGTGGCACGCCCGGGCTCCAGGCTCTCAGGGCTTCCTCACAATCAGTGAGAGTCTACACCCATACAATTTTGGAACCGTAGGTCTTTCCACTTGTAAGATATGAGAAGAATAATTTTCTTCGATTTTTTCTTGAGTTAAATCGTCACCATAGCAACGCGATTCAAATTAGAAAAAAATCCTTCATGATTTCAAATGACCCATGTCTTTTCATTATTCTGACTGATTTTGAACCAAATCAGGTGAAAGTAAAGGACAAAATATTACTGATTTCTAAAAGTGACACACTTCCTGCTGCCACTTGGTGGCGCTATGACATAGACTCATGATTGTCATATGATGTGATCAGCTTCCTACTCTTAACATACCTGTAAACTTTCATGTGTCTAACTTAATGTACACAGAAGTTATTAGCCACTTCCTGTTTCATTTTATTCGCCATAATTTTAAAGCGTCGCCACGGCCGAACCGTTCGAGGTATCAAAAAGATCTCTGCAATTTTGCATCGGCAACTTGTTTAGATCATATTTAGCTGGTTTGGTGCGAATTGTAAAAATTTCCTAGGAGGAGTTTATCACATTCCATTGGGTGCGTTTTGCAAACAACTCAAAATAACTCACTTCCTGTTGATTAGACCTGATGACATGCAGCGCGAAACTTGTTCAGTTTGATGAGATCTAAATGTTCACCGAGTTTTATAAGTATACGTGCAAGTGTGTCTGAGCTATAAGGCAAGACTCTGTAGGGGGCGCTGTGCGGGGCGTGTGCGACGCCCCGGGCCGAGCCCCACTGAGGACCTGTTGGCCGCAGATTCCAGTCTGTGTGCAAATTTTGGTGAGTTTTTGAGTATGTTAAGAGGCCCGAAAGTGCCCAGATGATTGAAAGAAAAATAATAATAAAAAAAAAAAAAAGAAAAATAATAATCCTTAGAAGAACAATAGGGCCCTGCGCACTCAGTGCTTGGGCCCTAATTAAAGTTGCAAGCAACGATGACGGGCCCAAGCAACGGGCGCGGTCCCCACCCCGGGCGCACCGCACAACCTGCGTGTTATTCGAGTGTGTCAAAACCTCGAAAAAGTCATTGGCACCCGGTTGCACCGCGGAACTTGCACACCGAACGTCACACATCATACTGGGCTAATATCAGTTTGGGCCCTAAATATGTGTGTGTGTGTGTGTGTGTGTGTGTGTGTGTGTGTGTGTGTGTGTGTGACTAGTTAATGTGTCAGTCTGTCTCTGATGAGTAAATGTGTTTTTGCGTGTTTGTGTGTGTGTGGTGTGTGAGTCTGTGTGTTAACATTAGTGATGTGTGTGTTAGTATGTCTAAGACATGTGACTTGTTAGTGGATGTGTGTGTTTCTGCGTGAGGGTGTGTGAGACAGAGATGTGAGTGTGTGAGTGTTATAATTTGTGATGTTATAATGTGTGTTTATGTAGGTGCTCATTTGTGTATTGTACGAGTGTATTTGTTTGTGTGTGCATGCATGTGTGTGCGTGTGTGTGAGAGGTGTTTTTTTGTGTGTGTGTGTGTGTGTGTGTGTGTGTGTGTGTGTGTGTGTGTTTCTGTGTGTGTGTTTATTTAGTGTGTTAACATTAGTGATGTGTGCTTGTGTTTGTGCATGTTTGTGTGTATGGTGTCTGCATCTGTGTGTTAATATTAGTGATGTGTGTTATTAATAATTGTTGGGTGTAAGTTTAAGACATTATCACGGCTGACCCGTTTGAGATATCAAAATGTGTGATGTGTGTGTGAGAGTGAGGGAGAGAGGTGTGTGACAGTGATGTGATGTGATGTGTGTGTGTGTGTGTGTGTGTGAGAGAGAGAGTCAGGGAGAGAGGTGTGTGACATGTAGATGTGTCAGTCTGTGTGTGACGAGTAAATGTGCTTGTGTGAGTTTGTGTATATGGTGTGTGTGTGTGTGTGTGTGTGTGTGTATGGGGTGTGAGTCTGTGTGTTAATATTGGTGATGTGTGTTATGAATAATTTATCGGTGTAAGTTTAAGGATGTTCCTGAATGTGATGTCACTGTCTGTGTCACTGAATATAATGAGTGTGTGTGTGTGGTGTGTAAGTCTGTGTTAACAGTAGTGTGTGTTAGTATGTTTAAGATATGTGACTTGTTAATGGGTGTGTGTGTTTCTGCGTGAGGGTGTGTGAGACAGAGATGTGAGTGTGTGAGTGTTACAATTTGTGATGTTATAATGTGTGTGTATGTAGGTGTGCATGTGTGTGATATATGAGTGTACTTGTTTGTGTGTGTGCATGCATGTGTGTGAGATATCTTTGTGTTTGTGTGTGTGTTTATTTAGTGTGTTAACATTAGAGATGTGTGCTTGTGTTTGTGCATGTTTGTGTGTATGGTGTCTGCATCTGTGTGTTAATATTAGTGATGTGTGTGTTATTAATAATTGTTGGGTGTAAGTTTAAGACATTATCACGGCTGACCCGTTTGAGATATCAAAATGTGTGATGTGTGTGTGAGAGTGAGGGAGAGAGGTGTGTGACAGTGATGTGATGTGAGGTCAAGTTTGAGTATGACACGCAATGGGATTTATTTGATGCTGATGCTGGATCAGTCTTTGGCTTGTCCTGTGTGTGTGTGTGTGTGTGTGTGTGTGTGTGTGTGTGTGTGTGTGTGTGTGTGAGAGAGAGAGAGAGTGAGGGAGAGAGGTGTGTGACATGTAGATGTGTCAGTCTGTGTGTGACGAGTAAATGTGCTTGTGTGAGTTTGTGTATATGGTGTGTGTGTGTGTGTTTGTTTGTAGATGTTTTTGTGTATGGTGTGTGAGTCTGTGTGTGAACATTAGTGATGTGTGTGATAAATAATTTATCGGTGTAAGTTTAAGGATGTTCCTGAATGTGATGTCACTGTCTGTGTCACTGAATATAATGAGTGTGTGTGTGTGTGTGTGTGTGTGTGTGTGTGTGTGTGAGAGTGAGGGAGAGAGGTGTGTGACATGTAGATGTGTCAGTATGTGTGTGACGAGTAAATGTGCTTGTGTTTGTGCGAGTTTGTGTATATGGTGTGTGTGTGTGTGTGTGTGTGTGTGTGTGTATGGTGTGTGAGTCTGTGTGTTAATATTGGTGATGTGTGTTATAAATAAATTATCGGTGTAAGGTTAAGGATGTTCCTGAATGTGATGTCACATATAATGTGTGTGTGTGTGTGTGTGTGTATGTTGTACAGTGGGCAATTTAAATGTTTCTATTGTATATTTTTGATCATTTCTGCATATGTTTAAATTGTAAACATGAAGCCATAGTAAAGGAGAAGGGGAAAGACCTGACTGCAGAATACCTGCCTATTACTGCCATCTACTGGACATATTTTATTACTGCAGGACTGAGTGGAGACAGTTCAGGCCAAAGCTGATAAATATACTGTAAAAATTGTTGGGAGCTGTGTGAGCATCACAAAAACATGAAACTCAAGAAATCTACTCAGAAGCAGTTGTTCTTTCTACCTAAAATGTTTGGGCACATTATGATTTTCCACTTGGTGGATATAAGTATCTTATATTTGCTCAAAATGATATGTTGCCATAGCAATACTATTCAACGTATCAAAAAGTCCTTTACAGTGTCACATCAGCCGTGTCTTCCAATTATTGTGCCTGATTTTGAAGCCAATTTGCTGAAAATTAGCCACAAAAGAATTTAATTTCTGAAAGTAGACACTTTCTGCTGCCAGTTGGTGGCGCTATGACTGAGACTCACGGGACCCATGTCACTGTGAGCAGGACTCTTCTCTTAACCTACTGCTGAGGTTTGATGAACGTCACTCAATTTATACAGAAGTTATTAGCCACTTCCTGTTTCCTGTTATTCGCCGTAGGTTTAAGGGCTCGCCACGGCCGACCCGTTTGAGATATCAACCAGCCCTTCACAATATTAGATCCTCAATGTCTTGAGATTATATTAGACCCTGTTTGGTCAAAAACCTATGAATCCTGTAAGAGTAGTATATCACATTCCAATGGGTGCGTTTTTCAATCAACGCCAAATAACTGACTTCCTGTTCAGCGGATTCCAGTATGGGATATGCAAGTTGTTCATCTCAATGAGATCTAAATTTCTACTGGGTCTCATGCATATATGTGAAAGTGGATATGAATTATGCAGCTAAATTTTTTACAAAGTTCCAGGGGGCGCTGTCCAGGCCCTGAGCCACGCCCGGTCTCCAGGCTCTCAGGCCTTACTCATAATCAGTTTCAGTGTATAGCCGTAAAAGTTTGGAACCGTAGGTCTTTCCACTCGTACGATATGAGAAGATTTATTTTTTTGCACTTCATTTTAGGTTTTTTCTCTAGATAAATCGTCGCCATAACAAGACGATTCAAATTATAAAAAAATCCTTCATGGTCTCAAATCATCCATGTCTTTTCATTATTCTGACTGATTTTGAACCAAATCAGGTGAAAGTAAAGGCCAAAATATTAGTGATTTCCAAAAGTGACACACTTCCTGCTGCCAGTTGGTGGCGCTATGACATAGACTCATGATTGTCATTTGATGTGATCATCTTCCTACTCTTAACACACCTGTAAAGTTTCATATGCATAACGTAATGTACACAGAAGTTATTAGCCACTTCCTGTTTCATTTTATTCGCCATAATTTTAAAGCGTCGCCACGGCCGAACCGTTCGAGGTATCAAAAAGATCTCTGCAATTTTGCATCGGCAACTTGTTTAGATCATATTTGCCTGGTTTGGTGGAAATTCTGTAAATTTCCTAGGAGGAGTATTTCAAATTCCATTGGGTGCGTTTTGCAAAGACCTCAAAATAACTCACTTCCTGTTGATTAGCCCTGATGACATGCATTGCAAAACTTGTTCAGCTTGATGAGATCTAAATGTACACGGAGTTTTCTGAGTGTGCGTGCAAGTGTCTCTGAGCTATGAGGCACGATTTTCTAGGGGGCGCTGTGACGGGCGTGTGCGACTCCCCGGGCCGAGCCCCACTGAGGACCTGATGGCCGCGGATTCCAATCTGGATGCAAAATTTGATGAGTTTTTGAGTATGTTAAGGACCCCAAAAGTACCAAAAGTGTGGAAAAAAAATAATAAAAAAAAAAAAAAAAAAAAAAAAAAAAAATAATAATAATAATCCTAACGAAAACAATAGGGCCCTGCGCACTCAGTGCTTGGGCCCTAATTAAAGTTGCAAGCAACGATGACGGGCCCAAGCAACGGGCGCGGTCCCCACCCCGGGCGCACCGCACAACCTGCGTGTTATTCGAGTGTGTCAAAACCTCGAAAAAGTCATTGGCACCCGGTTGCACCGCGGAACGTCACACATCATACTGGGCTAATATCAGTTTGGGCCCTAAATATGTGTGTGTGTGTGTGTGTGTGTGTGTGTGTGACTAGTTAATGTGTCAGTCTGTCTCTGATGAGTAAATGTGTTTTTGCGTGTTTGTGTGTGTGTGGTGTGTGAGTCTGTGTGTTAACATTAGTGATGTGTGTGTTAGTATGTCTAAGACATGTGACTTGTTAGTGGATGTGTGTGTTTCTGCGTGAGGGTGTGTGAGACAGAGATGTGAGTGTGTGAGTGTTATAATTTGTGATGTTATAATGTGTGTTTATGTAGGTGCTCATTTGTGTATTGTACGAGTGTATTTGTTTGTGTGTGCATGCATGTGTGTGCGTGTGTGTGAGAGGTGTTTTTTTGTGTGTGTGTGTGTGTGTGTGTGTGTGTGTGTGTGTGTTTCTGTGTGTGTGTTTATTTAGTGTGTTAACATTAGTGATGTGTGCTTGTGTTTGTGCATGTTTGTGTGTATGGTGTGTTCAAATATTAGTGATTTGTGTGTGATTAATAATTGTTGGGTGTAAGTTTAAGACATTATCACGGCTGACCCGTTTGAGATATCAAAATGTGTGATGTGTGTGTGAGAGTGAGGGAGAGAGGTGTGTGACAGTGATGTGATGTGTGTGTGTGTGTGTGTGTGTGTGTGTGTGTGTGTGTGTGAGAGAGAGAGAGAGTGAGGGAGAGAGGTGTGTGACATGTAGATGTGTCAGTCTGTGTGTGACGAGTAAATGTGCTTGTGTGAGTTTGTGTATATGGTGTGTGTGTGTGTGTGTGTGTGTGTGTGTATGGTGTGTGAGTCTGTGTGTTAATATTGGTGATGTGTGTTATGAATAATTTATCGGTGTAAGTTTAAGGATGTTCCTGAATGTGATGTCACTGTCTGTGTCACTGAATATAATGAGTGTGTGTGTGTGGTGTGTAAGTCTGTGTTAACAGTAGTGTGTGTTAGTATGTTTAAGATATGTGACTTGTTAATGGGTGTGTGTGTTTCTGCGTGAGGGTGTGTGAGACAGAGATGTGAGTGTGTGAGTGTTACAATTTGTGATGTTATAATGTGTGTGCATGTGTGTGATGTACGAGTGTACTTGTTTGTGTGTGTGCATGCATGTGTGTGAGATATCTTTGTGTTTGTGTGTGTGTTTATTTAGTGTGTTAACATTAGTGATGTGTGCTTGTGTTTGTGCATGTTTGTGTGTATGGTATCTGCATCTGTGTGTTAATATTAGTGATGTGTGTGTTATTAATAATTGTTGGGTGTAAGTTTAAGACATTATCACGGCTGATACGTTTGAGATATCAAAATGTGTGATGTGTGTGTGAGAGTGAGGGAGAGAGGTGTGTGACAGTGATGTGATGTGAGGTCAAGTTTGAGTATGACACGCAATGGGTTTTATTTGATGCTGATGCTGGATCAGTCTTTGGCTTGTCCTGTGTGTGTGTGTGTGTGTGTGTGTGTGTGTGTGAGAGAGAGAGAGAGAGAGAGAGTGAGGGAGAGAGGTGTGTGACATGTAGATGTGTCAGTCTGTGTGTGACGAGTAAATGTGCTTGTGTGAGTTTGTGTATATGGTGTGTGTGTGTGTGTGTTTGTTTGTAGATGTTTGTGTGTATGGTGTGTGAGTCTGTGTGTGAACATTAGTGATGTGTGTGATAAATAATTTATCGGTGTAAGTTTAAGGATGTTCCTGAATGTGATGTCACATATAATGTGTGTGTGTATGTTGTACAGTGGGCAATTTAAATGTTTGTATTGTTTATTTTTTATAATTTCTGCATATGTTTAAATTGTAAACATGAAGCCATAGTAAAGGAAAAGGGGAAAGACCTGACTGCAGAATAACTGCCTACTACTGCCATCTACTGGACATATTTTATTACTGCAGGAGTCAGTGGACACAGTTCAGACCAAGGCTGATAAATATACTGTAAAAATTGTTGGGAGCTGTATGAGCATCACAAAAACATGAAACTCAAGAAATCTACTCAGAAGCAGTTGTTCCTTCTACCTAAAATGTTTGGGCACATTAGGACTTTCCACTTGGTGGATATAAGTATCTTATATTTGCTCAAAATTATATGTTGCCATAGCAACACTATTCAACGTATCAAAAAGTCCTTTACAGTGTGACATCAGCCGTGTCTTCCAATTATTGTGCCTGATTTTGAAGCCAATTTGCTGAAAATTAGTCACAAAAGAATTTAATTTCTAAAAGTAGACACTTTCTGCTGCCAGTTGGTGGCGCTATGACTGAGACTCACGGGACCCATGTCACTGTGAGCAGGTTTCTTCTCTTAACCTACTGCTGAGGTTTGATGAACGTCACTCAATTTATACAGAAGTTATTAGCCACTTCCTGTTTCCTGTTATTCGCCGTAGGTTTAAGGGCTCGCCACGGCCGACCCGTTTAAGATATCAACCAGCCCTTCACAATATTAGATCCTCAATGTCTTGAGATTATATTAGACCCTGTTTGGTCAAAAACCTATTAATCCTGTAAGAGTAGTAGATCACATTCCAATGGGTGCGTTTTTCAAACAACGCCAAA
The DNA here is from genome assembly GCA_030347435.1 of Clarias fuscus. Taxonomy (NCBI): domain Eukaryota; kingdom Metazoa; phylum Chordata; class Actinopteri; order Siluriformes; family Clariidae; genus Clarias; species Clarias fuscus. Next base: position 15,469,294 of record CM059208.1, on the reverse strand, counting down.
TAACTGACTTCCTGTTCAGCGGATTCCATGACATGGGGTATGCAAGTTGTTCATCTCAATGAGATCTAAATTTATACTGGGTCTCATTCATATATGTGAAAGTGGATATGAGTTATGCAGCTGAAACTTTACAAAGTTCCAGGGGGCGCTGTACAGGCCCTGTGCCACGCCCGGGCTCCAGGCTCTCAGGGCTTCCTCACAATCAGTGAGAGTCTACACCCATACAATTTGGGACCCGTAGGTCTTTCCACTCGTAAGATATGAGAAGAATAGTTGTCTTCGATTTTTTCTTGAGTTAAATCGTCACCATAGCAACACGATTCAAATTAGAAAAAAAATCCTCCATGATTTCAAATGACCCATGTCTTTTCATTATTCTGACTGATTTTGAACCAAATCAGGTGAAAGTAAAGGACAAAATATTACTGATTTCCAAAAGTGACACACTTCCTGCTGCCACTTGGTGGCGCTATGACATAGACTCATGATTGTCATAGGATGTGATCAGCTTCCTACTCTTAACATACCTGTGAAGTTTCATGTGCATAACTTAATGTACACAGAAGTTATTAGCCACTTCCTGTTTAATTTTATTCGCCATAATTTTAAAGCGTCGCCACGGCCGAACCGTTCGAGGTATCAAAAAGATCTCTGCAATTTTGCATCGGCAACTTGTTTAGATCATATTTAGCTGGTTTGGTGCGAATTGGAAAAATTTCCTAGGAGGAGTTTATCACATTCCATTGGGTGCGTTTTGCAAACAACTCAAAGCAACTCACTTCCTGTTGATTAGACCTGATGACATGCAGCGCGAAACTTGTTTAGTTTGATGAGATCTAAATGTTCACCGAGTTTTATAAGTATACGTGCAAGTGTGTCTGAGCTATAAGGCAAGACTCTCTAGGGGGCGCTGTGCGGGGCGTGTGCGACGCCCGGGGCCGAGCCCCACTGAGGACCTGTTGGCCGCAGATTCCAATCTGTGTGCAAATTTTGGTGAGTTTTTGAGTATGTTAAGAGGCCCGAAAGTGCCCGGATGATTGAAAGAAAAATAATAAAAAAAAAAAAAAAAAAAAAAATTAAAGTTGCAAGCAACGATGACGGGCCCAAGCAACGGGCGCGGTCCCCACCCCGGGCGCACCGCACAACCTGCGTGTTATTCGAGTGTGTCAAAACCTCGAAAAAGTCATTGGCACCCGGTTGCACCGCGGAACTTGCACACCGAACGTCACACATCATACTGGGCTAATATCAGTTTGGGCCCTAAATATGTGTGTGTGTGTGTGTGTGTGTGTGTGTGTGTGTGTGTGTGTGTGTGTGACTAGTTAATGTGTCAGTCTGTCTCTGATGAGTAAATGTGTTTTTGCGTGTTTGTGTGTGTGTGGTGTGTGAGTCTGTGTGTTAACATTAGTGATGTGTGTGTTAGTATGTCTAAGACATGTGACTTGTTAGTGGATGTGTGTGTTTCTGCGTGAGGGTGTGTGAGACAGAGATGTGAGTGTGTGAGTGTTATAATTTGTGATGTTATAATGTGTGAGTATGTAGGTGCTCATTTGTGTATTGTACGAGTGTATTTGTTTGTGTGTGCATGCATGTGTGTGCGTGTGTGTGAGAGGTGTTTTTTTGTGTGTGTGTGTGTGTGTTTCTGTGTGTGTGTTTATTTAGTGTGTTAACATTAGTGATGTGTGCTTGTGTTTGTGCATGTTTGTGTGTATGGTGTGTTCAAATATTAGTGATTTGTGTGTGATTAATAATTGTTGGGTGTAAGTTTAAGACATTATCACGGCTGACCCGTTTGAGATATCAAAATGTGTGATGTGTGTGTGAGAGTGAGGGAGAGAGGTGTGTGACAGTGATGTGATGTGATGTGTGTGTGTGTGTGTGTGTGTGAGAGAGAGTCAGGGAGAGAGGTGTGTGACATGTAGATGTGTCAGTCTGTGTGTGACGAGTAAATGTGCTTGTGTGAGTTTGTGTATATGGTGTGTGTGTGTGTGTGTGTGTGTGTGTGTGTGTGTGTGTGTGTGTGTATGGTGTGTGAGTCTGTGTGTTAATATTGGTGATGTGTGTTATGAATAATTTATCGGTGTAAGTTTAAGGATGTTCCTGAATGTGATGTCACTGTCTGTGTCACTGAATATAATGAGTGTGTGTGTGTGGTGTGTAAGTCTGTGTTAACAGTAGTGTGTGTTAGTATGTTTAAGATATGTGACTTGTTAATGGGTGTGTGTGTTTCTGCGTGAGGGTGTGTGAGACAGAGATGTGAGTGTGTGAGTGTTACAATTTGTGATGTTATAATGTGTGTGCATGTGTGTGATGTATGAGTGTACTTGTTTGTGTGTGTGCATGCATGTGTGTGAGATATCTTTGTGTTTGTGTGTGTGTTTATTTAGTGTGTTAACATTAGTGATGTGTGCTTGTGTTTGTGCATGTTTGTGTGTATGGTGTCTGCATCTGTGTGTTAATATTAGTGATGTGTGTGTTATTAATAATTGTTGGGTGTAAGTTTAAGACATTATCACGGCTGATACGTTTGAGATATCAAAATGTGTGATGTGTGTGTGAGAGTGAGGGAGAGAGGTGTGTGACAGTGATGTGATGTGAGGTCAAGTTTGAGTATGACACGCAATGGGTTTTATTTGATGCTGATGCTGGATCAGTCTTTGGCTTGTCCTGTGTGTGTGTGTGTGTGTGTGTGTGTGTGTGTGTGTGAGAGAGAGAGAGAGAGTGAGGGAGAGAGGTGTGTGACATGTAGATGTGTCAGTCTGTGTGTGACGAGTAAATGTGTTTGTGTGAGTTTGTGTATATGGTGTGTGTGTGTGTGTTTGTTTGTAGATGTTTGTGTGTATGGTGTGTGAGTCTGTGTGTGAACATTAGTGATGTGTGTGATAAATAATTTATCGGTGTAAGTTTAAGGATGTTCCTGAATGTGATGTCACATATAATGTGTGTGTGTATGTTGTACAGTGGGCAATTTAAATGTTTGTATTGTTTATTTTTTATAATTTCTGCATATGTTGAAATAGTAAACATGAAGGCATAGTAAAGGAAAAGGGGAAAGACCTGACTGCAGAATAACTGCCTACTACTGCCATCTACTGGACATATTTTATTACTGCAGGAGTCAGTGGACACAGTTCAGACCAAGGCTGATAAATATACTGTAAAAATTGTTGGGAGCTGTGTGAGCATCACAAAAACATGAAACTCAAGAAATCTACTCAGAAGCAGTTGTTCCTTCTACCTAAAATGTTTGGGCACATTAGGACTTTCCACTTGGTGGATATAAGTATCTTATATTTGCTCAAAATTATATGTTGCCATAGCAACACTATTCAACGTATCAAAAAGTCCTTTACAGTGTGACATCAGCCGTGTCTTCCAATTATTGTGCCTGATTTTGAAGCCAATTTGCTGAAAATTAGTCACAAAAGAATTAAATTTCTAAAAGTAGACACTTTCTGCTGCCAGTTGGTGGCGCTATGACTGAGACTCACGGGACCCATGTCACTGTGAGCAGGTTTCTTCTCTTAACCTACTGCTGAGGTTTGATGAATGTCACACAATTTATACAGAAGTTATTAGCCACTTCCTGTTTCCTGTTATTCGCCATAGGTTTAAGGGCTCGCCACGGCCGACCCGTTTCAGATATCAAGCAGCCCTTCGCAATATTAGATCCTCAATGTCTTGAGATTGTATTGGACCCTGTTTGGTCAAAAATATATGAATCCTGTAAGAGTAGTAGATCACATTCCAATGGGTGCGTTTTTCAAACAACGCTAAATAACCGACTTCCTGTTCAGCGGATTCCAGTATGGGGTATGCAGCTTGTTAAGCTCAATGAGATCTAAATTTATCCTGGGTCTCATTCATATATGTGAAAGTGGATATGAGTTATGCAGCTAAATTTTTCACAAAGTTCCAGGGGGCGCTGTACAGGCCCTGTGCCACGCCCGGGGTCCAGGCTCTCAGGGCTTACTCATAATCAGTTTCAGTGTATAGCCGCAAAATTTTGGAACCGTAGGTCTTTCCACTCGTTCGATATGAGATGATTCATTTTTTTGCACTTCATTTTATGTTTTTTCTCTAGATAAATCGTCGCCATAGCAAGACAATTCAAATTAGAAAAAAATCCTTCATAGTGTCAAATGACCCATGTGTTTTCATTATTCTGACTGATTTTGAACCAAATCGGGTGAAAGTAAAGGCCAAAATATTAGTGATTTCCAAAAGTGACACACTTCCTGCTGCCACTTGGTGGCGCTATGCCATAGACTCATCATTGTCATATAATGTGATCAGCTTCCTGCTCTTAAGACACCTGTAAAGTTTCATGTACATAAGTTAATGTAGACAGAAGTTATTAGCCACTTCCTGTTTCATTTTATTCGCCATAATTTTAAAGCTTCACCACGGCCGAACCGTTCGAGGTATCAAAAAGATCTCTGCAATTTTGCATCGGCAACTTGTTTAGATCATATTTCCCTGGTTTGGTGCGAATTGTAAAAATTCCCTAGGAGGAGTATTTCAAATTCCATTGGGTGCGTTTTGCAAACAACTCAAAATAACTCACTTCCTGTTGATTAGACCTGATGACATGCAGCGCGAAACTTGTTCAGTTTGATGAGTTCTAAATGTACACTGAGTTTTATAAGGATACGTGCAAGTGTGCCTGAGCTATGAGGCACGATTTTCTAGGGGGCGCTGTGCCGGGCGTGTGCGACTCCCCGGGCCGAGCCCCACTGAGGACCTGATGGCCGCCGGTTCCAATCTGTGTGCAAATTTTGATGAGTTTTTGAGTATGTTAAGGACCCCAAAAGTACCAAAAGTGTGGAAAAAAAATAATAAAAAAAAAAAAAAAAAAAATAATAATCCTAACGAAAACAATAGGGCCCTGCGCACTCAGTGCTTGGGCCCTAATAATCCTTAGAAGAACAATAGGGCCCTGCGCACTACAGTGCTTGGGCCCTAATTAAAGTTGCAAGCAACGATGACGGGCCCAAGCAACGGGCGCGGTCCCCACCCCGGGCGCACCGCACAACCTGCGTGTTATTCGAGTGTGTCAAAACCTCGAAAAAGTCATTGCCACCCGGTTGCACCGCGGAACTTGCACACCGAACGTCACACATCATACTGGGCTAATATCAGTTTGGGCCCTAAATATGTGTGTGTGTGTGTGTGTGTGTGTGTGTGTGTGTGTGTGTGTGTGTGTGTGTGTGTGTGTGACTAGTTAATGTGTCAGTCTGTCTCTGATGAGTAAATGTGTTTTTGCGTGTTTGTGTGTGTGTGGTGTGTGAGTCTGTGTGTTAACATTAGTGATGTGTGTGTTAGTATGTCTAAGACATGTGACTTGTTAGTGGATGTGTGTGTTTCTGCGTGAGGGTGTGTGAGACAGAGATGTGAGTGTGTGAGTGTTATAATTTGTGATGTTATAATGTGTGTTTATGTAGGTGCTCATTTGTGTATTGTACGAGTGTATTTGTTTGTGTGTGCATGCATGTGTGTGCGTGTGTGTGAGAGGTGTTTTTTTGTGTGTGTGTGTGTGTGTGTGTGTGTGTGTGTGTGTATGTGTGTGTGTGTGTGTGTGTGTTTCTGTGTGTGTGTTTATTTAGTGTGTTAACATTAGTGATGTGTGCTTGTGTTTGTGCATGTTTGTGTGTATGGTGTGTTCAAATATTAGTGATTTGTGTGTGATTAATAATTGTTGGGTGTAAGTTTAAGACATTATCACGGCTGACCCGTTTGAGATATCAAAATGTGTGATGTGTGTGTGAGAGTGAGGGAGAGAGGTGTGTGACAGTGATGTGATGTGATGTGTGTGTGTGAGAGAGAGTGAGGGAGAGAGGTGTGTGACATGTAGATGTGTCAGTCTGTGTGTGACGAGTAAATGTGCTTGTGTGAGTTTGTGTATATGGTGTGTGTGTATGGTGTGTGAGTCTGTGTGTTAATATTGGTGATGTGTGTTATGAATAATTTATCGGTGTAAGTTTAAGGATGTTCCTGAATGTGATGTCACTGTCTGTGTCACTGAATATAATGAGTGTGTGTGTGTGGTGTGTAAGTCTGTGTTAACAGTAGTGTGTGTTAGTATGTTTAAGATATGTGACTTGTTAATGGGTGTGTGTGTTTCTGCGTGAGGGTGTGTGAGACAGAGATGTGAGTGTGTGAGTGTTACAATTTGTGATGTTATAATGTGTGTGCATGTGTGTGATGTATGAGTGTACTTGTTTGTGTGTGTGCATGCATGTGTGTGAGATATCTTTGTGTTTGTGTGTGTGTTTATTTAGTGTGTTAACATTAGTGATGTGTGCTTGTGTTTGTGCATGTTTGTGTGTATGGTGTCTGCATCTGTGTGTTAATATTAGTGATGTGTGTGTTATTAATAATTGTTGGGTGTAAGTTTAAGACATTATCACGGCTGATACGTTTGAGATATCAAAATGTGTGATGTGTGTGTGACAGTGATGTGATGTGAGGTCAAGTTTGAGTATGACACGCAATGGGTTTTATTTGATGCTGATGCTGGATCAGTCTTTGGCTTGTCCTGTGTGTGTGTGTGTGTGTGTGTGTGTGTGTGTGTGTGTGTGTGAGAGAGAGAGAGAGAGAGAGTGAGGGAGAGAGGTGTGTGACATGTAGATGTGTCAGTCTGTGTGTGACGAGTAAATGTGCTTGTGTGAGTTTGTGTATATGGTGTGTGTGTGTGTGTTTGTTTGTAGATGTTTGTGTGTATGGTGTGTGAGTCTGTGTGTGAACATTAGTGATGTGTGTGATAAATAATTTATCGGTGTAAGTTTAAGGATGTTCCTGAATGTGATGTCACATATAATGTGTGTGTGTATGTTGTACAGTGGGCAATTTAAATGTTTGTATTGTTTATTTTTTATCATTTCTGCATATGTTGAAATAGTA
>CM059208.1:15434891-15457391 GCA_030347435.1 Clarias fuscus | reverse complement strand
CCCGGGCCGAGCCCCACTGAGGACCTGTTGGCCGCAGATTCCAATCTGTGTGCAAATTTTGGTGAGTTTTTGAGTATGTTAAGAGGCCCGAAAGTGCCCGGATGATTGAAAGAAAAATAATAAAAAAAAGAAAAAAAAAAATAATTAAAGTTGCAAGCAACGATGACGGGCCCAAGCAACGGGCGCGGTCCCCACCCCGGGCGCACCGCACAACCTGCGTGTTATTGGAGTGTGTCAAAACCTCGAAAAAGTCATTGGCACCCGGTTGCACCGTGGAACTTGCACACAGAACGTCACACACTTTACTGGGCTAATATCAGATTGGGCCCTAAATATTTGTGTGTGTGTGTGTGTGTGTGTGTGTGTGTGTGTGTGTGTGTGACTAGTTAATGTGTCAGTCTGTCTCTGATGAGTAAATGTGTTTTTGCGTGTTTGTGTGTGTGTGGTGTGTGAGTCTGTGTGTTAACATTAGTGATGTGTGTGTTAGTATGTCTAAGACATGTGACTTGTTAGTGGATGTGTGTGTTTCTGCGTGAGGGTGTGTGAGACAGAGATGTGAGTGTGTGAGTGTTATAATTTGAGATGTTATAATGTGTGTGTGTATGTAGGTGCTCATTTGTGTGATGTATGAGTGTATTTGTTTGTGTTTGTGCATGCATGTGTGTGCGTGTGTGTGAGATGTGTTTGTGTCTTTATGTGTGTTTATTTAGTGTGTTAACATTAGTGATGTGTGCTTGTGTTTGTGCATGTTTGTGTGTATGGTGTGTTCAAATATTAGTGATTTGTGTGTGATTAATAATTGTTGGGTGTAAGTTTAAGACATTATCACGGCTGACCTGTTTGAGATATCAAAATGTGTGATGTGATGTGATGTGTGTGTGAGAGTGAGGGAGAGATGTGTGTGACAGTGATGTGATGTGATTTGTGTGTGTGTGTCCGTGTGTGTGTGTGTGTGTGTGTGTGTGTGTGTGTGTGTGTGTGTGTGTGTGTGTGTGTGTGTGAGAGAGAGAGTGAGGGAGAGAGGTGTGTGACATGTAGATGTGTCAGTCTGTGTGTGACGAGAAAATGTGCTTGTGTTTGTGCGAGTTTGTGTATATGGTGTGTGTGTGTGTGTGTATGGTGTGTGAGTCTGTGTGTTAATATTGGTGTTGTGTGTTATAAATAATTTATCGGTGTAAGTTTAAGGATGTTCCTGAATGTGATGTCACATATAGTGTGTGTGTGTGTGTGTGTATGTGTATGTTGTACAGTGGGCAATTTAAATGTTTGTATTGTTTATTTTCTATCATTTCTGCATATATTTAAATTGTAAAGATGAAGCCATAGTAAAGGAGAAGGGGAAAGACCTGACTGCAGAATACCTGCCTACTACTGCCATCTACTGGACATATTTTATTACTGCAGGAGTCAGTGCAGAAAATTTAGACCAAGGCTGATAAATATACTGTAAAAAATTGTTGGGAGCTGTATGAGCATCACAAAAACATGAAACTCAAGAAATCTACTCAGAAGCAGTTGTTCTTTCTACATAAAATGTTTGGGCACATTAGGACTTTCCACTTGGTGGATATAAGTATCTTATGTTTGCTCCAAATGATATGTTGCCATATCAACACTATTCAACGTATCAAAAAGTCCTTTACAGTGTGACATCAGCCGTGTCTTCCAATTATTGTGCCTGATTTTGAAGCCAATTTGCTGAAAATTAGCCACAAAAGAATTTAATTTCTGAAAGTAGACACTTTCTGCTGCCAGTTGGTGGCGCTATGACTGAGACTCACGGGACCCATGTCACTGTGAGCAGGACTCTTTTCTTAACCTACTGCTGAGGTTTGATGAATGTCACTCAATTTATACAGAAGTTATTAGCCACTTCCTGTTTCCTGTTATTCGCCGTAGGTTTAAGGGCTCGCCACGGCCGACCCGTTTGAGATATCAACCAGCCGTTCACAATATTAGATCCTCAATGTCTTGAGATTATATTAGACCCTGTTTGGTCAAAAACATATGAATCCTGTAAGAGTAGTATATCACATTCCAATGGGTGCGTTTTTCAAACAACGCAAAATAACCGACTTCCTGTTCAGCGGATTCCATGACATGGGGTATGCAAGATGTTCACCTCAATGAGATCTAAATTTATACTGGGTCTCATTCATATATGTGAAAGTGGATATGAGTTATGCAGCTTAAACTTTACAAAGTTCCAGGGGGCGCTGTACAGGCCCTGTGGCACGCCCGGGCTCCAGGCTCTCAGGGCTTCCTCACAATCAGTGAGAGTCTACACCCATACAATTTTGGAACCGTAGGTCTTTCCACTCGTAAGATATGAGAAGAATAATTTTCTTCGATTTTTTCTTGAGTTAAATCGTCACCGTAGCAACACGATTCAAATTAGAAAAAAATCCTTCATGATTTCAAATGACCCATGTCTTTTCATTATTCTGACTGATTTTGAACCAAATCAGGTGAAAGTAAAGGACAAAATATTACTGATTTCCAAAAGTGACACACTTCCTGCTGCCACTTGGTGGCGCTATGACATAGACTCATGGTTGTCATATGATGTGATCAGCTTCCTACTCTTAACATACCTGTAAAGTTTCATGTGCATAACTTAATGTACACAGAAGTTATTAGCCACTTCCTGTTTCATTTTATTCGCCATAATTTTAAAGCGTCGCCACGGCCGAACCGTTCGAGGTATCAAAAAGATCTCTGCAATTTTGCATTGGCAAATTGTTTAGATCATATTTAGCAGGTTTGGTGCGAATTGGAAAAATTTCCTAGGAGGAGTTTATCACATTCCATTGGGTGCGTTTTGCAAACAACTCAAAATAACTCACTTCCTGTTGATTAGACCTGATGACATGCAGCGCGAAACTTGTTCAGTTTGATGAGATCTAAATGTTCACCGAGTTTTATAAGTATACGTGCAAGTGTGTCTGAGCTATAAGGCAAGACTCTGTAGGGGGCGCTGTGCGGGGCGTGTGCGACGCCCCGGGCCGAGCCCCACTGAGGACCTGTTGGCCGCAGATTCCAATCTGTGTGCAAATTTTGGTGAGTTTTTGAGTATGTTAAGAGGGCCAAACGTACCCGGATGATTGAAAGAAAAATAATAAAAAAAAAAATAAAAATAATAATCCTAACGAAAACAATAGGGCCCTGCGCACTCAGTGCTTGGGCCCTAATTAAAGTTGCAAGCAACGATGACGGGCCCAAGCAACGGGCGCGGTCCCCACCCCGGGCGCACCGCACAACCTGCGTGTTATTCGAGTGTGTCAAAACCTCGAAAAAGTCATTGGCACCCGGTTGCACCGCAGAACTTGCACACCGAACGTCACACATCATACTGGGCTAATATCAGTTTGGGCCCTAAATATGTGTGTGTGTGTGTGTGTGTGTGTGTGTGTGTGTGACTAGTTAATGTGTCAGTCTGTCTCTGATGAGTAAATGTGTTTTTGCGTGTTTGTGTGTGTGTGGTGTGTGAGTCTGTGTGTTAACATTAGTGATGTGTGTGTTAGTATGTCTAAGACATGTGACTTGTTAGTGGATGTGTGTGTTTCTGCGTGAGGGTGTGTGAGACAGAGATGTGAGTGTGTGAGTGTTATAATTTGTGATGTTATAATGTGTGAGTATGTAGGTGCTCATTTGTGTATTGTACGAGTGTATTTGTTTGTGTGTGCATGCATGTGTGTGCGTGTGTGTGAGAGGTGTTTTTTTGTGTGTGTGTGTGTGTGTTTCTGTGTGTGTGTTTATTTAGTGTGTTAACATTAGTGATGTGTGCTTGTGTTTGTGCATGTTTGTGTGTATGGTGTGTTCAAATATTAGTGATTTGTGTGTGATTAATAATTGTTGGGTGTAAGTTTAAGACATTATCACGGCTGACCCGTTTGAGATATCAAAATGTGTGATGTGTGTGTGAGAGTGAGGGAGAGAGGTGTGTGACTGTGATGTGATGTGATGTGTGTGTGTGAGAGAGAGTCAGGGAGAGAGGTGTGTGACATGTAGATGTGTCAGTCTGTGTGTGACGAGTAAATGTGCTTGTGTGAGTTTGTGTATATGGTGTGTGTGTGTGTGTGTGTGTGTGTGTGTGTGTATGGTGTGTGAGTCTGTGTGTTAATATTGGTGATGTGTGTTATGAATAATTTATCGGTGTAAGTTTAAGGATGTTCCTGAATGTGATGTCACTGTCTGTGTCACTGAATATAATGAGTGTGTGTGTGTGGTGTGTAAGTCTGTGTTAACAGTAGTGTGTGTTAGTATGTTTAAGATATGTGACTTGTTAATGGGTGTGTGTGTTTCTGCGTGAGGGTGTGTGAGACAGAGATGTGAGTGTGTGAGTGTTACAATTTGTGATGTTATAATGTGTGTGCATGTGTGTGATGTACGAGTGTACTTGTTTGTGTGTGTGCATGCATGTGTGTGAGATATCTTTGTGTTTGTGTGTGTGTTTATTTAGTGTGTTAACATTAGTGATGTGTGCTTGTGTTTGTGCATGTTTGTGTGTATGGTGTCTGCATCTGTGTGTTAATATTAGTGATGTGTGTGTTATTAATAATTGTTGGGTGTAAGTTTAAGACATTATCACGGCTGATACGTTTGAGATATCAAAATGTGTGATGTGTGTGTGAGAGTGAGGGAGAGAGGTGTGTGACAGTGATGTGATGTGAGGTCAAGTTTGAGTATGACACGCAATGGGTTTTATTTGATGCTGATGCTGGATCAGTCTTTGGCTTGTCCTGTGTGTGTGTGTGTGTGTGTGTGTGTGTGTGTGTGTGTGTGTGTGTGTGTGTGTGTGTGTGTGTGTGTGAGAGAGAGAGAGAGAGAGTGAGGGAGAGAGGTGTGTGACATGTAGATGTGTCAGTCTGTGTGTGACGAGTAAATGTGCTTGTGTGAGTTTGTGTATATGGTGTGTGTGTGTGTTTGTTTGTAGATGTTTGTGTGTATGGTGTGTGAGTCTGTGTGTGAACATTAGTGATGTGTGTGATAAATAATTTATCGGTGTAAGTTTAAGGATGTTCCTGAATGTGATGTCACATATAATGTGTGTGTGTATGTTGTACAGTGGGCAATTTAAATGTTTGTATTGTTTATTTTTTATAATTTCTGCATATGTTGAAATAGTAAACATGAAGGCATAGTAAAGGAAAAGGGGAAAGACCTGACTGCAGAATAACTGCCTACTACTGCCATCTACTGGACATATTTTATTACTGCAGGAGTCAGTGGACACAGTTCAGACCAAGGCTGATAAATATACTGTAAAAATTGTTGGGAGCTGTATGAGCATCACAAAAACATGAAACTCAAGAAATCTACTCAGAAGCAGTTGTTCTTTCTACATAAAATGTTTGGGCACATTAGGACTTTCCACTTGGTGGATATAAGTATCTTATATTTGCTCAAAATTATATGTTGCCATATCAACACTATTCAACGTATCAAAAAGTCCTTTACAGTGTGACATCAGCCGTGTCTTCCAATTATTGTGCCTGATTTTGAAGCCAATTTGCTGAAAATTAGTCACAAAAGAATTTAATTTCTAAAAGTAGACACTTTCTGCTGCCAGTTGGTGGCGCTATGACTGAGACTCACGGGACCCATGTCACTGTGAGCAGGTTTCTTCTCTTAACCTACTGCTGAGGTTTGATGAACGTCACTCAATTTATACAGAAGTTATTAGCCACTTCCTGTTTCCTGTTATTCGGCGTAGGTTTAAGGGCTCGCCACGGCCGACCCGTTTAAGATATCAACCAGCCCTTCACAATATTAGATCCTCAATGTCTTGAGATTATATTAGACCCTGTTTGGTCAAAAACATATGAATCCTGTAAGAGTAGTATATCACATTCCAATGGGTGCGTTTTTCAAACAACGCCAAATAACCGACTTCCTGTTCAGCGGATTCCATGACATGGGGTATGCAAGTTGTTCACCTCAATGAGATCTAAATTTATACTGGGTCTCATTCATATATGTGAAAGTGGATATGAGTTATGCAGCTTAAACTTTACAAAGTTCCAGGGGGCGCTGTACAGGCCCTGTGGCACGCCCGGGCTCCAGGCTCTCAGGGCTTCCTCACAATCAGTGAGAGTCTACACCCATACAATTTTGGAACCGTAGGTCTTTCCACTCGTAAGATATGAGAAGAATAATTTTCTTCGATTTTTTCTTGAGTTAAATCGTCACCATAGCAACACGATTCAAATTAGAAAAAAATCCTTCATGATTTCAAATGACCCATGTCTTTTCATTATTCTGACTGATTTTGAACCAAATCAGGTGAAAGTAAAGGACAAAATATTACTGATTTCCAAAAGTGACACACTTCCTGCTGCCACTTGGTGGCGCTATGACATAGACTCATGATCGTCATATGATGTGATCAGCTTCCTACTCTTAACATACCTGTGAAGTTTCATGTGCATAACTTAATGTACACAGAAGTTATTAGCCACTTCCTGTTTCATTTTATTCGCCATAATTTTAAAGCGTCGCCACGGCCGAACCGTTCGAGGTATCAAAAAGATCTCTGCAATTTTGCATCGGCAACTTGTTTAGATCATATTTAGCTGGTTTGGTGCGAATTGTAAAAATTTCCTAGGAGGAGTTTATCACATTCCATTGGGTGCGTTTTGCAAACAACTCAAAATAACTCACTTCCTGTTGATTAGACATGATGACATGCAGCGCGAAACTTGTTCAGTTTGATGAGATCTAAATGTTCACCGAGTTTTATAAGTATACGTGCAAGTGTGTCTGAGCTATAAGGCAAGACACTGTAGGGGGCGCTGCGCGGGGCGTGTGCGACGCCCCGGGCCGAGCCCCACTGAGGACCTGTTGGCCGCAGATTCCAATCTGTGTGCAAATTTTGGGGAGTTTTTGAGTATGTTAAGAGGCCCGAAAGTGCCCGGATGATTGAAAGAAAAATAATAAAAAAAAGAAAAAAAAAAAAAAAAAAAAAAAATTAAAGTTGCAAGCAACGATGACGGGCCCAAGCAACGGGCGCGGTCCCCACCCCGGGCGCACCGCACAACCTGCGTGTTATTCGAGTGTGTCAAAACCTCAAAAAAGTCATTGGCACCCGGTTGCACCGCGGAACTTGCACACAGAACGTCACACATCATACTGGGCTAATATCAGTTTGGGCCCTAAATATTTGTGTGTGTGTGTGTGTGTGTGTGTGTGACTAGTTAATGTGTCAGTCTGTCTCTGATGAGTAAATGTGTTTTTGCGTGTTTGTGTGTGTGTGGTGTGTGAGTCTGTGTGTTAACATTAGTGATGTGTGTGTTAGTATGTCTAAGACATGTGACTTGTTAGTGGATGTGTGTGTTTCTGCGTGAGGGTGTGTGAGACAGAGATGTGAGTGTGTGAGTGTTATAATTTGTGATGTTATAATGTGTGTGTGTATGTAGGTGCTCATTTGTGTGATGTATGAGTGTATTTGTTTGTGTTTGTGCATGCATGTGTGTGCGTGTGTGTGAGATGTGTTTGTGTCTTTGTGTGTTTATTTAGTGTGTTAACATTAGTGATGTGTGCTTGTGTTTGTGCATGTTTGTGTGTATGGTGTGTTCAAATATTAGTGATGTGTGTGTGATTAATAATTGTTGGGTGTAAGTTTAAGACATTATCACGGCTGACCCGTTTGAGATATCAAAATGTGTGATGTGATGTGATGTGTGTGTGAGAGTGAGGGAGAGATGTGTGTGACAGTGATGTGATTTGTGTCTGTGTGTGTGTGTGTGTGTGTGTGTGTGTGTGTGTGTGTGTGTGTGTGTGTGTGTGTGTGTGTCCGTGTGTATGTGTGTGTGGGAGGTTTAGTGTGTGTGAGAGTGAGGGACAGAGGTGTGTGAGATGTAGATGTGTCAGTCTGTGTGTGACGAGTAAATGTGCTTGTGTTTGTGTATATGGAGTGTGTGTGTGTTTGTGTGTATGGTGTGTGAGTCTGTGTGTGAACATTAGTGATGTGTGTTATTAATAATTTTTCAGTGTAAGTTTAAGGATGTTCCAGAATGTGATGTCACTGTCCGTGTCACTGAATATGATGAGTGTGTGTGAGTGTGTGTGTGTCGTGAGAGATGTGTGCTATAGATGTGCAGGACCCTCTTGTTTTCCTAAGGATCATTCTTTTCTTTTCTTTTTTAATGTAGTGTGTTGACATTAGTGATGTGTGTGTTAATCATTTTTCGTTGTGTAAGTTTAAGACATTAGCACGGCTGAGACATTTGAGATATCAAAACTGGTTTGTAATTAAAAACTCACCCACACACTATAGGTGCGCAGGAGCCTCTTGTTTAAGGATCTTTTTCCTTTTTCATGATATATTGATTTTTATTTAGTCAGGTAACATTAGTGACGTGTGCTTGTGATGTGTGTGTGTGTGTGTGTGTGTGCATGTAGGATAGTTAGTGTGTTCATATTGTGTATTTGTCGGGATGTGTACATGACCGATGTGTAGAGTGTGTGTGTGTGTGTGTGTGTGTGTGTGTGTGTGTGTGTGTGTTTAGAATGTGTGGTCTGGTGTGTATATCGCCGCGCTTGTCCACCAGACTGAATGTTGCACAGTGGGCAATTTAAATGTTTGTATTGTTTATTTTTAATAATTTCTGCATATGTTTAAATTGTAAACATGAAGGCATAGTAAAGGAGAAGGGGAAAGACCTGACTGCAGAATACCTGCCTACTACTGCCATCTACTGGACATATTTTATTACTGCAGGAGTCAGTGGAGACAGTTCAAACCAAGGCTGATAAATATACTGTAAAAATTGTTGGGAGCTGTGTGAGCATCACAAAAACATGAAACTCAAGAAATCTACTCAGAAGCAGTTGTTCTTTCTACCTAAAATGTTTGGGCACATTAGGACTTTCCACTTGGTGGATATAAGTATCTTATATTTGCTCAAAATTATATGTTGCCATAGCAACACTATTCAACGTATCAAAAAGTCCTTTACAGTGTGACATCAGCCGTGTCTTCCAATTATTGTGCCTGATTTTGAAGCCAATTAGCTGAAAATTAGCCCCAAAAGAATTTAATTTCTAAAAGTAGACACTTTCTGTTGCCAGTTGGTGGCGCTATGACTGAGACTCATGGGACCCATGTCACTGTGAGCAGGGCTCTTGTCTTAACCTACTGCTGAGGTTTGATGAATGTCACTCAATTAAGACAGAAGTTATTAGCCACTTCCTGTTTCCTGTTATTCGCCGTGGCCCTTAAAGCTACGGGCCGTGTTTCAAATGTGTGTGTGTTTATAACACGAAATAACAACAGCAAAAGATAATAGTGACAGTCACAATAACATATTGATTCTAGGCATACTTACTAAGAATACACACACACACACACACACACACACACACACACACACATGTAAATATATATATATATATATATATATATATATATATATATATATATATATATATATATATCGCGACCTCACGGGCATAATAACTTGTTACCAGAACAGATAAAATGTCCATTGTTAATATAGTTAAAGACTTCACACTTACTGTTGCATTCACGCACAAAACTTGGTCCAAAGGGCGATTTGTAAACAATTCAACAGTACATAAACAACTATTCAGCGGCAGCGTTTGTGTCAGTCCGCTTCACCAAAACTCAAATCTGTGAGGGAGGGGGAGGTCACGTGTGTCTCTGTGCGTCTCCGTGTGTGTGGGATGTGTGGTGTGATACCTCCATCTAGTGGCCATAGTTTAGTACTGCAGGAGTTAGTTTATACACTTTTTTAAAACAATGAGTTAATAAACATAAAATATTGTTGGGAGGCGTATGAGCATAACAAAATCGTGAAACTCAAGAAATTTACTCAGAACCAGTTGTACCTTCTATGTAAAATGTTTGGAGACATTAGGACTTTCCACTAGTTGGATATGAGTATCCTAGTTTTCCTTAAAATTTTACCTTGCCATAGCAACACTATTTAACATAGCAAAAAGTCCTTTACAGGGTGACATCAGCCATGTCTTCCAATTATTGTGCCTGATTTTGAAACCAATTAGCTGAAAATTAGCCCCAAAAGAATTTAATTTCTAAAAGTAGACACTTTCTGTTGCCAGTTGGTGGCGCTATGACTGAGACTCATGGGACCCATGTCACTGTGAGCAGGGCTCTTGTCTTAACCTACTGCTGAGGTTTGATGAACGTCACACAATTTATACAGAAGTTATTAGCCACTTCCTGTTTCCTGTTATTCGCCGTAGGTTTAAGGGCTCGCCACGGCCGACCCGTTTAAGATATCAACCAGCCCTTCACAATATTAGATCCTCAATGTCTTGAGATTATATTAGACCCTGTTTGGTCAAAAACCTATTAATCCTGTAAGAGTAGTAGATCACATTCCAATGGGTGCGTTTTTCAAACAACGCCAAATAACCGACTTCCTGTTCAGCGGATTCCATGACATGGGGTATGGAAGTTGTTCAGCTCAATGAGATCTAAATTTATACTGGGTCTCATTCATATATGTGAAAGTGGATATGAGTTATGCAGCTTAAACTTTCCAAAGTTCCAGGGGGCGCTGTACAGGCCCTGTGGCACGCCCGGGCTCCAGGCTCTCAGGGCTTCCTCACAATCAGTGAGAGTCTACACCCATAAAATTTGGGACCCGTAGATCTTTCCAATCGTAAGATATGAGAAGAATAATTTTCTTCGATTTTTTCTTGAGTTAAATCGTCACCATAGCAACACGATTCAAATTAGAAAAAAATCCTTCATGATTTCAAATGACCCATGTCTTTTCATTATTCTGACTGATTTTGAACCAAATCAGGTGAAAGTAAAGGACAAAATATTAATGATTTCCAAAAGTGACACACTTCCTGCTGCCACGTGGTGGCGCTATGACATAGACTCATGATTGTCATATGATGTGATCAGCTTCCTACTCTTAACATACCTGTAAAGTTTCATGTGCCTAACTTAATGTACACAGAAGTTATTAGCCACTTCCTGTTTCATTTTATTCGCCATAATTTTAAAGCGTCGCCACGGCCGAACCGTTCGAGGTATCAAAAAGATCTCTGCAATTTTGCATCGGCAACTTGTTTAGATCATATGTAGCTGGTTTGGTGCGAATTGTAAAAATTTCCTAGGAGGAGTTTATCACATTCCATTGGGTGCGTTTTGCAAACAACTCAAAATAACTCACTTCCTGTTGATTAGACCTGATGACATGCAGCGCAAAACTTGTTCAGTTTGATGAGATCTAAATGTTCACCGAGTTTTATAAGTATACGTGCAAGTGTGTCTGAGCTATAAGGCAAGACTCTGTAGGGGGCGCTGTGCGGGGCGTGTGCGACGCCCCGGGCCGAGCCGCACTGAGGACCTGTTGGCCGCAGATTCCAATCTGTGTGCAAATTTTGGTGAGTTTTTGAGTATTTTAAGAGGCCCGAAAGTGCCCGGATGATTGAAAGAAAAATAATAAAAATAAAAAAAAAAAAAATTAAAGTTGCAAGCAACGATGACGGGCCCAAGCAACGGGCGCGGTCCCCACCCCGGGCGCACCGCACAACCTGCGTGTTATTCGAGTGTGTCAAAACCTCGAAAAAGTCATTGGCACCCGGTTGCACCGCGGAACTTGCACACCGAACGTCACACATCATACTGGGCTAATATCAGTTTGGGCCCTAAATATGTGTGTGTGTGTGTGTGTGTGTGTGTGTGTGTGTGTGTGTGTGTGACTAGTTAATGTGTCAGTCTGTCTCTGATGAGTAAATGTGTTTTTGCGTGTTTGTGTGTGTGTGGTGTGTGAGTCTGTGTGTTAACATTAGTGATGTGTGTGTTAGTATGTCTAAGACATGTGACTTGTTAGTGGATGTGTGTGTTTCTGCGTGAGGGTGTGTGAGACAGAGATGTGAGTGTGTGAGTGTTATAATTTGTGATGTTATAATGTGTGAGTATGTAGGTGCTCATTTGTGTATTGTACGAGTGTATTTGTTTGTGTGTGCATGCATGTGTGTGCGTGTGTGTGAGAGGTGTTTTTGTGTGTGTGTGTGTGTGTGTGTGTGTGTGTTTCTGTGTGTGTGTTTATTTAGTGTGTTAACATTAGGGATGTGTGCTTGTGTTTGTGCATGTTTGTGTGTATGGTGTGTTCAAATATTAGTGATGTGTGTGTTATTAATAATTGTTGGGTGTAAGTTTAAGACATTATCACGGCTGACCCGTTTGAGATATCAAAATGTGTGATGTGTGTGTGAGAGTGAGGGAGAGAGGTGTGTGACAGTGATGTGATGTGATGTGTGTGTGTGTGTGTGTGTGAGAGAGAGTCAGGGAGAGAGGTGTGTGACATGTAGATGTGTCAGTCTGTGTGTGACGAGTAAATGTGCTTGTGTGAGTTTGTGTATATGGTGTGTGTGTGTGTGTGTGTGTGTATGGTGTGTGAGTCTGTGTGTTAATATTGGTGATGTGTGTTATGAATAATTTATCGGTGTAAGTTTAAGGATGTTCCTGAATGTGATGTCACTGTCTGTGTCACTGAATATAATGAGTGTGTGTGTGTGTGGTGTGTACGTCTGTGTTAACAGTAGTGTGTGTTAGTATGTTTAAGATATGTGACTTGTTAATGGGTGTGTGTGTTTCTGTGTGAGGGTGTGTGAGACAGAGATGTGAGTGTGTGAGTGTTACAATTTGTGATGTTATAATGTGTGTGCATGTGTGTGATGTACGAGTGTACTTGTTTGTGTGTGTGCATGCATGTGTGTGAGATATCTTTGTGTTTGTGTGTGTGTTTATTTAGTGTGTTAACATTAGTGATGTGTGCTTGTGTTTGTGCATGTTTGTGTGTATGGTGTCTGCATCTGTGTGTTAATATTAGTGATGTGTGTGTTATTAATAATTGTTGGGTGTAAGTTTAAGACATTATCACGGCTGATACGTTTGAGATATCAAAATGTGTGATGTGTGTGTGAGAGTGAGGGAGAGAGGTGTGTGACAGTGATGTGATGTGAGGTCAAGTTTGAGTATGACACGCAATGGGTTTTATTTGATGCTGATGCTGGATCAGTCTTTGGCTTGTCCTGTGTGTGTGTGTGTGTGTGTGTGTGTGTGTGTGTGTGTGTGTGAGAGAGAGAGAGAGAGAGTGAGGGAGAGAGGTGTGTGACATGTAGATGTGTCAGTCTGTGTGTGACGAGTAAATGTGCTTGTGTGAGTTTGTGTATATGGTGTGTGTGTGTGTGTGTGTTTGTTTGTAGATGTTTGTGTGTATGGTGTGTGAGTCTGTGTGTGAACATTAGTGATGTGTGTGATAAATAATTTATCGGTGTAAGTTTAAGGATGTTCCTGAATGTGATGTCACATATAATGTGTGTGTGTATGTTGTACAGTGGGCAATTTAAATGTTTGTATTGTTTATTTTTTATAATTTCTGCATATGTTGAAATAGTAAACATGAAGGCATAGTAAAGGAAAAGGGGAAAGACCTGACTGCAGAATAACTGCCTACTACTGCCATCTACTGGACATATTTTATTACTGCAGGAGTCAGTGGACACAGTTCAGACCAAGGCTGATAAATATACTGTAAAAATTGTTGGGAGCTGTATGAGCATCACAAAAACATGAAACTCAAGAAATCTACTCAGAAGCAGTTGTTCCTTCTACCTAAAATGTTTGGGCACATTAGGACTTTCCACTTGGTGGATATAAGTATCTTATATTTGCTCAAAATTATATGTTGCCATATCAACACTATTCAACGTATCAAAAAGTCCTTTACAGTGTGACATCAGCCGTGTCTTCCAATTATTGTGCCTGATTTTGAAGCCAATTTGCTGAAAATTAGTCACAAAAGAATTTAATTTCTAAAAGTAGACACTTTCTGCTGCCAGTTGGTGGCGCTATGACTGAGACTCACGGGACCCATGTCACTGTGAGCAGGTTTCTTCTCTTAACCTACTGCTGAGGTTTGATGAACGTCACTCAATTTATACAGAAGTTATTAGCCACTTCCTGTTTCCTGTTATTCGCTGTATTTTTAAGGGCTCGCCACGGCCGACCCGTTTAAGATATCAACCAGCCCTTCACAATATTAGATCCTCAATGTCTTGAGATTATATTAGACCCTGTTTGATCAAAAACATATGAATCCTGTAAGAGTAGTATATCACATTCCAATGGGTGCGTTTTTCAAACAACGCCAAATAACCGACTTCCTGTTCAGCGGATTCCATGACATGGGGTATGCAAGTTGTTCACCTCAATGAGATCTAAATTTATACTGGGTCTCATTCATATATGTGAAAGTGGATATGAGTTATGCAGCTTAAACTTTACAAAGTTCCAGGGGGCGCTGTACAGGCCCTGTGGCACGCCCGGGCTCCAGGCTCTCAGGGCTTCCTCACAATCAGTGAGAGTCTACACCCATACAATTTTGGAACCGTAGGTCTTTCCACTCGCAAGATATGAGAAGAATAATTTTCTTCGATTTTTTCTTGAGTTAAATCGTCACCGTAGCAACACGATTCAAATTAGAAAAAAATCCTTCATGATTTCAAATGACCCATGTCTTTTCATTATTCTGACTGATTTTGAACCAAATCAGGTGAAAGTAAAGGACAAAATATTACTGATTTCCAAAAGTGACACACTTCCTGCTGCCACTTGGTGGCGCTATGACATAGACTCATGGTTGTCATATGATGTGATCAGCTTCCTACTCTTAACATACCTGTAAAGTTTCATGTGCCTAACTTAATGTACACAGAAGTTATTAGCCACTTCCTGTTTCATTTTATTCGCCATAATTTTAAAGCGTCGCCACGGCCGAACCGTTCGAGGTATCAAAAAGATCTCTGCAATTTTGCATCGGCAACTTGTTTAGATCATATTTAGCTGGTTTGGTGCGAATTGTAAAAATTTCCTAGGAGGAGTTTATCACATTCCATTGGGTGCGTTTTGCAAACAACTCAAAATAACTCACTTCCTGTTGATTAGACCTGATGACATGCAGCGCGAAACTTGTTCAGTTTGATGAGATCTAAATGTTCACCGAGTTTTATAAGTATACGTGCAAGTGTGTCTGAGCTATAAGGCAAGACACTGTAGGGGGCGCTGCGCGGGGCGTGTGCGACGCCCCGGGCCGAGCCCCACTGAGGACCTGTTGGCCGCAGATTCCAATCTGTGTGCAAATTTTGGGGAGTTTTTGAGTATGTTAAGAGGCCCGAAAGTGCCCGGATGATTGAAAGAAAAATAATAAAAAAAAGAAAAAAAAAAAAAAAAAATAATAATAATAATCCTAACGAAAACAAGAGGGCCCTGCGCACTCAGTGCTTGGGCCCTAATAATAATCCTAACGAAAACAAGAGGGCCCTGCGCACTCAGTGCTTGGGCCCTAATAATCCTAACGAAAACAAGAGGGCCCTGCGCACTCAGTGCTTGGGCCCTAATTAAAGTTGCAAGCAACGATGACGGGCCCAAGCAACGGGCGCGGTCCCCACCCCGGGCGCACCGCACAACCTGCGTGTTATTCGAGTGTGTCAAAACCTCGAAAAAGTCATTGGCACCCGGTTGCACTGCGGAACTTGCACACAGAACGTCACACACTTTACTGGGCTAATATCAGATTGGGCCCTAAATATTTGTGTGTGTGTGTGTGTGTGTGTGTGTGTGTGTGTGTGTGTGTGTGTGTGTGTGTGTGACTAGTTAATGTGTCAGTCTGTCTCTGATGAGTAAATGTGTTTTTGCGTGTTTGTGTGTGTGTGGTGTGTGAGTCTGTGTGTTAACATTAGTGATGTGTGTGTTAGTATGTCTAAGACATGTGACTTGTTAGTGGATGTGTGTGTTTCTGCGTGAGGGTGTGTGAGACAGAGATGTGAGTGTGTGAGTGTTATAATTTGAGATGTTATAATGTGTGTGTGTATGTAGGTGCTCATTTGTGTGATGTATGAGTGTATTTGTTTGTGTTTGTGCATGCATGTGTGTGCGTGTGTGTGAGATGTGTTTGTGTCTTTATGTGTGTTTATTTAGTGTGTTAACATTAGTGATGTGTGCTTGTGTTTGTGCATGTTTGTGTGTATGGTGTGTTCAAATATTAGTGATTTGTGTGTGATTAATAATTGTTGGGTGTAAGTTTAAGACATTATCACGGCTGACCTGTTTGAGATATCAAAATGTGTGATGTGATGTGATGTGTGTGTGAGAGTGAGGGAGAGATGTGTGTGACAGTGATGTGATGTGATTTGTGTGTGTGTGTCCGTGTGTGTGTGTGTGTGTGTGTGTGTGTGTGTGTGTGTGTGTGTGTGTGTGTGTGTGTGAGAGAGAGAGAGAGAGTGAGGGAGAGAGGTGTGTGACATGTAGATGTGTCAGTCTGTGTGTGACGAGAAAATGTGCTTGTGTTTGTGCGAGTTTGTGTATATGGTGTGTGTGTGTGTGTTAATATTGGTGTTGTGTGTTATAAATAATTTATCGGTGTAAGTTTAAGGATGTTCCTGAATGTGATGTCACATATAGTGTGTGTGTGTGTATGTGTATGTTGTACAGTGGGCAATTTAAATGTTTGTATTGTTTATTTTCTATCATTTCTGCATATATTTAAATTGTAAAGATGAAGCCATAGTAAAGGAGAAGGGGAAAGACCTGACTGCAGAATACCTGCCTACTACTGCCATCTACTGGACATATTTTATTACTGCAGGAGTCAGTGCAGAAAATTTAGACCAAGGCTGATAAATATACTGTAAAAAATTGTTGGGAGCTGTATGAGCATCACAAAAACATGAAACTCAAGAAATCTACTCAGAAGCAGTTGTTCTTTCTACATAAAATGTTTGGGCACATTAGGACTTTCCACTTGGTGGATATAAGTATCTTATGTTTGCTCCAAATGATATGTTGCCATATCAACACTATTCAACGTATCAAAAAGTCCTTTACAGTGTGACATCAGCCGTGTCTTCCAATTATTGTGCCTGATTTTGAAGCCAATTTGCTGAAAATTAGCCACAAAAGAATTTAATTTCTGAAAGTAGACACTTTCTGCTGCCAGTTGGTGGCGCTATGACTGAGACTCACGGGACCCATGTCACTGTGAGCAGGACTCTTCTCTTAACCTACTGCTGAGGTTTGATGAATGTCACTCAATTTATACAGAAGTTATTAGCCACTTCCTGTTTCCTGTTATTCGCCGTAGGTTTAAGGGCTCGCCACGGCCGACCCGTTTAAGATATCAACCAGCCGTTCACAATATTAGATCCTCAATGTCTTGAGATTATATTAGACCCTGTTTGGTCAAAAACATATGAATCCTGTAAGAGTAGTATATCACATTCCAATGGGTGCGTTTTTCAAACAACGCAAAATAACCGACTTCCTGTTCAGCGGATTCCATGACATGGGGTATGCAAGTTGTTCATCTCAATGAGATCTAAATTTATACTGGGTCTCATTCATATATGTGAAAGTGGATATGAGTTATGCAGCTTAAACTTTACAAAGTTCCAGGGGGCGCTGTACAGGCCCTGTGGCACGCCCGGGCTCCAGGCTCTCAGGGCTTCCTCACAATCAGTGAGAGTCTACACCCATACAATTTTGGAACCGTAGGTCTTTCCACTCGTAAGATATGAGAAGAATAATTTTCTTCGATTTTTTCTTGAGTTAAATCGTCACCGTAGCAACACGATTCAAATTAGAAAAAAATCCTTCATGATTTCAAATGACCCATGTCTTTTCATTATTCTGACTGATTTTGAACCAAATCAGGTGAAAGTAAAGGACAAAATATTACTGATTTCCAAAAGTGACACACTTCCTGCTGCCACTTGGTGGCGCTATGACATAGACTCATGGTTGTCATATGATGTGATCAGCTTCCTACTCTTAACATACCTGTAAAGTTTCATGTGCATAACTTAATGTACACAGAAGTTATTAGCCACTTCCTGTTTCATTTTATTCGCCATAATTTTAAAGCGTCGCCACGGCCGAACCGTTCGAGGTATCTAAAAGATCTCTGCAATTTTGCATCGGCAAATTGTTTAGATCATATTTAGCAGGTTTGGTGCGAATTGGAAAAATTTCCTAGGAGGAGTTTATCACATTCCATTGGGTGCGTTTTGCAAACAACTCAAAATAACTCACTTCCTGTTGATTAGACCTGATGACATGCAGCGCGAAACTTGTTCAGTTTGATGAGATCTAAATGTTCACCGAGTTTTATAAGTATACGTGCAAGTGTGTCTGAGCTATAAGGCAAGACTCTGTAGGGGGCGCTGTGCGGGGCGTGTGCGACGCCCCGGGCCGAGCCCCACTGAGGACCTGTTGGCCGCAGATTCCAATCTGTGTGCAAATTTTGGTGAGTTTTTGAGTATGTTAAGAGGGCCAAAAGTACCCGGATGATTGAAAGAAAAATAATAAAAAAAAAAATAAAAATAATTAAAGTTGCAAGCAACGATGACGGGCCCAAGCAACGGGCGCGGTCCCCACCCCGGGCGCACCGCACAACCTGCGTGTTATTCGAGTGTGTCAAAACCTCAAAAAAGTCATTGGCACCCGGTTGCACCGCAGAACTTGCACACAGAACGTCACACATCATACTGGGCTAATATCAGTTTGGGCCCTAAATATTTGTGTGTGTGTGTGTGTGTGTGTGTGTGTGTGTGTGTGTGTGTGTGAGACTAGTTAATGTGTCAGTCTGTCTCTGATGAGTAAATGTGTTTTTGTGTGTTTGTGTGTGTGTGGTGTGTGAATCTGTGTGTTAACATTAGTGATGTGTGTGTTAGTATGTCCAAGACATGTGACTTGTTAGTGGATGTGTGTGTTTCTGCGTGAGACAGAGATGTGAGTGTGTGAGTGTTATAATTTGTGACGTTATAATGTGTGAGTATGTAGGTGCTCATTTGTGTGATGTACGAGTGTATTTGTTTGTGTGTGCGTGTGTGTGAGATGTGTTTGTGTGTGTGTGTGTGTGTGTGTGTGTGTTTATTTAGTGTGTTAACATTAGTGATGTGTGCTTGTGTATGTTTGTGTGTATGGTGTGTTCAAATATTAGTGATTTGAGTGTGATTAATAATTGTTCGGTGTAAGTTTAAGACATTATCACGGCTGACCCGTTTGAGATATCAACATGTGTGATGTGTGTGTGAGAGTGAGGGAGAGAGGTGTGTGACAGTGATGTGATGTGATGTGATTTGTGTGTGTGTGTGTGTGTGCGTGTGTGTGTGTGTGCATGTGTGTGTGGGAGG
Organism: Clarias fuscus; assembly: GCA_030347435.1. NCBI lineage: Eukaryota > Metazoa > Chordata > Actinopteri > Siluriformes > Clariidae > Clarias > Clarias fuscus. The sequence goes on along the minus strand of CM059208.1, from coordinate 15,438,188 downwards.
TTTAGTGTGTGGGAGGTTTAGTGTGTGTGAGAGTGAGGGACAGAGGTGTGTGAGATGTAGATGTGTCAGTCTGTGTGTGACGAGTAAATGTGCTTGTGTTTGTGTATATGGAGTGTGTGTGTGTGTGTGTGTGTGGTTGTTTGTGTGTATGGTGTGTGAGTGTGTTAACATTAGTGATGTGTGTTATTAATAATGTTTCGGTGTAAGTTTAAGGATGTTCCTGAATGTGATGTCACTGTCCGTGTCACTGAATATGATGAGTGTGAGTGTGTGTCTGTCGTGAGAGATGTGTGCTATAGATGCGCAGGAGCCTCTTGTTTTCCTAAGGATCTTTTTCCTTTTTCATGATATATTGATTTTTATTTAGTCAGGTCACATTAGTGACGTGTGCTTGTGATGTGTGTGTGTGTGTGTGTGCATGTAGGATAGTTAGTGTGTTCATATTGTGTATTTGTCGGGATGTGTACATGACCGATGTGTAGAGTGTGTGTGTGTGTTTAGAATGTGTGGTCTGGTGTGTATATCGCCGCGCTTGTCCACCAGACTCAATGTTGTACAGTTGGCAATTTAAATGTTTGTATTGTTTATTTTTTATGATTTCTGCATATATTTAAATTGTAAACATGAAGCCATAGTAAAGGAGAAGGGGAAAGACCTGACTGCAGAATACCTGCCTACTACTGCCATCTACTGGACATATTTTATTACTGCAGGAGTCAGTACAGAAAGTTCAGGACAAGGATGATAAATATACTGTAAAAAAATTGTTGGGAGCTGTATGAGCGTCACAAAAACATGAAACTCAAGGAATCTACTCAGAAGCAGTTGTTCTTTCTACATAAAATGTTTGGGCACATTAGGACTTTCCACTTGGTGGATATAAGTATCTTATGTTTGCTCCAAATTATATGTTGCCATAGCAACACTATTCAACGTATCAAAAAGTCCTTTACAGTGTGTCATCAGCCGTGTCTTCCAATTATTGTGCCTGATTTTGAAGCCAATTTGCTGAAAATTAGCCACAAAAGAATTTAATTTCTGAAAGTAGACACTTTCTGCTGCCAGTTGGTGGCGCTATGACTGAGACTCACGGGACCCATGTCACTGTGAGCAGGACTCTTCTCTTAACCTACTGCTGAGGTTTGATGAACGTCACTCAATTAAGACAGAAGTTATTAGCCACTTCCTGTTTCCTGTTATTCGCCGTGGCCCTTAAAGCTACGGGCCGTGTTTCAAATGTGTGTGTGTGTGTTTATAACACGAAATAACAACAGCAAAAGATAATAGTGACAGTCACAATAACATATTGATTCTAGGCATACTTACTAAGAATACACACACACACACACACACACACACACATGTAAATATATATATATATATATATCGTGACCTCGCGGGCATAATAACTTGTTACCGGAACAGATAAAATGTCCATTGTTAATATAGTTAAAGACTTCACACTTACTGTTGAATTCACGCACAAAACTTGATCCAAAGGGCGATTTGTAAACAATTAAACAGTCCATAAACAACTATTCAGCGGCAGCGTTTGTGTCAGTCCGCTTCACCAAAACTCAAATCTGTGAGGGAGGGGGAGGTCACGTGTGTCTGTGTCTCTTCGAGAGTGTGGGATGTGTGGTGTGATACCTCCATCTAGTGGCCATAGTTTAGTACTGCAGGAGTTAGTTTATGCAATTTAAAGCAATTAGTTAATAAACAAAATATTGTTGGGAGGCGTATGAGCATAACAAAATCGTGAAACTCAAGAGATTTACTCAGAACCAGTTGTACCTTCTATGTAAAATGTTTGGAGACATTAGGACTTTCCACTTGTTGGATATGAGTATCCTAGTTTTCCTTAAAATTTTACCTTGCCATAGCAACACTATTCAACGTATCAAAAAGTCCTTTACAGTGTGACATCAGCCGTGTCTTCCAATTATTGTGCCTGATTTTGAAGCCAATTTGCTGAAAATTAACCACAAAAGAATTTAATTTCTGAAAGTAGACACTTTCTGCTGCCAGTTGGTGGCGCTATGACTGAGACTCACGGGACCCATGTCACTGTGAGCAGGACTCTTCTCTTAACCTACTGCTGAGGTTTGATGAATGTCACTCAATTTATACAGAAGTTATTAGCCACTTCCTGTTTCCTGTTATTCGCCGTAGGTTTAAGGGCTCGCCACGGCCGACCCGTTTGAGATATCAACCAGCCCTTCACAATATTAGATCCTCAATGTCTTGAGATTATATTAGACCCTGTTTGGTCAAAAACCTATGAATCCTGTAAGAGTAGTATATCACATTCCAATGGGTGCGTTTTTCAATCAACGCCAAATAACTGACTTCCTGTTCAGCGGATTCCAGTATGGGATATGCAAGTTGTTCATCTCAATGAGATCTAAATTTCTACTGGGTCTCATGCATATATGTGAAAGTGGATATGAATTATGCAGCTAAATTTTTTACAAAGTTCCAGGGGGCGCTGTCCAGGCCCTGAGCCACGCCCGGTCTCCAGGCTCTCAGGCCTTACTCATAATCAGTTTCAGTGTATAGCCGTAAAAGTTTGGAACCGTAGGTCTTTCCACTCGTACGATATGAGAAGATTTATTTTTTTGCACTTCATTTTAGGTTTTTTCTCTAGATAAATCGTCGCCATAACAAGACGATTCAAATTATAAAAAAATCCTTCATGGTCTCAAATCATCCATGTCTTTTCATTATTCTGACTGATTTTGAACCAAATCAGGTGAAAGTAAAGGCCAAAATATTAGTGATTTCCAAAAGTGACACACTTCCTGCTGCCAGTTGGTGGCGCTATGACATAGACTCATGATTGTCATTTGATGTGATCATCTTCCTACTCTTAACACACCTGTAAAGTTTCATATGCATAACGTAATGTACACACAAGTTATTAGCCACTTCCTGTTTCATTTTATTCGCCATAATTTTAAAGCGTCGCCACGGCCGAACCGTTCGAGGTATCAAAAAGATCTCTGCAATTTTGCATCGGCAACTTGTTTAGATCATATTTGCCTGGTTTGGTGGAAATTCTGTAAATTTCCTAGGAGGAGTATTTCAAATTCCATTGGGTGCGTTTTGCAAAGACCTCAAAATAACTCACTTCCTGTTGATTAGCCCTGATGACATGCATTGCAAAACTTGTTCAGCTTGATGAGATCTAAATGTACACCGAGTTTTCTGAGTGTGCGTGCAAGTGTCTCTGAGCTATGAGGCACGATTTTCTAGGGGGCGCTGTGACGGGCGTGTGCGACTCCCCGGGCCGAGCCC